>CAUJNA010003768.1:286811-404423 GCA_963377175.1 Effrenium voratum | reverse complement strand
CTCAAGCAGGAAAATCCAAGCATCTTAAAAACTCGGGCCTGCCTAAAGCCTTTCCAGCCGGAAGCTCAAGCAAAAAATCCGTGGCATCTTAAAGGCTCGGGCCTGCCTAAAGCCTTTCCAGCCGGAAGCTCAAGCAAAAAATCCGTGGCATCTTAAAGGCTCGAGCCTGTCTGGGCGTTTGTTTCCAGCCGGAGGAGAATCCTAGCATTTTAAAACTTGAGCCTGCCTGGGGCCTGGCCAGCCAGAAGCTAAAGCGAAAAATCCCGGTGTTTGAAGAGGCAGTTCTGGAGTTTTCGGAGCACAGGCTCGCCTACTGACATTTGGATTTGAGTTGGAGAGGGAGCTGCTCTTACTTTGTTTGTTTTTTGAACGATTTAACATGAGATGCATGTGTCTATTCTTACTTTTGCCTCTGGGATATTTGCTTCATGGCCTAAGCTTTTGAAGCATGTCCTTTTGACTTGCGCTGTTCTGGCGCAACTTCGCAAGCAACCGGGCAATCACAAACTTGGTTTTGATCTCTTAACGAGGCAAGTTTCGACTGTTGGCCTTTGGCCGAACGCTTGGGACATTGGAAGTTGGCATGTAGCCGTTTGCTGTGTTTTAATCGCCGCTGTTTGGTGCCTGTGGCCCGCTGAACTGTTGGAGAACGAAGTGCTTGACCCTCGGCCTTTTTCTGAACTTCCAAGAAGCCAGCTTTTGGCCGTCGACCTTTTTCTGAATTTTGAAGAACCAGCTTTTGACCTTTGACATTTTCATCGACGTTCGCAAAGACAAGTTTTGATGTTTTGAACTTCTGGAAACCCGGTTTTAGACCTTTGGCCTTTTTTCGAACTTGTCGGAAACCAAGTTTTGACCTTTAACCGTTTCTGAACTTAAAACAAAAACAGGATTTGACCTTTGACCCCTTTTTCTGAACTGTTGAAAATCAGGTTCTGACCTTTGAACTTTTTCTGATTTTTTTGTCACCTCATTTTACCTTGCGAGTTTTTTTCTGGTTTGATGTTCTTTGAGGGGAACATAAGAAATCTTGTCATAATGCATGCGTGGGCTGTCTGTCGCCGGCTGTGACGCCAAGCGGCGTGGATCTTTTCCTTTCTAGCGGCCCAAAAGCAGCTCCACGAAAAGTCGTGTTTCGTTGCGCGGAACCCGCGAGCGAGCAGTTGCTTTCGACAAAGCCACCCACGCTCGGCAAGTCTGCAGCCCGTCAGCGTTCAAGCTGTCGCAGCCGCGGCTCTGCGTGCTCCAGCGAGTCAGGAGACATGATCGTGTCCCAGCAGCGCTCGTCCTACTGTACTTCTTCTCACCGCCTGAGCTGTAACGCGGCCTCTGCTGCGCTGGGCTTCCTCTCCCAAGTTGCTACACATGCGCTTGAGTCTCTCAAGTGGCTCGCCTTCGACAACAAGGTCTGCCATCTCGCCGACTGCGACGTCAAGCGACAGCGCCTCACGGCCGGTCGTGACGACGAGGCAAGCTTGAAGCGCTCTTGCCTTTGCCTGTGTCAAGACCTTGTCATACTGCTTCTCAACAACCAACTCCACCATAGCCCTCTTCATTGTTGAAGCGCAACCCCAATGCCGGGGAGGGGGTCTGGACGATGTCGTCGTTTTTCTATTACCGCTCAAGACAGTGTGGATCTCATCCTTCTTGAACGGGCGGGATGTTTCCAAATACTCTCTGCTGACACCACAGCCAGACTGAATGAGCATAGGCTTCACATCATCACCGCACGAGTGAACAAAGATGAGAGCCATTGCTTCTTTGTCGATGATGTACGCCAAGGAAATCTTGAGCTCACAAAATGCTACTTGGTGGAAGCATCAAGGTGCCATGCTGAACGACGCACCCCGAACGAAGAACGAACGAAGCGCGCGACACCTTGCTTGATCTTGCTTATCGCTTTCAGTGTGAAAAGTTTTGACTGCTCACTCTTCTTCATTTTTCCGTTGCTTGTTTTGGTGCTTGCAGCTTTTTTGAATCTGTTTGTTAGTATGTTGCTTTGAAATTGGTTGATGTGTTTGGAGTTAGGGTTCTTATTTGATTTTTTTCAATGATGTTTCGTTGCTATGCTTGTTTGATTTTTGTTGTGTGCTGTGAGTTGGTTGTTTGTTGGTGGTTGTTCTGGGTTTGTTGAATCCCAACGCGATCCGCCGGAAGTGATGCTGAGGATGCTGGAAATGCAAGGGATGCAACCGCACAACGTACAGGAACAGACCCAATCTTCGCATCCAAAATTTCAAGACTTTCAGACACGCAAAATTGACCAAACACAGAAAATACCAGAAATGCCAGGAATGCTGGGAATGCAGCCGGCTGGCCACAAAAAAACAAGGATTTTTTACTTAATTTTTCCTAAAATCAACCATCAAAAGCAGATACTAGCAACCCCCCTCAAACACCTTAACAAGTAGGGGATGTTTCGCAGTAATTGCTTGGTACAGTTGGGGAATTGCAAAAAACACTCATTTTGGGAAATTCAAATAGTTCCTCAACGTATCACTGCGCTTGGCCCCACCCAGACCCCTAACAGGCCGATTCCAACATCGCTTGAAACAGCAAAACACCATTAGTATCTGCAAACAAAAGATACACATCCATGGCAGCAAGGTAATCCTGATGATGCTGGGGATGCAGATCCTGCGCGACTGGCTTGAGAGCAACTAGCATGTGAGTGTGTATGTACTTAAGCATATACACTTTGCATGATGCATGGCGTGCCAATGTCATTTTGCAGTCAGCAAACAGGCTCGGTCCTTCTTCAATGCATCTCTGTCACATGGCGTATCGGAACATGTTGCGCCTTGCAAGAAGCAGACAGAAGCCATTGCAGCTTCGATGCGGGCGCACAACCGCGACTCTTGAGCCAAAAGACGATATATACTTTAGCCGATGCGCGGCGCATTGTGTTAAACGGGCGCCCGTGCAATCCACTACTCCTGCTCGCCGCTCACCCCATCCCATCCGGACAAGAGTTCACTGCATGGCGAGCTGAAGAATCTAATGAGTACGGCCTAAGTAACTCACGACTCGGAGCCTTCTGGGATTGGCGTGGACGCCCTCCGTTTTGCAAATGCAGCAGCTGATCCGCATGCTCCTCGGCCTAGCACGGGTGTCTCAGGCTTCTCGAGAAGACAGAATACAACTGTGGATCGGTCAACTCCGTTGTTGACTGCAGCTTGAAAAGTAGCGTCTGAAATCTTCAGGATGCGGTCAGTGTCCCACACGATGACTTCGTGCTCGTGCCACACAATGTGGTGTCTGACCGTTCTCAGCGTGCGTCAAGAACTTGCCCGAACGTACGTTTTCACCTGTAAGAAGCATCGGGTACAACAACGTGCCCATCAGCTCAGCGCTTGTAGGTTCGGTTCTTCCGTTGCTCTCGGTACGCGTTTGCCGGCAAGGATTCGTCGCTCACTTTGGCCTCAAAATCAAGAGCTCTGCCGGCAAGAGAGACCACACTGTATAGAATACAGTTGCCAGATTCTTTCAAGACAGATGTGGCAGCAAACGGCGGCTCCTTGACTGGGCTGGTGTCTTTCAAGAGCTGCACAGATCCTCCATGTCTGTGACTGAGGACTTGGAAATGCGAACGCCATCATAATGCAAGGACAAATGCTCCAACTTGCACTTCGAGACTAAGAAATCCGTCCAGGCAACTAGAACCACATCTTTGCACACAGAGTACAAGTGCGCAAGGGTGGAGTTATCCGGGTTGCGCTTGCCGCTCGTGTCTTGTTCGAATTCGTCCTACTCTTCGCGCAGAAAGCTAATCCCAGCCCAGCGCATGTACAACGATACCTTGTACAATTTGTTTTGCTTGCGAGCCGACCAGGGACTGCAGCGCCAAAGAGCAGTGACGTCAGCAGCAGTTTGCCTTCCTTGTGCAGATGGGTCTCGCATACCTCATCTGGTTTCTGCACACACAGCTCAAGTGCTTCTCGAAGGGGGCCCCGGCAGTGCAGGCTCCAAACGCGCTTTGTCCAACAGCTGCAAGAGAAGGCGGAATTGTAGATATGCAGGTCATAGGCCTCTGCCGGCAGATGCGTCTGCGAGAGAACTTCTGTGCCGCGAGCCTACTTGCTTGCTTACACCCACGGATAGTTTGCGGCCCCGTGTAGTGGTAAGTGCAAGTGCTTTGCTGATTCTTCGGAAGTCGGCATCTTCTTGCTTTATCGCAAGTTTCGCGCCGGCTTCCACAAATTCCTCCTTCTGCTTGCTGACCTCATCTGTTCCAGCTCTTTTCTTTCCCATTGCAGCTTTCACGACACTCGCTCCAAAATCAGCGTTCTTGAGCTGTAGAGGTAGTCCCAAAATGCAGCGACCCCGTGCTTTCCGGCAACTGGCGAGCTTGGTGATCCAGAATGGCATCTAGAGGCACTTCAGGTTTGAGCGCTGGCATGTGCACGAAACTCACCCTCGTCTTCCTAGAAATCTTGAGCATCATCTGTCTGCTCAGAAGACCCTCACACATTGCACCCTTTCTAACGTTAGGCCCGTCCTTCAGGTAGCATTTTTTCAGCTCATCGCGCTTGACCTGCTGCGCCGGCTCATCGCCGTGATCGTATGGAACAGCGCAGTCGTCATAGCAGCACGACGGCTTCCTCACGCATGGAGTGTCACACCACTCTGCAGTCATGTAGCGCAGCAACTTCTCACCGCCTCGACAGCCGTCTCTTCACTGCAATGACAGTTTTGGCAGCATCAGAGTTACAAGGAAGCAAGACATCATTCCTTTCTTCATCGTCTCTTCTCCGTCGTCCTTGCGCTTGCGACATCAGGCATGCATCAGTACATTTCTCGAGGAATGTCGTCTCGTCGGGTTGTCTGTTGCAAACATGTGCAGTGGCCGTGCATTCCGCTCAACAGTACGCCTCATTCGCCCTTCCGCATGCAGTAAGAAAGTTTGCGCACGGGCATGATCCAGGGGGACCCCGGTGCTGCTGGAAAGCCCTGCTGGGAGTACGCATGTAGCAATCGCCAGCGTGGAAGCGAAGAGTAGTTCCGCCTTCTCGCAATCCGGTAGACAAAGGTGTCGTTCTCCCTCACACGGCTGAAAGTCGGCGCCCCCGCACAAACACGAACAAAGTACTCGGACCGCTCGTGAAAGACATCTTTCACCCGCTGCGTCCACTCGCCAGTGATGTGGAGAACTGTGTCCGATCTGTCAATCGCCTCCACTGGCGCTGCAGCGCGTGGCGTCATGCGACGCAGTTTCAACTTACTGAGGCTGGCGTCGGCCAGTGGCAGAGCATCATCGTCCGCCTCGGCCTCTGGTTCTGCGCTCCGGCCCGGCTGAAACATCTGCGCGCCTCGAAGATGACGCTTCTGCGTGGGCTGCTGCTGGCGCGAGGACGGGGCTGAGACTTGGCCGCCGTGCAATGCCTGCTGCTTGTTGACCCACTTGTGGCACGCCGCAGTCGTCATCATCCAACTCTCCCAGCCCGCCGCCCAGCGCGTCAGCGCCTTGCCTCTTGCACAAATAGGTGAGGTTCTCCGGTCCAGGAAGAACTGATCCCTGGAAAACTTGCAGGAGCAACGCGCGTGATGGCGAAGGACTGGCAGCGGCACGATTCACGTAGGACAGGATCACGCCGCACAATTCTGTTGGCAGCCGTGCAAACGCAGCAGGCAGCGCACCCCCCATGCATCCATGCAGCCCATGCACATTCGCTTGCGTTGCTCTTGCATGATAGCCATCGCTTCGCTTTCCATCTCGGGGACTTCGTCTATCCAGGGTCCACAGCTCTCATGTTCCGCATGCAGGCAGACGAAGATTATCTGAGCAACCTTGACATAAATAATACTTTTGCAAGATATACCGGTACATATTCAACTGCAGCCGATACTTCACACCGGTAGCATCTGGCAGATGATTGAGAGGAGGATAAAGGCTGCGGCACATGTTGTCCATTTTGGTAGGCAAGCCCTTGGTTCTGTTCCAATCAAACAACACAAGCTCGCCGTCGAGGTTCATCGCCACGAAGTCAATCATGCCAGCCAAGCGTTCCTCGCTTGCCCAAATACACCATTCCGTCCGCCGAGCAACAAGAGGTCATCTCGATGCTACTTTCTCTCTGACAAGTCGACCATTGAGTACGCACTCACACTGTATATGTATTCATGTACCGGCAGCCGCGCATGCGGCCCCATGCTTTGCCCATTATCCTTGATGTCGTCAGGCATGTGTCATGATCAGCACCTGTAGCAAGCCAGCGCTACTGCCAGAGCACGCCTGCAACGTCATCCGGAGGACGCTGCGTGGATGTTCCAATGGCGCAGGGCGCGTGAACAACCTATCATTGATGACCTTTAGATCAGAAGCAGAAGCAAGTGCATCTCGTCCAGATTCTTGAGATACTCTGCGCGTGGCCACCTCAAGCTTGACATCATCAGTCTGGTCGCGTCGTCCGGAATGAACTCCTAGCACGTTGAATTGGCGGTGGCGCAACAGCGTGTTAACGACAGGACCAAAGACAAGGAAGGCCGCCCACACGCCTTGTGCGTCCGAGACACGTGAGCGTAGTGGCCAATCAAGGACGTGACGGAAGTGTCCGCCTCTACGCCGTTCAATAAATATTTGTGGCCTGCTGCTTCGAAACGCACAGCGTAATCACGACCATGAGGATGACATTGCGGTAGCCATGTAAATTGAGCCTCCACGCCCGTGTACTCACGCGCACGCAGCGAAAGAGACTGTGGGAGAAGAACTGGTGGGACAATGCCACACGCGGCGTTCGATGCAGTCATTGAGGAGTACACGCAAAGAGTGAAGGAGGAGTGCGAACAAATGCAACTGCAAGAAGATACACCAGCCTGGGAAAGAATTCAGCCAGGCAGGGGCCATGATGTGATCCGTGCGTTGGGTGTGTCATGTTTGAGGTGCTGGTTTTGCTCGTTTGGCAGCGTCATAATGGCTCAGTCCGAGGCAAAGAGCCCACACAGATCGCAAACAGGAGGCCTGTCTCATCGACGCATTGAAATCACTGGGAAACCGGCTGGACGGCAACAAGTTTCTTCAACCACTCGGGCCCCATGCATGCATTGGATACGCAAATGCAGCGCGTCAGTAGGTTTGTCTCAGGAAGTGTTATGTTGGCTAAAGCAATACGGGGCCTCGGAAGTGCCTGCGGCGCATCGACCTCACGGACTGCATGGTGCCAGGCAAGTATCTCCTGTTCCGAGCAAGGCGCTTCACATCCTTGGAAATTCGTGCACAAACATTTGGCGCGCCACTTGTCGACGCCACATCGGTTTTGCCGACGTCCACGTTCCGCTACTGCTCAACGCCATGGATGCAGTGTATCAGTTGGAGTTGGGGGACAGCGATAGCACTGAGGGTAATCCTGAAAGGGATGTATTGGGCGGAGCGCAGGATCCGCGTGTGTGGTTGAGGATGCGCCACAATCGCGCACGATCTCTGCAACATGGTGATGATGCTGCTCAAGAGGAGGGTGGGCGAATTCCAAGTGTCGAGGGCTTGCAGGCACAGGGCATGACGCGCGAGCAGGGGTACTGCAGCACATCGTGTCCACTGCAACGCCGCCAATGCTCACGCACACCTTTGGCATTGCTTCCCAGTCCTGCAGCCGTGGAGTTTGCATTCCTTTGGTCCCGGAAGGGACAGCCATCCAAGAGCTCCCTGCGTGTGCACGTGCGGCGCATGATGTTGTACACGAGGCCATCGCCTTACGCTGCAAAGCCACCCAAGGTTCCTATGACTTGCGTGTTCAAGCCTGGCTGCGCCAGCGATCCTCCGTCCAAAGCTGATCGGCGCCTGCAACCGGATGGGGCAGTGGCTACAGTCAATCCTGCCGGACACTGACAGCCTGCGTCATACAAGGCCGGGCAAGTCGTGTAGCCCGCATACGTTGCAGCGAAAGCAACAATCCGCCAAGACGTGCTGGAATGTCAACGCGTCCATCCTGCATGTAGTATTTGCCTTGGCGCGCGGCGTTCCGTGTTTTTGCAGCCCCTTCCGCTGATGAAGGAAGCTGGGTCACACCATGTGACATGTGTCGTAGTGAATGATGAGAGTACCTGGTGCACTGCGCACTGTGCAATGTTCAGCGTCTCCCTCCCCCTGTTTTCCGGGCATTGCCAGATGTTTTGCCCGAGGCCCCGGCTGGCGGCCGCGTCCCCAATGTCGTCGGAGCCCTTCGTATCGGTGAGGCCAGGCGCTCCAGCAGCTCCGTGTACGCCTGATCACCTTCGGCTTGGGTGGCAGGAGTGTGCTTTGGCGGATGCAGGACGCTGTTGCGAGCAGGCATGCCAGCTAGAAGCAAGAGGGCTTGCTCAACGTCTGGTCCCTCTAAAGAAGCTTCGTTACAGAACCGACTTGCACGAGCTTGTTCCTGTTGTTTGCACCCTTGCCTGCAAGACAATGATTGTGCGCGCGCCTGGGGCTTCCAAGTCCGCAGGCTCCGCAGACTTAGCCTCAATCGTGTCCTCCTTGTCCACGACATCCTTGTCGCCTCGTGCAAACGACGTAGGGCGGAAAGTGCAGGTTGGAGCTTATGGCTAGAGTTTCAACCTTCAAGTCTGGATAGGTCAGCCGAGGGGAAATCGCTTTTGGGACGCTCAACCGAAAGCACGCGTTTGCCTTGATCATCTTCTTTCGAGCTCCACACGCCTTGGCGCTGGCGCGTGATCGACACAAGTGAAACTCTGTGGTTTCTCTTGCCTGCTGAGGACTTGATGCGATAGTCCACGGCCAACCATGCATTATCAACGGCCAGCCAGCTCGCCCACTCCTTGTTTGCAGTGTTGTACTACTATGACACGCGCCTGGCCAGTCTTCTTATCAAGCTAGACATTGGACGCGTGCGTGTACTACCAATGCCAAGCCATGCTGGTCAGCACGCCTGCTGTTGCTCGCTGGCCAGGACACGCTCCCGAGCCCTTTGCGTGCTTCCTCTCATCACGTAGGACGAACCCTTCTGCGCACCCTTTGTCATCAAGCATGCTGTTTTTGTAGATATGAGAAGCGGTATGCATATGCATATATGTGTATATGTGTGTGAATTGTGAATGCATTGAGTTTGGTAGGCTTGGGTATGCATTTATCATTCCTTGATGTCTTGCCATTTTGGCTCAAGTGGCCTTGATCCAAAAGTGGCTATTTTGAGTCTGTTACCATGCCTCTGCTGCGTCCTGGCATCGATGTGGCGGTGCACACGGAGTTCAGAAAATCGGTGGAGACCCTTCTATGCTCGGCTTGCAGGGTGGTTTCCGTGTCTAGCCCTCTGCCTTGCCATGGCAATGCAGCCACGGGGCATCTACGCCCGGCAGGTGCTGGCAATGGGCTCTGAGGTGACAGAGCCCGGTGCGTCATCCTTCTCAGCGGTGGCCGCTGATCATGTGCGTGCATGGAGGAGTGCACGTGGGCTGGATGACAACTTCGCTTTCATGTTCCTGTCCGAGGAGGAGGACGCCTATGCGGAAGGCGGGACCGCGAAGCCTGGTTGGAGGTGGCGAACCTGGCGTACGAGCGCCTGATGCCAGCAGCGGTGGCCGTGGCGGAGGGACCGCCGGTGGGCCGAGTCCTTCCCCTCAACCCAAGACGGGGCGGCGGGCTCCAGCCCCACTTGAGGTGTGTCCGGATCAAGTCCTGCGGCATGTGGAGGTCTAGCTGGTGCGCTGATGGGCTTTCGTGCCATGAGGCCGACCGGGGAGTTGACCCCGGCCCTCAAAGCTGAGTGGGAAGCCTCATGCCGGCGGCGCTCAACATTTGGTGACCTCCTCTGAGCGGGCAACCATCATCAATGCCCTGAAGACCTGGGCTGAGCTGCGCTCACACATGGAAGGGCGGAGTCGACCGCTCCCTCCGCAGCATGTGGATGTGGACTCTTTCTTTCAGTGCGGGACTTCGGCGCCGGTGCGGGCTATGGCATCATTGAGGTGGTTGGTCAAGCAGGCCAAGCTTCCGTTGGACCTGAGTGCGGTCCAGCTCCCGGTGCTGGAGGACATGATCGTGTCCAAGTACCGCGCCAACGACCCTGGCATGGTCCGCTCTGTTGGGATCGTGGTTGACGGGCGCCGGAGTCCTACGCTACAAGCACATCATGCGGTCACAGCCTAGGCGCCTGAGCCATTCCACCTTTCACGGGCGTTTCGCCAAAGGCAAGCAGCGGCAGAACAGGCAGGGGTTTGATTTCTGCGCCCCAGCAGTTTTCGCCAATGGTTGGCCTTGGGGGCAGATCGTGCTTGCCAAGTAACAGCGCCTGTCGGGTGAGGTGCGAGGCAGTAGCGGCCTTTGCTTCAACGAGGCAGGGCAGCCTTGGTTTTTGGCCACGGTTCAATCCGTGATGAGGGAGGCCTTTGGGCAACACCTGGAGTCCACACTCGTGGCGGCGGTTGTGCTGTCACTGGGCGACTGGCAGGACAAGGGCAAGGAGAAGCAGAGCTTGGCAAAGATGGCCCTGCACTACTCAGCGGCGAGGTGCAGTGCTCCAGCTCAGTCTGCTTCACAAATTTCTACACCCGCGAAATTCGAAACTTAAGGGGAAGGGGATTGGATGGCACAATGTTACATGAAACCTACTAGCAAACTCAAGTTAGTGGGCGGATGCAGCTGCCAAATCTACTGCTCACATCTGAAGCTCACCAGGAAGCAAGGCCCGACTCCATGAAGTATTTTTAGAAAATCCGAGGCCATCGTCAAACCCAACAAGACGCCCATGGTTTTAAAAATGACCAGGTTCCGAAGGAAAATTGCTGCATGAACGCGACGCTGCCACTTGCAGCTGAACCAAGACAAATGTTAGCGCAAGTAAGCGCATCGAGCAAGCATCCGCTTGCCTGTCGCAGATACAAAAACACCACCTGCAGCCCTTTAAGGGCAATGCGTGAAGAGCATCGCAGCCACGCGAACGAACGCACATGAAAGGGCCCGTGGGATGACTCGACGCCGAAGATGCACTCGTTGGTTGGGGAGTGGGAAAAGCACCATGAATGTGAATGCTGCTGCCACCGTGATACATTGGATAACTATCGCCAACCTGGCCGATTTGACTGCTGCAGTTGTTTGTGAAGTCGCGGATCCCACGAGCTAGGAGGTTGTTGCGGCCAAATCCAATCTCTTTTGCGGGAAGGCCGTGGGCACCGACAGGATAGCTTCCGCAGCCGCCATAATCGCCGCAGCCGCCGCCAAGTCCATCATTTGCACCTACGGCCGTGCGGGCAACAAAGCTATTGCCTCCACGACCCGCTGCGCTGGCATCATAGCTGCCACAGCCGCTCCAGCAGTGGCGACCATTGAGCCCTTTGTGGGAGCCAACATCTCCGCCTGCATGAGTGGCCCGCAAAATGTTTTGCTCAATACCGCAAGCGCGAGCCGATGCCATCATATTGGTTGCCTCAGATCAATAAATCATGCTCCGGGCTTGCGGCTTACAGCTGCCCGTGTCAAAGACACGTCCTGAACCAAAAAAACATTCGACAACAATGGAAACGCATGGCTTCCACTATCGGAATCAATGCAGCCGTGATGCATAAGGCGCATCTCTGCGCACGCAGCGGCCCGTCGGATAGCCATTTTTTCAGACTGGCTGAGCAAAAAACTTGCGCGTCACTGCTAGATCACTGGTGCCACACAACGTGAGAGCGCCAAAAACCCAACGAAAAGTGCTTTCTCACCTGCAGATGTCGTCATGCGCTACAAACTTGTCGTCTCCAGAGAACTAGCGTTCATGGTTTCTGGGAGGAATTAACCTGCATATCTTACAACATAGTTTGTAAAACTTTAGAAATTTCAAATCACCTTGTCCAAAAATTACGAATTCAGACAAAAAAGCAAACATCCGGCCCACTTTTACCAATTATACAAATGAATCAGCAAAGATTTGTAAAATGGATTGAAAATGCGGCCAAGATCACCAATTTGACAAATTCCAGTCTGAGAAGTTAACGTTGAGTGGAGTTTGGTAGGAATTAGATTGAACAAATCCGGCCAAAAATTACAAATTTTACAAATTCTAGTCTGAGAATTTGACTTCCAGGGAGATTTGGTGGGAAGTAAATTTCATTTTTTACAAATTTGACAAATTTGCAAGATTTTACAAATTTCACCCATTTTACAAGTTAATTAATAGAATTCATAAAATTTGTAGTTTCGGGTCAGATTTTTCTCGAAATCTTACATGTTTCAATCCTTCAAAAAATATGTCCCAACATTACAAATTTTACACATTTACAAATTAGTGTGCAAATTCTAAAAATTAGTTTGTAAAATTTGTAAAGCTTGTAACACTTGTAAAATTTGTAATTGAACTCTTACCAAATCCCACTGGAAACCAAATTCTCAGACTAGAGTTTGTAAATTTGTAATGTTGGACCAGATGTTTTTGAAATTTTACAAACTGTCAAAGTTGCAGAATTTGTACAATTTGTAAAGTCTGCACTCTAATTCCTACCAAATTCCCCTGGAAGCCAATTTCCCAGACTAGAATTTGTAAAACACAAAATAATTTGTACAATTTGTAGTTTGATTCCTACTAAATTCCATGGAAGTCAACGTCTCAGACTATAATTTGTAAAGTTTGTAATTTTGAGCCGTATGTTTCGGGAATTTTACAAATTTCAGCAAATTAATAAGTAGAATTTGAGAAGTCGTAAAACTTGTAACATTGGATCAGACGGTTTTTATATAATGCATTCCTACCAAATCGCCATCAGGATGTTGATGCCCAGACAGAAGCAACCCCTCTCCCTGGCACATTATACATACTCTTCCCTCTTACACCCCCCTAGAGACCTATACAACGGCTCTTTTACCTTGTTAGCCTTGTAGGGGGGACCCTTTACGAGCTTGTCAAACCTTGTTTGTTGTGTCAAATTGAAATTAAGAAGTTTGCAGTTTCTGGCCAGCCGTTTTTTGATTTGTGGAATGGAGTTGGCGTTGGCCAAAGCATGTTCTGGAAATTGCTCCAAAAGAGGGGTCATTTGGAGGTGCCAAAGTATTGACTGGCAGTCCCTGGGGTTCTAGTGATTTGTTAGACTTGTGCCGCTGACTGACTTGTGCAGGGATCTGACGCGAGCCCGGACAGCTCCTTCTGAGCGTTGCACTTTTGCACGTGGGCATTCAGGAGAGACCTGAGCAAGCCTCGAGTGCTTGGCGCATTTGTTTGAGCTTGATATACTTGATATACTTGGATTGCTTTCTTTCAAGCAAGAGTTGATTAGGACATCAGGAAGTTTCAATAAGATTCAGTGGGGAACAGTTTCCAACAATTTGCAGGAGGGGTGCCAGGAATCCGTCTTTGGCCGGGTGTGACTCCGGTCATGACGCATGTGCGTGCTTGCTTGCATTGTGACCATTTTAGTGGATGTGGATAAAAAGGTGGTTGTGGATAAATGTATGATGTGTTTGTTCATCGAGCGAGCTCACCGCGTCAGGAACGAGGCTTTTTGCGAAACGTCAAAGAGCCGACTTTGGTTTGGCATGTTTGATCATGTTTGGCAGGCTTCTGAGAGTCTCGTATATTTTCCAACTCAGAAAATGCTTGTCGATTTTCTTGCTTCGTGCAAACAAAATGCAGCGAAGCTGCAGAAGGGACTTGCGTACGTCACCAAGATCCCCAGATCCTGAGCTGTTGCAGTTCGGCAAATGAATTGCAACTTGCCGTTTGCCGTGTTCGGCGCGTGCTGACCGTGCCTGGACTGTTTGCCTTATTGCGACTCTTCGACCCATTTTTCGCAAGGTCCTAGACGTTTGATTTGGATGGGTTCAGCTGACTGACAGTCACAAGTCACAGTCTGTCGCAACGCCGCGTGGCAGCGGCTTTTTGCTGCATGTACAGATGTAGGAGGAGTGGCGTTGGTGCATTGAGCATGGGCTCCAAGATGTTCCGAAAGATTCACCCTTTGCAGAGGTCACCTTTCCCTTCCTGTCGCTGCTTTGCCGCCACAATTTTCGACGCTCGCAGTCACCCCTTTGCTGGTGGGTGTGAGGTACAGAAGTCGGTGAGTTGAGTGCAGGTCTAGTACAGCTCTGGCTTCCGGGCTTGGTGCAACGGCCCCCATCCGGTTTTCCGGGCCTCACCCTTTGCATGCTAGTGTGCAAAGCAGCCTAGGCTGGGACATGAAATGCCTTTGCCTTGGCACTTGGCACCAGATCTTTCAGACTCGAGCGCTTGCCAAAATGGTTCGCAAGTGCCAACTCGGTCCGAGACGGTGGCAGATGCCTAGGCATCCAGTTTGCAATGTCTCAGAGAAGTCCAAAGATGACTTGGGCCTTCTCCTGGCGGTGCGGGACAGCGCGCGTTTCTCTCACCGCTGGCTTTTCCACGGAGAGCAGCTGCCTCATCGAAGTGCAGCGCCATGCAGTGCGGTCAAATCCGAGCCCAGAGCCATGGTAGCGGTCGGGCTACATGTGTCCTTCGTCTATGACCTTGGTTGAGCTGGAAAAGGCCACGGCACATTCTCAAGGCAGGATAGTGCTGGTCCTCTGTTCCATAGGCCTCTTGGCAAGAACAAGGATGCGGCCCTCAGGGGGCGTAGGTTTTACCATCGATTTGTGGGATTGTCAAACCTGTTGCGTGGGTCTTTCCAGCACTGCGTCCGACAAGCCTCGGCTTCTTGAGCGCGCAACGCTTCTGCATTGTCTTGCCCTACGAAAGTAATCTTTCGGCCTGTGCGATGGTCAATGCCAAATCGATTGTAAGTCCAGTCTCCATGTTGACCCTGCCATGCCGCACGCTGCGCAAGCTGCGTGTCCATAGCATCCGGCTGGGGTTCCCCCACAGCATCTGACGGCTTTACCGCATGCTTCGCTGGCGGCGTTGGCTTCGAAGTGTTTGATAGGCGTCTTCCGTTTGCTCTTGGCGCTGCCGCAAAGCCGAATTTTCGAGAAGGTGGCGCCCAGAAGCACCATCTTTTCAGATGGCGCGCAGGCTTGCTAAGTGTGGTCAAGGAGTGCAGGAAAGGCTTGAAGCGCAGACAGGTTGTCACCGATCCCAGCAGTTTGTCCGCAAACGCGACATCCACGCAGCTGAGGAGTTCATCCATGGACGTGAAGATGGCGCCAAGCAAGGCTATGCCGGAGCCCAGCGGGCCATCTGGAAGAGCTCTTGCTTAGCACTGATTTCCACTTTCCAATTGTTCCAAGTGGATATTTGGGACACAACCTCACCGATCTAAACCCTCACTGCTCTGACGTATCGGAACTTCCGAGCGTACTCCGCGCACAAGACTTGCCGGACAACTGCGAATGAGCTGCCAAAGCATGCTGCTCGCACGAGATTTGTACACTGGAAAGGCGATTTTCGAGCCGGACCTGCCACAGCGCATTCCGCACACAAGACTTTAATCTTTCTGGGAAGCTCATTGTAATGGAAAAATCAAAAGTTCAGATTTTCTCGCAAATCCGCTGGGGAAGTGAGCCAACAAGCCCACCAAAAACCAGCACAAAAAGCGCAGCCAAGCCTGGAACCAACCTTAAGCCAACCTTGAATTTAAAAACCAAACAGCGCTGGTGCAAAACCTGTCAACATCACCGCAGAACCAAGGGAGATTGTGCCTGCCAAGACACAAACCCACGAACAAAGCAACAATCAGAAAGAAAAATCAAAAACTATCGGACCCATCAAATTTGCGTGAAAAGTGCACGTTCATGTGTTGCAGACTCATGGCCTGCGTTGAAGGCCAGGCTATTTTTCTACTACCGGCCAAGGCAACGCCCCTGTATGCCCCTAGGTAGAAACAGGAACGCGGTCAGCAGGTAGTTGGATGCCACAGCCGGGCGGGCGCAGGGCTAATAATTTTTTGGTGTGTTTTCTTCCTGATTGAGTGAGCCGGATGTCCAAATCTGGGCGTCCCTCAGTCGAGCCGCATGCCGCCCACAGCTAGGCGTTTTCCGGTAGCCTGCTTCTGTTCCCAAATCGTCTGAAATGGGAAAAATGAAAGTGACGGTGGCGCGAGAATGCACCTTGAGCCAAATTTGAAGAGATCTCGGAAGTGCAAAACCGAGCGCTGACAAACTCGGGCAGCGGCGTGTGTCCGCGGATTTTCAAAGCTCTCCGCGGGCGGTCAGTTTGATAGCTACATTTCTCTGAGCTTACGGGCGCTGGCTGGAGGAAGGTGCAGAGTATTTATTTGCCATCGGATGGCTTCGGATTGCAGGCATGGACTTGCTCAATTTCTTGGATGCAGTTTACAGTTTCGCCACAGGTGTTTTCGAGCTTCCAGCGCATTATATTTGTTCTCATGTGTGCTCTTTTGCCAAGAGTAGTCGGTCGGCAGCTTGGGCACAGCTAGGGCAATTTGTTCGAAAGATTTCCTGGTGCGCAACGTGAGTGACCTGAATCAAAGCAAGCTTCATGTTGCTTGGGCAGTGCGATAGCATTGTTTGGGCATCAATCCAAATATCGAGCAGCGGGAGGGGGGTTGGGCTGCGACAAGGGAGTGTCACAGCCCCAGGAACGTTGTGTTCACAACTGGCTGGGCGCGACGCCGTCTCAGTCGAAAGCAAAGTAGACCCGCCGGCTGGCCTCAGATGCCGTGATGGCAGAGGCGCTCAAAGAGTCGAACAAGGAAAGGGATTTAAACTGATTTAGACAAAATCGCCGTGCAAAGAGTGATGGCAGGTCAGAGCGCTTCCCTCATGGCATGGACAGCTGCCATTCTGGTGAGGCCCTCGCCTCCGAGCCAGTTTGAGACGGGATGGCGTTTGCAGATTGCATAGATTGCATCATGCGCCATTTTTTTTGCAGCGCAGGCACTTCCTGATCTTTGCCTTGGGCAAGGCAGAACCCAAGCCTCAGCGCATGGTCTGTCGGCATCGGCGAGGCAGACATCGCCTTGCCGTCCTCGGTGGTGGTCCATGGCCGCCCGGGTGCCCAAGAGGACAGAGTAAAAAAGAGAGAAACAACGCTATGGAGCGAAGCTTAGCTTATTTGGAGTCGTTTGGTCATTCCCCAAACAGCGAAGCATTGAGGTTCTAACTTGCGGTATAGAGAATGGGAAAGTGTGACGCCGGTTCCGGGTCCTGTTTTCCGCTTGTCTTCCTGTCTCCCAGTCTCTCCGGTCAGATGCCAGATGCTGACTCCAGGGTCGTGTCTCCCGCTTGTCTCCCTGTGTCTCTCGTGTTTCCTGCTTGTCTCCCTGTGTCTCCCAGTCTCTGCGGTCACACCCCGGATGCTGTGACGCCGGCTTGCGGGGTCGTCTCCCGCTGTCCCCCTGTGTCTCCCAGTCTCTGAGGTCAAATGCCAGATGCTGTGCTCCCACTTGTGTCTTTGTGTCTCCCTCCCAGTCTCTGCGGTCGGATGCCAGATGCTGTGACGCTGGCTCCGGGGTCGTGTCTGCTTTGTGTTTGGATGCCAGATGCTGTGACGCTGGCCCGGGGGTCGTGTCTCCCGCTTGTCGTTTGTCTCCCAGTGTTTGCGGTCGGATGCCAGATGCTGTGACGCTGGCTCCGGGGTCGCGTCTCCCGCTTGTCTCCCTGTGTCTGCCATCTCCCGCTTGTCTTTCTGTGTCTCCGTCTCTGCGGTTGGATGCCAGATGCTGTGACGCCGGCTCCTGCTCGTGTCTCCCGCTTGTCCCTTTCTCTCGCAGTCTTGTCAGTCTCTGCGTTCAGATGCCAGATGCTGTGACGCTGGCTTCGGGGCTGTGTCTCGCAATGTCTGCAATGCTGTGACGCTCCCAAGTTACCTTAACTTTTTGAGCCAAGATGTCCTCGGCCACTTGCGCTCGTTGGCCCCCGTAAAGCCGTGAAAGCTCGGCCGAACGGCTGTGATAACTCGTGCGGGAAACTGAAAGGCCGTTACTACTCCGTGAAAAAGCCGTGAAAACTCGTGAAATTCACGCTCTGAGTTATTTTGTCGTCGCGACACCAAAAACCTTCTTAGCCCATACGGCCTAAGTAACTCGCGAATCAGATGTCTCCCAGTTCCTGCGGTTCTCCTGTGTCTCCCAGTCTCTGTGGTCGGATGCCAGATGCTGTAACGCCAGCTCCGGGGTCTCAGTCTCGTCAGTCTTTGCGGTCGGATGCCAGATGCTGTGACGCTGGATGCCAGATGCTTGTCGCTTGTCTCCCAGTCTCTGCGGTTGGATGCCAGATGCTGTGACGCTGGCTCCGGGGTTGTGTGATGCTGTGGCGCTGGCTCCGGGGTTGTGTCTCCCGCTTGTCTTACTGTGTCTCGCAGTTTTCTGCGATGCTGTGACGCTGGCTCCGGGGTTGTGTCTCCCGCATTCTGTGTCTTCAGTGACGCCGACTCCTCATGTTCCCTGTGTCCCCCAGTCTCTGCAGTCAGATGCCAGATGCTGTGACGCCGCCGGCTCCGGGGTCGTGTCTCCCGCTTGCCTCCCCCTGTGCTCCTAGTCTTGTCTCCCTGTGTCTCACGCTTGTCTCTCGGTGTCTGGATGCCAGATGCTTCCCGCTTCTCTCCCTGTGTCTCCCGAGGGTCCCGGGCAAAACCAATTGAAGCTGCTTCTTCTTTGCAAGTTTTGGGGCTGACCTGACCTTGCTTGCTGCCACCTTGCTTGCTGCCACCTGGCCGTTTTTTAATGCTTACAGCCCTTAACAGGAAAAATGAAGGTCCGGGTTCCGGGCAAAACCAACTGAAGCTGCTTCTTCTTTGCGAGTTTTGGGGCTGACCTTGCTTGCTGCCAGCTGGCTGTGCTCCTGCTTGCAGCCCTCAACAGGAAAAATGAAGGTCCCGGGCACTTACCCAGTTTTGAGGCTGACCTGCCTTGCTTGGCATCCAGAACCGGCGTTCGCCTCTCTTCGGCTCACGTGGCAGCATCGCGCAAGCGCAATTGAGAAGCATCAAAAGCAGTCCAGCTAGAAACATAGATTCGAAGTCAGAAGGAACGGCTTGCAAAAAAAATTAGCACTGGGGAAAGGGCATGTCGCAGATTTTGCTGTTAGCCTGTGCAAAGGATGTGCCTCTCTCTTGGTCAAGCGCAGGTTTGCATCCTTGTGGAGCATGCAAGCAATGTCGAGCCTTAAATATGTATATTTTTCTCGATAAACAAACAAATCGTGACGTTCGGCTCATTGATTTGCTCGAGATACTGGGCTGCTTTTTGGAAGCCAGTGCCGCGCTTCTTGGTCAAGTGCAGGTTTGCATCGACAGCGGAGACAAACTTCGCTGTCGGACTTCTGGCGGGGACAAAGCGGTTTCTTGACATGTTTTCCTGTTCGAGTGCAGGTGGACGAAAGTGGCAGACAATTGAGGTTTCGGGGCTAAACACAGCATTTAGCTTGGACTTTTGCCAGCGCTGTGATGATGAGGGTGGATGAGGAGGATTCTGTTGATTCTGTGGTAATGGGTCAGGATGACGAGGATGAGGAGGATGATGATGAGAAGGAGGGCGATGATGAGTGTGATGGTGATGAGCCACAGAGAAGTCGACGGTTTCGTTGACAGTTTTGCTCCGAGTCAACAAACCCTTGGAATGGAGAAGGGGCGCGGCTCCACTAGGCATGTTACCAGCGAAGCAACTAGAGGGCTTGCGCGGGTCAGCCACCATCTTAGCCAAAATCGTATGAAGCGGGGGGAGGGATGCAGGAGCGCTGCAGGAAAGACACCAGCAAGTTGCGCAAGCAAGTTGCGTTAGCAAGTAGCACTAGCGAGTTGCACTAGCAAAATGCCACTAGCAAAATGGCGCAAGCCAGTAGCACGAGCCAGATAGCGCTAGCGAGATGCACGAGCCAGTGGCGCTAGCCAGTGGCACTAGCAAGTAGCACCAGCAAGTGGCACTAGCAAGTTGCAGTAGTGAGTTGCACTGGGAAGTTGCAGTGTGTTGCGGCAAGCGCTGCGCGCAGAGAGCTTGCTCAGACAACTTGCTCATTGAAACTTGTTCAGAGAAACTTGCTCTGAGACTTGCTCAGATCGTTTGTGCCACAAACTTGCTTGGAGAACTTGCTCAAAGGAACTCGCGCCAACAACTTGCTCAGAGGAACTTGCTCAGAGAACTTGCTAGGATTACTTGGCGCCACGCACTGCTCATGCTTTCGGGCCACCCATCTTCTAGTTTCCTCTTGGTAGCATCACTGTAGTTCGAGCACCCTTTCTTGTTGGCAGTGCTGTTGTAAACCTCGCCTCCTATCCTGTTGCCAGTATTTAGCACCTTCTCCTGGATAGCCATGTGGCCCGGCCAAAATCATATCCAGTCTTTCGCTTCGCTAGCTGGTCCTGCGACGCTTTTTCCTCTTTGCAACCTCTGTAATCCAGTCCCACTGACAAACGCATTTTGCTGAAGCATTTCACACCTTCGTGATGCCAAGGTTGCGGCTTTGACGTATCTCGTTGCCTCCTGGTGGGACGTCGTAAGGTGCCATTATCATTCTCTGAGGCGCTAGCTTCCCTACAGTCTCTGGACCCATGAAACACCAAAGGGGTTCAACGTGAGCTGTGTTGCATGGCGCTTGTGCAAGCCTCCCGCAGTGAATATTCTTGGAAATCCGAGCAATTCCTTTTCATTCTCGCAATCAACGTTCTTATCCGAGATCTCGACTTGAATTTGGCAGCTCTGGGCGAGACTCTGATTTACTTGCTCGCAGCACACGTGGCTTGTCGGGAAACCAATCTGGAGGGATGTGCTGATAGCATCAAGACCATCGCTCACCGAAGCAACACGTGCTAAAGACATGGCCCATCCATTTCTTCTTTGACGACACAGCCTCGCCTCCACTATGCCTTGAACATCGATTCCGACCCGTTCTCGCAAAAGTTTTCGGTGCTGCTGGACACTCTGCGTGCGTGGCGAACTCCCCAGCAACATTACGGAATGGCGGCTCTGGGGCTCAATGTGGTTTTCATTGCAACACACGGTCATGGCCATGTTTCGACACATGTTCGGTGGCTGTATAATCTAATAAGAGTTGCTAACGCCGCAGTCTGCAAGTTTATGCAAGTTCTCTCTTGCTTTGCTTGTGGCAAGACCTTTATGCCTTTAGCCGAGCTCGAGAAGAAGATATGTGCCCAGTCTCGGCCGCAAGCTGATGATACCGATGTGCAAGTTTCAGCAGAGTAGCGAGACGGCCACCAAATGCTGCGGTGATGGGAAAAGTGCACTGAGTGTCCGTACTACGGAAGTTCCTTCGAGACTTCCTTTGATTAAATGCCAGGTGTTAGGTTGATTCACCACGAATCCCTGGGGCCTTCACTCTCGAACCTGGCATTGACATGGCATTTTCCTCCTCGAAGTTGATGAACAACATCGATGCTTTTACCCGGCGTCAAGGAGATGGATGGACCCGATGTCCTCTTCCCAAAAAGGGGACTTCCTACAGGGAGTTGCTCACACAAGCTACTCAATTTCGCACCTTACATGAAGGAGACAAGCCTTTTTGGGGTTATACAGACCTGTCATGTTTTTTGCTGTTTGGGGTCAAGGCTGGTGTAATTTTACACAGGCTTCACATGTGACACAAGTCCTTCCCAGCGTTTTCAGCCCCCAAATTCTCTCAACAACCAGTCGTTTGGCGTCTTTGTCTTGGACTCGATGGATATGCTTTATGCCGTTCATTCGCGTGATTTCGTATGTGCTGTAGAGGCCGGGGGCGTAACAGCAACATCAATGGTATTGGCCTCAGTGCTCTCGGCCAGAACAGTTTGCAAGACTGATCGGCAGTTGGCTTTGCTAGTTTGGCCTTAAGGTGTGTACATACGAGACTCAGCGTGCGAGGGGCGTGCGAGTACGGGCCCGAGGGCAGGAGTGAAAATGCTTGACGACTGAAATCACGAAGTGAGGCGCTTGCTACAGACGACCGGACCACGCTGGCGGTCAGCCGATTTTCTTATATTTCGAAGGCGGCTCAGATGCAAATTGATGCTGCTCGCAAAGTGGATCAATTGCGGATTTGCAGGGGAGTGGCGCCTTGGACTGTCGCCAGATGACGGCAGTGTGGAGCTCCTGGTACACAGTTCACGGGGATGCTTGGGCAGTCTGCAAGGCTTGGGTCCGTCAGGTCTGGGCATTTGCCCGCAGCGTGTCCCCTTCGCCACTGCTCATAGACCGTTCCTGGGAGGCTCCTTTTTTTTGGTTTGCTCGAGCCGGCATTGCAGCTGCAGGTGTGGGATGGCCAACGTGTTGTTCAAGATCCACACCTTAGAGTCAGCGATCTTTCCTTGATACCGCAGGTCTGGCAGACCTCATTGATATGCCTCTGTTGGCGCAATCGCCGGGCGTTTTCCATATTTGACAGGTGCTTCTCCTGTCCTTCGATAACTCGCTCGAGCCCAGCTTAAGTCTCTTGAAGCATACCAAGAAGCGCTCAAAAGAAACTGAAGTGTCATGGCTCAAGCAAAGGTTCCATGAAAGTCCTCACCCCCTGTTGACTCATTGCCCAGGGCCTTCAGCAAATCCAGGGTGTGCTGATGCAACAACCTGGGCTGCAGTGGCCTAAGCTTTGCATGGGAGAAAGCCTTGCTGCACAGCTCAGGTGGGACGGCAGGCCCTACTACAAGCATACTGCTTACCAGGACCTTCGGATCTTCGGGCCTTCGGATCTTCGGGCCTGAAGTTGCGACCTGAGCGCTTGCACGACCGCGCTTGCAACTCGTGTTGAGGCCATTGCCTCGAATTGCCTCGAATTGCCTCGAATTGGCAGGAGCTTTATCTTCTTTGTTCCGTGGCCGAAGGCCACTGGCGCTTGGGGCCTTTGCCCCTTCAAGCAGCTCCTGGAAGGAGTGGAGTGGGCTCGCAGCCGTCGGTCTTTTCCTCAAAAAGATTTGAACGTCTCCAAACTAGATTTGAGTCGCAAGACCGGCATCATCTTGGCTTCTCTGCACGGGAGTTGTTCTAAAGGTCTCCGCGGGGCTTGGCATTCGACCATGGATTTTGGTTGAAGTAACTCTGCGAAAGATTCGCGATATAGTTTTGGCGCAGCAGCTATTTTGCAAGTCCTCCAGTTAGGAGCACGTGGCGGTGAATCCGCGACAGATTCGTCGTGGTTCATAAGTTGACTTAGAGCAGTGTTCACATGTATGCCTTGTGGCCGGATCGCAGTTTAGCTACCGGGTTTAAAACTGTGTTTGGCTGGCGCAAAGCCACCCAATAAAGGATGACAAGACAGCAGCGCCCTCTCAACGTTCTCTCACCAAACTAAGTCTATGCAGCACACCGTGTAAATGGCCAGGATAAGTGTTTTGATGAAGTCAGCGTTCTGTGGGCTTGGAGCAATACTTGAGCTTGTGAAGTCGACACATTCACGGCTTGCTGCGCGGAACGTCAATGGGCTGCCGGCTTAAGTGGCAGCTCGCAGTGCTCGCAGATACCGATTTGGCATGCCCCGGCCCAAATTGAAAAATGCCTTGTTCTGAATTGAAGCAAGCGCTGAAGTGCAGAGGCATGTTTGGGGAATTCAAGGTTGTCTAGAACACCAAACAAGATATTTCAACAAGGTCTTCGAATAGCACACCTGGGCCAAGCGCACCCTGGGGGCCTACGTCCAACGAAGGTTGGCCACGTGCTTGGATTTTCTTATGGGAATTGATTGACAACTTCTTTACTCGACAAGGATATTGCATCACAAGAAACCTGAACGCGGAACAATTGCCAACCGCCACAGTGTCAGCCTTTCTTGATCGACACAACGTAATTGTCCTTGTATGCCCGAAGGGCCGCGTGTGTTCACCAGCGTGAGGTTGACCTTCCAATTGGATCGCTTTTTTGCAACAGGAGTCACGCCTCAATGTTGTAGACACGCTTTGGGCTTGTGCGTTCAGCGTCTGTCCGTAAGGCTACATGTCTCTTGTATCTGAGGCGTCTCTGACATCCGGCGCGTTTCCGCTTGATGGCCTCAGGCTTTGGCAGCTCCAGCGCCCCTGGCCCCGCTTGAAACGCCCAGCGTCTGGACGCGATGGACGCGATGGATGCGATGGATGCAATGGACTTGCAGCGTCAAGAACTGCAGAACTACCTTGCCTTTGAGGACGCACCTCAGCCCCGCTTGAAGGAATGTAGCCGGCTGACGCCAAGCGGTCTTGAACAATGCGTGGGGCACCCTCGCGTTCGGCGTCAAGTGCTCAGGGCTTGGTGGTTTAGTGGTGGTTGCATCGGCGGGAAGGGCATGTCTGCCGACCCCCTCATGCAATTCCTTGTCATTTCGGATGGGTGGTAAGACACCCTAAAGCCCAAGGTTGAGACTCATGTTACTGATTCATGTTTGTGACTCATTTTTGAAGGCTGGCTTAGCTTGAAGTGGCTGTCGCACACCTCTCCTAGATTTGACTGTTATTTGATGGTGGCTCATTCCACCAAAATGCAGCAGAGGATCTGAACTTAATCTGATCTCGATGATTGCTGTTTGAAAGAAGCCGTGCTCTATCCTTGAGATCTCTTCCGCAAGAATCTCTCCAATAGCTGCGGCCGGTTTTTCTGGCTGTTGGAATCATCGACCGTTTTTGGTCGCTAGACTACGTTGCTCTTGTCAGGCTTCTTTGTCTTGGGGTGCTTGGTGACGGATTTGATGTTCATCGGAGACAAATGCCAGTCGTGATCTCTTTTGCTGTTCAGGAGCACCTCTTTGTTTAGCTGCTTTATACGTTCTGAAGACGATATTTGAAATTTGGACGTGCAAGAGTCATTTTGCTGTAGTACTTCTCTCTTTCTTTAGTGGTCATGCTCCTGTATACTTGTTCGTTGATTTGCCGCTGAAGCCAGCTCTTCAATCAGTGGAAGAACGTCGAGAAAGTCTTCTGGTCATCATTTTACCTTGTGGTTGTAGAGTAGCATCGCTTTCCTAGTCGTCGTGGTTTCCATTGTGATCTCAAGGCGGTCCTGCGAGGAAGGATGCACCATTGTGTTGAACTTGACCTTTGAGGCCTTCCAGCAAAGCACACATGAGTCCGACTCTGGAGTGACAAGGCTGTTCTCGAGAAGCAATTTGGCTGTGTTGTTGAAGTCGCCGATCATGATGTTGCAATGATACTTGCGCACCAATGAAATGAGCAATAGCTGAATGGGACGATTGCTTGTGGTTTTACTGCGTGAGTTGGGCTGATGCGAAGAACAGCAGCGGCAAGGAATGGAATTTGGCCCTGTGAGCGTGTCGTTGGTCGTAGAGGCGGCCTGTGATCATACCTCGATGGTGGGTATTTAATTGCACTCACCCGTAGTGATTGACTACTGCTTCGTGGCAGACGTTCTGCGTCTCAGTCTCTCGTCTTCAACTTTGTTTCCTGCGCGCGTAACGCAATCAGGTTGTGGCTTTGCGTAATCTTCATCTTGAAACACGCATGGCTCACGATGATCCTTCCTTCGGCACGATCCCTTGGAATCTTGCATGGATGAAGTTTGGATGTTGTGAGAGTTGTTAGCGGATACCAGGTATTTCCAGGTAGCCATTGATCCGAAGGCATGTGCATGTGGAGGCTTTGCTCGGCCCAAGCCACAACGGCCCCCTGCTATGAGCCTGGTCAACAGGTGGCGATCATGTCAGCCTTGGCAACGCGGGACAGCCAGACACAGCAGTCAGCAGATTAGATCATTACCGACACCCCTGATCGCATCTAGTTTTTAGATGTGAATGCGTCACCTCCAAAAATGGAGCTAGTCTGATGCGTTCGCTCTAAATTTTAGGGTCGCCTGAAGCAAAGTTGCCAGGCTCTTTTTTCGAAGCCGTGCACTGCGCAGCGTGTGCGCAGCCAACTGGGTGCAGAAACTTCAGCGCCGTGCCTTTGAAACAGAGCTTAAGCGAGCAGGCGCAATGCTTGCTTGTCTGCGCGGGACGCGTGGAGGTGTGACGCAGCAGCCGCGGCTTTTGGAGCAACAAGGCAGCGAAGATGCAAAGACAAGCGCTTCCTTCCAGCCAACCCAAAAAAAGTTCAACGCTCGCGTTGCGTGAGCAATTTGTGTCTTGATCTCAGTTGCATCTTGACTCAAGCAACCGCGCGCGTCCACTTCCAAAGTTGGCCGGGCAGTTGGGCAAACAAACAAGTTGAATTTGTGTGTGTTACGTCGTTGAAACGAGATCGCCGTTGCAACTTGGCCAGGCATGTGACAAGTCACACTCATGAACTTCAAGCACACCAAGTTATTTTTCACGATGCGGGCTCGCCCCCAAGGAAACACAATCCTCCACCGCGGTAAATGCGCTTTGATTGCCTGATTAACGGTCAACGGGTTTTAGCGTGTTGCGCGAGCGCTTAATTGTTTCGTGACTTCCATGTCTTGACTTGAGTGAAAGTTGGCCGGGCAGCCGTTGCTTGCAATTAATCAGCGTAAGTTTCTATGTGGGGCCGAGGGGAGGGGGGGGGTGAGGCCCACTGCCGGGGTACCTATCCCAGAAGGGAACTGGTACCTTTGCCAACTGGAAAGAGTAGCTCGGTGCCCTGCATGGCAAGGGCCAAAGCCTCTGGGGCGACGCACTCGCACAGGAGAACATAGACGTTGTGCTGGTCCGACATGTCCCTATATGGAAAGCCCTATGTGGGGAACACACAGCTACAGCTTAAACCGAAATCCAGCTTGACAACTCATGGCCAGCGAATCTCCTGGGAGTCAAAAATCAAATACCTTATGAGCCTTGCGAGCGCGCATTCTTAGGAGCCTGCGGCTTCCTGCTTTTTTTGCTTTTGCTGTTAGAGGAGCCCGAAGCATCCTACTCAATTGTGCCAGCACAAGATGTGCCCGATATTGAAATGGCAAGACATACCATGCAACAAAACATGCTGTTGGAGGAGCCGGAAGCATCCTATACTCAATTGTGTCAACACAAGATACGTGCGCCCGATATGGAAATGGCAGGACAAGCCGTGCGACAATTCAGCGAATATACTACAAACATGCGCAGCTGACCCCCGTCGGTTGACACGGATCCACGTCAACCCGAATCCTCGTCAAGCCTTTTCTAGACGAATCCTCGTCAACTCGAATCAGCGCTGAAAAAAACGAATCCTCGCCATCGAATCCTCGCCGGAAGGACTGAGCTCCCAACCTCAGCCCAGTCGTTGCTCGCCCCTGCAATCAGGTCAGGCCTGGGCAGGTCTTGTTTGCGTGTCGGGCCCAAGCAAGTGTTTCTGTGGCATGTTCAAGCGGGCGAGGACTGCATAAGTGACGCGTGGCGCTTGGCCAGGGAGCAACTACGGCAACACAAGTGGGCCTCAGGGTTTGAGTGGCTGTGATGTTTGCACTCTCTGCTATCGCATTACACAAGCTGAAGCTGGAGCAGTTGGTGTGGCAGACCTGGCTTTGAAGCCGGAAAGCGCGTCCAAACATGCGTGCGTTTGGAAGTGGGCAAAATCTACCCTGACCCTGACCTTCATTATGTGGACACTCCAATGTTTATCAAGAGGAGATCCGTAGACAAGGTTCCAATCCTTTTGCCTTCAGTTGCCCTGAAAGAGCACATGACGTTTGAGCTACTGAGATCCTGAAGAACTTGGAGTGCTACCAGTCTCACCCCGTGGTGCAAAGAGCCAGGCAAGATAACCCCCGAGCTTGTGTCAGACCATTGGCCTTGCACTGCGACGGGGTGCAACACACTCTCAACGATTCGTTCCTGGGGTTCTACGTCGCTGACATTCTCTCTGAACAGAAGTTCTTGTGGCCCTTATTTGATTCAAGCCTTCAACGAAACTAGAAACACCTTCAAGGTAAGGGTTGCAACAAAGAAAGGTCAAGATGAGATGTGCCAATGTGGTTGCCGGGGATGGTGCTCTTTGTGCCCCTTATTGCTCGCCTGGGCAAACAATTTGGAGAAGCTTCAGTCGCAAGAGGGCCAGCGCTACGTAGTGATCGATGTCATGGCCCACTGGCCCGCGTTTCTTCAAGTGTTCGGCCTGCGGTATTGGGGGCGCAACGTACACCCTTGCCCTCTCTGCCTTGTCAACCAGGAGGACATGACAGGTCAACCCCGGGCAAGCGAAATCACTTTGGACTCAATGCCATTTGACGCGAACACCGACGCAGACTACAGGAATGACATTGCCCAATGAAAGAAAGCGCCTTGTTCTGCGTGTCTTTTTTGAAACCTGTTTTCTTGGCAGTTTTGGAGTGGCGGTTTGCATGACAGGGTTGCTCAATCGATCATATGCACACGTGGCACCTGGGCCCACACAGCCATTGGTGTCACTGGCGTTGCATTGCTTCCTGGACGCGCAGATTCTGAACCCAAACGCATTTTCTCGCAACGCAGCGGACTGGCAAAAGGTTGGACTCGTGGCAATCAAGTCCGAAGTGTTCCAATGGCACAAGCAGCAGCGCAAGGACCCGGAATGGTTGAAAAAGGGGGAGAACGTAAATTTTGGCCACGAGTTAAAAGTTCGTGGAGCACCGGCGAGGGTTGCCCTTGACCATGCAGTTCTGGATCAAGTGATACATCGCGTGGCATTTGGGCAATATTGGCCCACCTGCTTTCTCATACAACACTAGAAACCGTTTGTACGAGCTCAAGGCTTCCAGGACTTGCGGTCGCGTCATCAAGCGGCCATCTGTTTTCAAGACCATCTCGAAACTCAAGGCTGCTTTCGTTGATTCCCAGAGCAGCTTGGCGAGACTTTGTTTGTACAGACCTTGAGATTCTGCAGCTTTTGCTTCGAGCGCCGGCTGTTCACTGGCTCCAATCATTGGTTCTGTCAAATTCCAAACCTTAGGAGCGCCACATTTGACATGAATGAAGATACGATTTCACACGTTGGTTCTATCATGGAATAACCAAAATGGAAAAAACCTCAGTGATGCAACGCCGCAAAAGCTCTGAATGAAGCTGTTAAGAAGCGGTGCCTGAAAGGGTAAAAAGAGCCGCTTGAGTTTCGAGAAATGGCAAGGAAACTTGTTCAGCCAGCAAAATGGACCCGTTGAATTTCCACGCGTTCGCTCAAGCTGCCTTGGCCTGGCGGTGAACCATGTCCTTCATTGCCTCAGCCGGCGGCTGCCGCGTTCGCTGGGTGAGCTCAGGTTGGGATGCTTCCCAGCATCTAGATATAAATCCAGGGCCACATCCAAGAGTTTGACACAGCTGGCAAAGTGCGTGATTTGATGGCGCTGGACCTGTTTGCGTGCGAAGGCAAAGGCAGCGGGAGCGGAGACGGCGTCAAGCAGAACTTATTGCTCGAAGCAGGGTTCTACTGCACGCTGCGTTTGATCTTAACGCCTGGCCCCTTTGATGCGTTCAGCCATTGTCAAATTTTGGGCTTTGGGTTTTGGGTCCTCCTCAAGAAATGGGGCGCCGGCAGCGAGACTCCTTGCTGGACCGCCCTGTGGCCGATTCGTGTTGTTGAGGTGGCAGAACACGCAGACGCAGGACAAAATACGGCTCAGCAACCAGCTGGTCATCAACTTCCTAGTCCTAGCGGTTGCGCGCTCAAGATCCGTGCTCTGGCTGCAACTTGGCTATATCCCGAGCGTTGTGAAAGCAAATTGTTGACACCGTGCAAAACTGATTCATTCCCCGCCAAACCCTATGCTTAGGATAGAACAGCCGGCTACAAGCGCCCTGCGGCTGCTGCCTGAGATGGCCCGCTTTTTGGCGGATGTCAAAGCCAGCAAAGTTCACACATGGATGAGGCGCTCAAAGCCAACTGTGCTTGACGCCAACGTCTCCGAGAACTTCCTCCTACCTTTAAAGCACAACTGGAAGTGGAGTGGAGCAGGCGCATGGGCGAGGGGCTCCTGCGCAACACCGCCACCAGCCTTGTTTGGGTTTACAAGCACAAGCCTTGCAGGACGGCTGTTCGGTTCTTGGCCAACAAACCAAAAAAGATGGTGTTTCATTACAAGAGCCGCAAAGCTTCGAAACCCAGCACTCCTGGGATGTGGGTGCCGGAAACCTTGCGCAACCCGCTTCTGCAACGCTGTCCTAGTCGTGTGGTCAACCAGGTGGAAAGGAGCTCAGGAACCTTTGGTCTACCGGGGCCTCTGGTTTAAAATGTTTTGCGACGATGAGGACACCAGTTCAAAGCACTGTGCTGAGAGAGAGAGAGAGAGAGAGAGAGAGAGAGAGAGAGAGAGAGAGAGAGAGAGAGAGAGAGTAGTAGCCCTTTGCATGCCAGCGCCAGAGCAATTTGCAAGCATGTAGCATCGATCATCTGCAATTATCTCCAAAATTGGTTCAGATGAATCGGCAGGAGCAAATGCCCTGTTTGGCGCACGCTTTTTAGAAGGTGGGCGCGTCGCGTGCGCTCCAGGTATGACGAGAGGAGAACGCCTCAGACGTGCAATGTTTGTCCGGCCTGCGTTTAGGGTTGCAGACTGCCGGTTGCTTTGGGAGAGAGAGAGAGAGAGAGAGATGAAAGAAGGAGCAAAGAAAGAAAGAGAGAAAGAAATAAAGAGAGAGGGAGAGAGAGAGAAAGAAACAAAGAAGAAAAAATGAACAAAAAGGAAGAAAGAAAGAAAGAAAGAAAGAAAGAAAGAAAGAAAGAAAAGAAAGAAAGAAAGAAAGAAGCAGAGAGAGAGAGAGAGAGAGAGAAAGAAAGAGAGGGCAGAGAGCGAGAGCGAGAGAGAAGGAAACAAAGAAATGAGAAAAAGAAAAGCAAAATAAGAAATAAAGAACTAAAAGAAAGAAAGAAAGAAACAAAGAAACAAAGAAAGAAGAGAGGGATGACTTTTAGTGTTTGTTTCATATCGGCTGGCCACATGCTGTTGCTGGGCCAGAAGCAGCGCATTCATTCTCGCAGGTAGGTGGTCGTTGATGCGGCTGCGGGTCGCGCCAGGCTGCGAGCCGCTCAGTTTTGCCGTTGCGCCCCGAGCCGCGAAAGGACTTGCCGTTGATCAGCGGCATACACCTGAAGTTACAATTACTTGATAATACTAAGGGAAAGGAGAAGAAGGATGTTGTTAAAGAACAAACTCACGGCCATTCAAATGTCTAGGAGTTTGTTCCTTGTAACATTGGCAAAAACTTGCAGGATCTGAAGTCTCAGGAGCCTGAGACCCGCGCCAGCTTGGAGCGCACTTTGGCGGCGGTGGCCGCTTTGAGCCGGGCTTTGGGCGATTGAGCGCGTGCAACGCCGCCTTGGAGAAACAAATCGTTCCCAGCTGAGGGACTTGTGTCAGGCCCACGAACCTCTTAGATTCAGATATTGGTGATTTCAGTCATATATGGAAACAGGCTGACCCCAAAGCAAAACTGGCAGACAAGCGCTCAAAACCCACGCCAGCCAGCTCGTGACGGCAGGAAGCGACAGAAACGCAAGCCTGACGCGCCCGCTACTTGAAATGTTAGCCGCGTGCTACTTGCGTAAAATCGCAACCTTTGAGATACAAATTATGCCATAGTTTTTGCTTCAGTGTTTTCTGTGTGAAATGTCAGCCACATATGCAACTTGTTTAAAGGCTCAACCTTCGAGATGGCAATGCTTCAAATGGTTTTGCAGGGTCCAACAATCCATTACAAAAATAGTTTTGGGTCAAGGTCTCAGGCCTCAGTGTGTATTCAGTCGAGCTACTGGCTCGAAGCTGCTGATTCTAATCAAAGCCACTCGATCAGCTTCCGGAGTTTGAGTGTGTGATACTAACCAGGACCTCCATGGTCCATAGTCATTCGATTTGCAGCGCGCGACAGGTCTTGCGACTTGCGGCGTTTGGGCTTTGTGTGGGGTTTGCTCGCGAGGCTTGTGCGCGCCCGGGAACTTGCGAGCCGCCGTTTTGGGCGCCAATCGTGCCGTTTCTCGGACATCAGCCACATGTGCGGCTACGCCGCGCGTGCGTGCGATCTAAAAAATGGATGCGTCGCATCTGGCGCGCTCCAAAATTGCCTCCAACGCGCTGGCTCCAAAAAATGGATGTGATGGTGGTGCGGGTTGCAGTTGCGTGACATGTTTCACTCGACATACCTTTCGTTGCTCGTGTGGTGAAAACAGCCTGCGCTACCACTGCCAGTGCTTCGCAGATGTCCTCAATTTGTGTCAGTTTAGTCTGCATCGTCGAGTCGTAGGATGTGTGCGCTGTGTGGCATTGCGCAAGAGATTGTGCACGTTGGGTCGGTCAGCCATGGGAACCATCTTGCGTTCCTTGTCCTGGATCTTTGGACTTGTGATATCCAGTTCACCGTGAAAGCTTCCTGTCCGTGTGGATGTGGTTCCTGTGCCGGGGGCTGTGGCAAGTTCTTGCAAATCTCGACGTGGGACATGATCTTGAGTTCACTAACTATCGTGCTTGTTGAGTGTGAGGATCCCGTGTGGAAGACGGATCGGTAGCCGGATTTTGTTTGATTCTTCCCGAAGTTCTTGAGCGTGGGAGAATCAGTGTCATCCTGTAGTAGAACTCCGCCGCTCTGTAATCTCGCACGGATTGAACTTGAGTTCAGCAAGAGATGCCGATCATCGAGATATTTTTCTTGTCAGAGAGCATGGTGAAGCCGGTCGACTCTTGCTTGCAAAATTGGTTGATGAAGTTGCTGATTGGCGCCCTCACTGGCATTTGGTTTTTTATGAAAGAAGTAGTCAGGTTCCTTGCTTTACCGCTGAACTGACGGCTATGTTGGACAGTTTCCCCCCCCGGCCCAATTTAGAACGCACCCTTGCTGTTGGATTTGTATTCTGGTTGCCGCGGGGAGCCTAACTGGCACAGCAGGGGCGAACTGGCGCATGATTGGAACAAATGTGCTACACCGAGCCACGCAAATCGCGTTTCCTGTCGCTGTGGGGCTGGCGGCTGGCTCCTACTCGTGCTTCGTTCTCTTAGGCTAGTCAGAACCTATGAGTATTTGGAATTGTGCTGCCCCCCTCTGAACAGCGACCATCAACTTCTTGCTCACGTTCAGCCACGGCGTTTCGACGGTGCTGGGGCTTCCTTCTTGAACTGTCCACGGGAGGAGCAGTCGCAGCATAGCCTGCAACGCGTCGAGTAACAAATTCCGTCTCAGACACGTGGAGCGCACGTGCACAGATTCGCATGTGGTGAAGTTGATAGCTTGCCGCACCGGATACATGTGCACGACGGGCAGGCCATCAGGTCCGGTGCGGCCCCTTCTACTTTCACGCAGTTTGGGCCTCATGGGATGTGGGCAGCACACGGAGACTGTGATCGCCATGAGGCCCGGCTACATTGCCACAGGAGATCGCCCGCTCACTCGGTTTGCAGAGACTTTGCATCACTTTTTGCTACTTTTTGAAACGAACACTACTTAACGCTTTTTGGAAAGACGCCCAAGGTTGAGCCCTGGATGTTTCCCGGCTGGGGCCTGAGTCAGTGCGCTTGGGCTTGGGCTTCCGCTTGGGCTTCCTGGGCTTGCAGGCATGGAAGCGCTGCCGGAAGGCGCCATGAGGAGCGAAGCGCAAGCGCTCGCAAATTGGCTTCGCAAGTGACAAGTCAGTGACAAGTGGGAAATCGGAATGAAATCGGAATGAAATCGGAGTGATTTGGATTCAATCTTCGGCCTATGCCGTGGATCTTTGGAACTTGGCAGGCTCACGCCAGTAGATGGAGTGCCACTTCCCCGCCCTGTGGCACATCCCAGGACCTGATGCGTTCGCGCGTGCATGCTGCAGCTCAGAGTATGTTTTTGGGAAAGGTCGGAGGGTTTGTCTGGACATTGAGAGAAGGTTCCCAGACCCTTCAAGATTAGCTTTGGTATACACAGCGCTAAAGTTTGGCACTCGAACAATTGTATGTCTCTTGCGTGAGGCATGTTGTCATCGAAGGGCTAGCAGCTGGCAAAGGGGTTGGCAACGGCGTGTGCCACGCGCTTCTTGATCAAGCGCCACTCATCCGGCAAGTGCTTCAAATCGCAAGAGCACTCAAGGTACAGACTTGTCTCTGAGTCGAATGGCAAGCCAGTGTGCAGGACTTAATTGACACATTTCAAGGATCGGCAGTCGCATCTCACGGCAGGTACAACAAGGCGGATGCTGTGCGCGCCGCATCGTGGCCTGCTTGCACTAGAGCGCAGCTGAAGAGAACGGACAGCTTTTTGAGGCTGTGGTTTGCGCGTGGCGATTGGCGCATCGGACCTTCCGTTGAAGACGGAAGAGTTTGGGCTTCCTGAATGCACATTATGCAGGACTTCCAGACTTCCAGACTTCCCAGCTTTCCGCAGCGCTGGCCAGGCTCATGCCACTGCGGACTTGCCATCCGACGCAAGCTGGAAAGCCGACGATGGTTCTGCAGAGGAGGAGTGCAGGAAACGCACAGGCCGGGTGAGTTGGCAATCGCCAGGTGCGAATTCTTGATGCAAGAGTGGCAAGGGCCTTAGGCAGACTGTTGCGGGTGAATGTGGGTCACAGACTCAAGGCTATACCACACAGCATCACGATCAGCGGCACCGAATTTGACGGGCTCCAAGACACAAGGTCTTTTGTGCGTCCCAAGAGCAAGAGTTAGGTGCAGGAGAGCCGTCTTTGTGATGCTCGGCCAGTCTACGGAGCCACCTTGCCAAAGGCAAGGCCACGTTGGTAAGACTCGGGACTTGAATTCAGTCAGGCAACCAGTGGGGATGCGAAGGAAGCTATAAAGGCCCAGACGCATTCAGCGCCGCGTTTTTCGCTTTTCGCTTTTCGGAGGTGTTTCTCTATTTCAGAGCCCATGAATCCGAATGGTGGCTGGGTCCAGAGGCCCGGGCAACCAGGTGATATCTTTTGATATCTCTTGATATCTCTTGATATCTCTTGATCTTAGGTCGGGGGAAGCGAATGCCTGGCCCGGGCCAGGGGGCTGGAAGCTTGGCTCCCGATTCCCGATATCATTTTTCATCTCGGCATCCAGGTCGCTCTTCCACGTCATTCCACCAGAGACTTTGAAGTGGCACATGGAAGCCATGGAAGCCACGGAAGTGGAAGCCATGTCGCCCAGAGGTCCGTCGGTCCGTCGGAATCTGGATGTGATTGGCCAGCGTCAGATTGTCAGGCTGGCTTTTGCCAGAGAGCGACCTCGACATCAAGCCACTTTGCTGCACGGGTCGGGCTCTATCAGGCTCTGTCGGGCTCCTGGATGGAGAGGCGACTGATAGCTGTTTATAGAACAAAGACACCCTCCGCACAAAAAGGACACCCTCTTGACCGCCTGGCTCCCCAAACTGTAGAGAATTGCAGGCCCGACGTTACTTGAAACTCTGCATTTTGCGCAAGGCCTGATGAGGTTCCTGACATTTCGAGCTTCTTGGGGCTTGCGGCAGCCCCAATTTGACACATCTCAATCGTCTCAAAGAGCGCAAGTGGCAAGAGGTGTGCTCCTTGGCGACGGCAATGAGCGGCATAGCGCTTTGGAGCCTTCGCGGGTCTTGGATCACAGGCAGGGCTCCACGCTTGCCACTTGCTGATCGCTGACTTGAGCTTTCTAAATTCCCCCGCAATTGACCATAGTCTTGGTAAGCCACTCGCGCGTAAGCTTCTCTTACAGCCGCGGAAGCCCCTGCGATTGTCAGTATTTTGCACCGCCAATAAATTGGAACCATGCTCACTTGGAATCGTCGCTCCCTGACCAGGGGCAAAGAAGAGTCGAAGTCACCAAAGCAAGCGGCAAGCTTACTTTTGACCGGACTGGAGAGAGTCGAGCTTCAAATTCAAGGTCGGAGACGGAGCTGGCGTGTGTCGTTTGCCTCGAGGCTGTTGAGGGACCGAGTGTGCAATTTTCTACTTGCAAGTACAAAGCGCATTGCTATTCTGAGAGCACGGCAGTTGTCCTATGTAGCAGGCGCCAAGGCAAATTCTGCTGATGCCCTGCCGACACGTTTGCTGCTGCAAGGCAGGGGGCGAGTTTGTTTGTCTCAGCGCTACACTTTGAGCCGAAGTTTCCAACCGCGACTCGACAGTCTTGAATTTTTGCAGGAGTGCTCGGAGCGCTTGGAGCGCTGCCCTATGTGCCCGGAGCCAATGGAGCCAATAGAATTGGTGACGGAGTCAAGACTTGATTCTGTCAACTGCCAAGGCCGAACTGAGACTACTAGCTTGGCAGAAGTCTTTTTGTGAGGGCTCGCAGTAGGTGCAAGCTTGATCAGGCAGGTTGAATTTGAGCGCCAGTGTTTTGCTTTGAATGTGGCAAAGCTGGGGCCGCGTTGTCTCAGAGTCTCACACTGTGTCCTGGGAATAGCTCGAGGCAGTTCAAATCTCGTGCTTGACCTTTTGTGTAGCCCTCTTGGAGCACTCGACCTGACTCGATTGCATCTGTTTTTTAGGCTTCGTACCTGCCAGTGCCAGAGCCGAGAAAGATACGTGGAGATTGTATGCCTGGAGTGAACGCACAATTTTTCCATTGAGAAAGCACCCAGAAACACACCAACAAAGAAGCAATTGCACAAGAGTGCAAAGACATGGATGGATGGATGGATGGATGGATGGATGGATGGATGGATGGATGGATGGATGGATGGATGGATGGATGGATGGATGGATGGATGGATGGATGGATGGATGGATGGATGGATGGATGGATGGATGGATGGATGGATGGATGGATGGATGGATGGATGGATGGATGGATGGATGGATGGATGGATGGATGGATGGATGGATGGATGGATGGATGGATGGATGGAGAGACAGATAGATACCATATATATATATATGGATAGATAGAGAGATAGATAGATAGATAGGTAGAGAAGGATGGATAAAAAGGACTTGGATGGATAGATTGATAGACAGACGTAGCGAGACAGACAAAGCGATAGACAAATTCACAAATCGATTTAGATAGTTAGATGACGGAAAGCGCTTTGCGCTTGGTACGACGCCCTGGGGGTCCTAGGACCTAGGGGGATCGCGTGCGCAAGGTGATTTGCAGGCCGGTCGAAGCGGCCATTCGGACGCTGCCGCTGATATCCGCTGATCAATTTCCCCCGTTTCCCCGAAGCCGCGGCCTCACGAGTGCCTGAAGATGGGCCAATGAGATCTCTCCGAACCGCCCGTCTCAGGAAGCACCCTGACTCGCATTCCGGCCAAAGCATTTCGCGCGCGGGACTCGCCACGGATTTGTTCTTTGCGCATTGCGCGCGCGGTGTGAACAGCTGCCCGCTGAATCTGCGCGGGAGTGGAGGAGTGGAGAATGGAGAAGCGGAGCAGCGGAGCAGTGGAGGAGTGGAGCGCTTGCGCGCCCGCAGTTCGTGAACGTGTCGGAGTATATTGCGCGCTGGTGTGTTGGAGGTGGCGCGGGATGTGTCTTGGACGCGGGGTGTCGTGTGTCGGGTGTCGGGTGTGTTGGGGATGTGTCGGGAACATGTCGGCGAAGCCGCTCAAGGACGATGGGCGCTGCAAGATGCACGCGTGCGCCACAGCGTTAGCGCAGGCCCACAACGGGCCTAGGATATCGCGGCGCAGCACCAACACCGCAGTTGCAAAAGGGGGCGCTTTCGGGCAACACACCGTTTGCCCTGACCGCTTGACATTGTCTGGTTATTACAACTTCAGGGTAAGCAATTTCAGAGACTATCCGATCTACGGAATTTGGTAGGCCTTCTCCAATTTTGGCTCGGGCCCTCGCAGTTGGAGGCGCAGACGCCTTAGGCGCAGAAGTTAAATTTGGCAAGTTTATATGTTTATATTTATAAGAACAACAGCCTCAAATCTTGCAGTGATGGCTTGATTGCTGTAAGCATTTAAGCTACATACAATAATATAAATACAGCAATGAGCGATTTCCACAGATGTTTGTTGTTCCGCAAAAATATGTTTTGCACTCGCTCACACGTAGACTGCATACTCCATCAAAGACAACTGCGTGTTCTTCCGCAGCTTGCCAACGCGGGAAAGCTTGGCAAGAGATGCAAGGATAGTGCAGTAAGTGGCTTTAGGATAGCCTGAAAAAGCTAGCGGGCAAAATCATAATTCAGCAACGGAATATCCTTGGGGAAGTTGTCGACTGGTTGATCACATTGGGTTGCTTCAATCACACTCTAGTTTTGACACAACCGGAAATTCGATCCAGATCTCAGGCCAAGAAAAAAGGATGTTTGCAAATTGCTCCACATGTTTCAATGAATCAACCACCATCCAAGCTATGATCAAGCTGAAATTTGATAACTTGTATTTTGCAGCGTCGGCTCAGCTGTCGCTCTTGCTTGTTTCTCCGTCATGGACAAGGCAGAGCACGCATGCGACGCCATCAGAGCCCGATCCTGTGCTCAGGTGGCGCCTGTGGTTGGCGGCCTTGCCGGCCTTTGGGCAGCCTACAATGTGCGCTGCATTTTGCGCATTTTGCCCATGATGTGTCACAATGTTGTCACGATGTGTTCTTAAGTCCTTACCCTTGCAGAGTGCATTCATGTTTGTTTCCCCTTGCAGATTGTGCCAGTGCTGTACCGATGGGAACTCATCCCGGGAGACCCAGACTTACCATATTTTCAATGAGTGCACGAGGCGTTCAATATTTTTGTTCACATGACTCAGGTTGCATCAGAGGAATGGTGGGCAAGGGCAAAGACAATTCGCTATGACCACTATTCTGAGGAACGGGACGCACTGCACTGGCAAAATATGACCCGAGCATCGGGATACGGCTCCATACGGCTCCATACGGCTCCATACGGCTCCATACGGCTCACGTGTAGGGCATCGTGTACTCGCCTTACGACACGGGTGATCCGATCCGCGAGATGCCGGAGCAATGCAAAGGCGGTTTGGGCGGTTTGGGCGGTTTGGGCGGTTTGGGGTCGCTCCGAGCCAATGGCTTGAAGTGCGCAGGCAAGATGCTGCTACGACAGAAACGTGGCGGGTGGAAGCTTCAGAGTGAGATGGAGGACCATGCCTTCCATGGGAGTGAGTCAGAGAATGGTGTGCCAGGAGTAGATGCAGCTCCTGGCAATTTGCGTTTGAGAGTGAACAATATGCTACCAGTGTGACATTCGTCGGGGTTGGCGACTGAACAGCTTTGTGTTGTGAATGCTCCAGGCAGATCTTGTTGCAGAGCCAGTTCTGGCAGCCAAGCATAGACGTGCATATGTGCTTTTTGCTCAATGCAAAGCACATTTCAAATTCGCCAGTAGAGCAGCAATTCCAAGTGAGCTTGCAACAGCAAACACAGCAAGAGCAGAGAAACCAAAGCTTCTCAGAAGCCAGCGACACACCCAGTGTGTGAGCACCGACAACGGTAGTGGCAACAACAGCCCCCTTCGCCGCCAATTTGCACGGCCGTGTAAAAGTACTGCATAGATATATTTGCTTCAAGCCGTCGATTTCTTGGGCAAATGTTCATCAAAAGCAACGCCATCCATGTATTCAATTTGTCAGCCAACGCGAGCACCCCTGTGAGCACAACATGTTGCTGGTCAGTGCTCTACGAAAAACACCTTCGTGGCACGCGCGCAACAATTGGGAAAACACCCTATTTGCACAAAACACAGTGGCACGCCGTCCGCATGATACCGGTATTGGTATTGCCGAAAGCGACCAACAAATTGATGGAATCCCCATGGCCGCGAAAGGGCAGCAACTGCAATCGCCCGCAAATATTTTGTTTTCTAGGAGCATTGCAGTCATTTGCGGTTTGTTCAGCGTTGCAGAGAATGACAGGCTTCAGAAGCCGAAAACCAATCGTGGAGCTTTTGCCCATGCGCTCTGGGAACTCCGGAAAGCTTTACTTGGAAAGCTGAAACCCCCGAAGGACTTCCCCGAAGGACTTCCCCGAAGGACTTCCCCGAAGGACTTCCCCGGACTTTAGGCACCTTGGGCAACCCTCGTTACAGTCTGCCCTGTGAGCCGAGCGGAGTGTGACGGGCTTCCATGACCTGGCGGAGCGCGCTTATCACGGGCGCGTCCCTCGGGGCCAAGCTCGTCACTTTCTGAGCGCTTCAAGCTGAGGTGGGTTGATCGCGTGGCTATCATGGCTGTGGTTCAGGCCGTGATGCACCGCCATTGCATGAAGCGATGCCACCGTAGGTACCCGCAGGTAAGCAAAAAAGAAATCTTGGCAGCGCTGGAGCGATGGACGGCTGAGTGTCGTGCTGCGCAGGCCTAAGTGATGGTCTTTCCCTGCCGGAGTCGCCGTGCATTTTTGCCGTGAGACGCTCAGGTTTTTGCTGAGATCGCTGCAGTGACACAGGCGAAGGAGGCGAAGGAAAGCGGAGAGGAGCCTTTCAGTGAGGCGAACGCTGTCCAGTCTCAGCTCTCCCCCGTTCGCTACGCCGCTACGCTGCTATCGCTAGGTGCTGGATCAGCCGTTGCTCCTTGCGCACGGGCTTCGCTCCGCTGCAGCGCATGCGGCTTTGACGTTGCCAGGACCGCTGCAGTTCCCAGGCATTCGGCATGTTTGGCATATTTTGGCATATTTTGGCATATCTTGGCATATCTTGGCATGTCTTGGCATATCTTGGCATATCTTGGCATATCTTGGCATTTGTGATTGCCAGGAGACTTTTCCGGAGAAGACTTGGAGACTATCTTCCACAGTTGCGTGCCATGCGTGGCAAACATCTTGTTTTTTCATGTTGGTCGAATTGTCAAGCGGCGTTAATCAAACTTGCGCTCAGGTTATTCAGATGAGCCGCAGGTTCGCAGAGTCCTCTCCGACATGCAACAGCAGCACGAAGCTTGCCTGGAGGGCGTCATGCTGCCAGGCAGTTTGGGAGCAAGACAAGACCGAGTAAGACCGAGTCTCTGAGTGGTGCTCGGTGACGTGTCACCGGTGTCACCGTGTAGGAGAGAATTGCTGGCTTGCGCATGACCGCGCGCGAGACGCCGAAGCAATACTCCGAGTCTTGCGGGACCTGGGATCTCGTCGCGCATCAAAGCTGGCACAGCTGGACCAGGCTTGAGCAAGTCCAGCATGTGCTCAAATATGGGTTGAAGTCTGGCCAGGTCAAGGGATCCTTGGCTGCAAATGGGATTTTGTTTCACTTGTTTCACACTTTTGCTTGTTTTACCTGACTTGTTTTGCTTTCCAAATGGTTTTGAGTTTGAAGGTGGCCTTGGGCCTGCAATGATGAGATGCTGCGAGGAAGCCGAGGAGGAGTTCTGGGCAGAGAAGTTCCCTGGGAACGAGCGCGGAGCACAGCTCCGAATGTGCGAACCCGCGAACTCGCGCACCTGACTTTGGCGATCCAAGGATCGCCAAGCTGTCCTTTGGTCCGGCAGTTGCGACGTTCTTGGCAAACGCCAGCTTCAAAGACCGCTGCTCACAACTGGAGACCGAGCCACGGATAGAACTCTTCGGAGGGGTATTTATTTTGGGTTTTTTTTTTGTTTTTTTTTCGCTTTTGGCTTCTTGGCTTTTCGGCTTCTTGGCGTCTTGGCTTTTCGGCTTCCTGGCTTCTCGGCTTCTGGGCTTCTGGGCTTTTCGGCTTTTTGCTGGTTTATGCGGCTTTTGATGGCTTTTTGGCCGTTCGCATCATCTGCATTCCCAGTTCCTCTTCGGCAGGTGGCGTTTTCGCTTTTGCGGCTTTTCGCTGGTTTATGCGGCTTTTGATGGCTTTTTGGCTGTTCGCATCATCTGCATTCCCAGTTCCTCTTTGGCAGGTGGCGTTTTCGCTTTTGTGGCTTTTCGCTGGTTTATGCGGCTTTTGATTTGGCTGTTCGCATCATCTGCATTCCCAGTTCCTCTTCGGCAGGTGGCGTTTTCGCTTTTGCGGCTTTTCGCTGGTTTATGCGGCTTTTGATTGCTTTTTGGCTGTTCGCATCATCTGCATTCCCAGTTCCTCTTCGGCAGGTGGCGTTTTCGCTTTTGCGGCTTTTCGCTGGTTTATGCGGCTTTTGATGGCTTTTTGGCTGTTCGCATCATGGTTCCTCTTCGGCAGGTGGCGTTTTCGCTTTTGCGGCTTTTCGCTGGTTTATGCGGCTCGCATCATCTGCATTCCAGTTCCTCTTGGCAGGTGGCGTTTTCGCTTTTGTGGCTTTTCGCTGGTTTATGGCTGTTCGCATCATTCCTCTTTGGCAGGTGGCGTTTTCGCTTTTGGCTTTTAGGCGCTGTTTTTGCGCTTTGGCTTTTCGCTGGTTTTGCGGCTTTTGATGGCTTTTTGGCTGTTCGCATCATCTGCATTCCCAGTTCCTCTTCGGCAGGTGGCGTTTTCGCTTTTGCGGCTTTTCGCTGGTTTATGCGGCTTTTGATGGCTTTTTGGCTGTTCGCATCATCTGCATTCCCAGTTCCTCTGCGTTTTCGCTTTTGCGGCTTTTCGCTGGTTTATTTTGGCTTTTTGTTCGCATCATCTGCATTCCCAGTTCCTCTTCGGCAGGTGGCGTTTTCGCTTTTGCGGCTTTTCGCTGGTTTATGCGGCTTTTGATGGCTTTTTGGCTGTTCGCATCATCTGCATTCCCAGTTCCTCTTCGGCAGGTGGCGTTTTCGCTTTGCGGCTTTTCGCTGGTTTATGCGGCTTGTGATGGCTTGTTTGGCTGCTCGCATCATCTGCATTCCCAGTTCCTCTTCGGCAGGTGGCGTTTTCGCTTTTGCGGCTTTTCGCTGGTTTATGCGGCTTTTGATGGCTTTTTGGCTGTTCGCATCATCTGCATTCCCAGTTCCTCTGCGTTTTCGCTTTTGCGGCTTTTCGCTGGTTTATGCGGCTTTTGATGGCTTTTTGGCTGTTCGCATCATCTGCATTCCCAGTTCCTCTTCGGCAGGTGGCGGTTTGGCTTTTGCGGCTTTTCGCTGGTTTATGCGGCTTTTGGCGGCTTTTGGCGGCTTTGGCTTTTCGCATCCTGCGGGCTTTTTGGCTATTGGTTTTGGGATTTGGCTTCCCGCATCATCAGCATCACCACCACCCTGTTTGAATCATCACTTCTTCGGACATCATGGGGGGGGGAACCCCTACCCCAACCCACCCGCTACTGTTTAGATTGTTTGCAGAGTAATTGCACCCCTATTTGAATCAACTCTTCTTCAAACATCATGGGGGGTTGCCGCCTCCCCCCCGATGCTTTTTAGACTTCTCGCAGAGATTGAATTGCACCCCTGTTTGAATCATCACTTTTTCGAGCGTCCAATTTCGCGAGAAAATGCTGCCATATACGACATTTTAGGTAATCTGTGTAATCCATGTATGTCTGTATGTATGCATTTCTTCGAACATCATGGGGGAAGCCGCCCCCGCCAACCCTCCCGCTGCCATTTAAATTCTATCACACCCTTTCTTGAATCATTGCACCCCTACTTGAATCATCACTTCTTCCGACATCATGAGGGGGGCTGCCGCCCACCCCAACCCCCCGCTACGTTTTAGATTTTCTGCAGAGGTTTAATTAATTGCACCCCTAGTTGAATCATCAATTCTTCGAACATCATGGGGGGTGCTGCCGTCCCCCCCCAACCCCCCCGCTACTTTTTAGACTTTTGCAGAGATTTAATTGCACCCCTATTCAAATCATCAACATCATGGGGCCGCCCCCTGTGTTCTGTTTTTCAGACCATTGATCTCCCGCAACATTTGGCTCAAGGGCCCCTTTTGTAGATCACAATCATCCGTGATAGCGTGTGACAAAAGAGCCTCAGCAGGCCGCTTACAGGATTATCCACAAGACAATCCACCAGGGACAATCCATCCTCCAATCATCCACACTGGCATGTTGGATTCTTTTCGGAATGGATCCAGGGACCAACAACGACCTCAACCACCACAGGGTTCCAGTTCCCTCCGGGGATAGGCACCTGGGGCAGCGGGCCTCAATTTGTGGTAGCGGAGCAGGTTTTCCGCAGAGATCTCATCCGATGGAGAAGGCTTCATGGAAGCCTATACAGTATGGCCAAGCCGAGCTATACGGAGGAAACACTAAATTTATCGATGACCGCCAAGCAGCCGCCACCGTACGACGGAAAAGTCAGCTGGTTCAGGTGCGAGGAACTCGTGGACAACTGGGTGACCATCACCACAGTAGAAGCATCCAAGCGAGGTCCATTGATTCAGAGCAGACTCACTGGAGATGCTTACATGTACAAGTCAACTATTTCAAGAACACGCTGAAGAAGTACTTTTGGAAGGTGCGACCAACGTGTATCTGCACAGACTCCTCAGTTTCTTCAATCATCGGAGGCAGAACCAAGAGTTCCTCATTTTTACTTCAAAATTCGATATCCTACTAATGAGACTGAAGGCAGCACGGATGGACTTGATGCCAATCTTTACGGCACAGTCTCCATCATTTCGACAGTCCGTGCAGGACGCAAATGCAAGAACAATTGCTCGACATCAGCAAGCAGCCGGTGTTCGAGCACCGCCTCCAGCCCTGCTCAATGAGGACGATCCGACAGTCCTCAGACAGTATATCCAAGGAATGCAGGACGCATTTCCCTTCAAAGATAATCTCATTGCACAGTTTTTCATTATTCAAAGTGAGTTGTCAGATCAGCAACGAGAAAGACTGACAAGTGCAATGTTATTAAGAAACATCTCACTTGAGAATTATTCCTATGAGATGCTGAAGACGCATTACCATGAACTCTTCATCACGACGAGGACATCGATCCAAGATCCATCCATCCGACCTCAAGGAGGCAGCCGAAGCAACACATTCTTCATCATCGAACAAGGTGAATACGAAGGAGAAGAAGGCTTCTGGGTTGAGGATGAAGAAGGACTTGAAGGATTCATGTCAAACAACGATGAAGAGACGTTCTGGGTCCTCGAGGAGAACGATGCGTTCATAGCAAGAAAAGTGTCGGGCGGAACTTCAAGTTCAAGAAGAGAAAAATCAGGAGGTCACCAACGAGGTGGCTTTAAACCCTTCAGAAAAAGCGGTTCTGGCGGAAAGGCCAATATGGCCAACGAAAACTATGATCCCTACGACCAGGCATATCGGGGAAAAGACAAAGGAAAGAAGGGAAAGAAAGGAAAATCAAAATTCCAATATCCCTATGATGGAAACAAAGGTTATCCATCCTATGAGAGTGGTAAAGGAAAGAGCGGGCAGGAGAAAGGAAAATCCAAGACGTTCGCAGCCACCGCAGAAAAGACGAGGAGCAGCCCGCCACCCAGCAGACTGCACCATAGAGCCTACCTATGCCGGTTGGACAGACCAAGATTGGGATCAATCATGGACATGGAATGAACAAGGCTGGTACTCATCTCATGAGACATCCAGCACAGGACAAGCGTTAATGGCATTCCATGATGCATATGAGCATCCTGGGAAAAAGGCCATCCACAAGAAGCTGATCCAATCAGATACAGTTTCAGAACACAATCTGTCCGTAACAACAAATCACAGCCTTCTGGCAACAAAGCTGATGGCGCCTGTCATCAACCCTCAGCACAACCCGACCTATGCGATTCTGGACAATGGATGTACCAGATCTATGGGCAGCTGGCGTGCAATCCATGTTCGGATGTCCACGGGAGTCCCAACCTTAAGACCTGATAGTGCGCAGCATTGACTGAATCTGGCACTTCCTGCAAAGATCTCGAGAACGTGGATCTAGCTTTCCCTTACGTACACAATTCCAATGTGCTTGTTCAGGAATGGATGTGAGGTCCTCGACGAACATGTTCTCTGCTGGATGAGGCACTGCAGGTTTTGGAGTTGTTTTTCCCGCGATACGTAATGGCACTGAGGATCTTGGCTTAGGAGCTGGTGCGGATGATTCCTTTTTCTTGGTAGCTACAGAGGAGCCTGATTGCTCCTTCTGCAAGGATTCTCGCTCTTCAGGTAACAGAAGGTCAATTCCGGGTTTCCCCGGAGGGATGGTCTCATCCTTCCTGAGCTTCGTCATGTTAACCTTGATGAGTCGAGTCCCAAGATCAAGTCCTACCATCGCTCCTTCAATGGAAATGACCTTTCCCTTTAGCCCTCTTCCTCCCTTGCTTCCATCGGAACGAATCTTGGATTTTTCTTCCTGCCAGTAGAATACCTTGTCCTTCACCTGAAGAGGCTTTGAACTCATTCGGAGATTTTGAGCAAGGTCTCGTCGGATGTCCTCGGATTGACGTGCTTCTTGGAAAGCTTGCTTTGACAGCTGCTTGACCTGGATGGCTGTCATCTCTTCTTCATTCCTGTCAATCGTCAACTGAGTTGGTGTTGCGACATCGAGTTGGATGAGATCTGCTGGTCGTCTTCCGAATGCGAGCTCCAATGGTGTTACACCCCCGTAGGTGACGGTCTGATTCCTGACAGTTGCAGCGGCCTTCACTAGCTGCCTGTATGTCACTTTCTTCAGTGTTGCAGGTGCAGTACCTGCTTTGATGGAACTTAGCATGATCTTGAGTTGTGCCTTCAGGAGTCGAACTGCTGCTTCAGCTCGATTTGGCCATGGTGTATTCGGTCCCAAGGATATCGGTGTGATGTCAAGGGACTGATAGAAATGTTCCCATGTATCTGTCATGAAGGCTTGATCTGCGACAACTCAGTGATGTTCTCGACTTCTTGCGTAGCTGTCACTGGCTCTGCAGTGAGCAATGTTGTTGCTCCATCCAGGATGACAAAAACAATGATGTGTTCTCCTGTTCCAAGAGGAACTTGACAGTGATCAATGAATGTCATGTCACCAAAGGTGTCCGCTCGAAGTCCGCTTGTCTTGCTTCGTGATGGTGCATGTTTTGCCACTTGGCAAACTTCACACTCACTTCGGATCTTGTCAAACAGATCGAATGTTGATTTCGGCAAATGAAGCGCTCGGGTTCTGAATCGAAACTGATCTGTTGTCATGTGATGATGCTGCAGGTGGAGTTTCTTCAGCTCTTCGGGATTTGACAATCGCTTGTGGATTCTGCCTAGGGCAAGCGGAAGCGATGTCGGTTCTTCTGAGGGTGGTGCGAAAGGATCTGGCTCAATAGTCGACCGGCCCCTCTTGTCGATGATCCTGTCTGCTGCCGATCCTGAACCTGCTTCTTCGTCCTTAAGCGAATTGTCCGAGAAGGTGAAAATGGTCTTACCTATCCACAGGTTTAATCATTGGTTTATTTGCCTGGGATGTAAGTCTTCAATTGTCTTCCAAAATGTCTGGATCTCCACCTGCGGATGCATCAATGATTTCCGTGGTACGTTCTCGGCTAATGTGATCAGGATTGATTGGACATTCCTTGGCTCCATTTGGTGCGAACAGCGCCTTTCAGGGCGTGATGTGCGCACGGATGAGCTGCTTGTTCTTCTTGTCAAGGATCCAATGGTCCTGCTTTTGAGACCCAATGATCTTAGGAGTTGCTAGGTCCTCCTTTGTCTCGGGTGATTTTGCTGCACAAACAGTTTCGCTCTTGGTGAGATCCCCGGAGGGAAACTTGATGCTGTTATCATCGTCATAGACATAGTTGATGAGGCCCTTGTGAGCAATTCCTCCATGCGCCTTCACTCTTGCAACTCCAGCGAGATCGACGAGTGCATGTCCTGTACCGGATACTGGAACTGCTTGACGGTTCATGCCAAAGGTGCTCGATGGTCATGTAGAGGTTCCGCGTCTGGCTGATGCTGAGAAGGATCGGTACAGTTCCTTGTTCAAGGACGTTGATGTTGGTACTGCACGGAGGAGTTGTGTGATATCGAAGATGCAGGGTCCAATTTACCCTGGCGGTCTCTCCGTTTGCAAAAGTGAACTTGGTCTCGGCCGGGATGTACTCATAGGAGATGATGTCCTTCATTGGTTCGATTGCCTGGGTAAAACGCTCAGGATTCGATGTAATGACATCCAAGGGACGACGCATGGTCATGGAGATCATCAGGGAACAAGCACCTGATGTCATCCTTATGGCACCGGTCTGTGGACCATGGTCAAATACGCAGAACATCCAGCAAGACCAACAAAAGGTTGGGGAAAAGCGGAGACGCTACCTTCCCATGGTTGAACTTGTGGCATCCATTGCGCGTTATCAGTTGAAGCACAGAAGATACTTCATTATCGAAAATCCTCAGACATCCAGGATATGGTATCTGAAATGCATGCAACAATTGTTTTCAGACCCATCCGTGACCTGGTAAGATTTCCATTTCTGTGCGTACGGAGTAAAAGATCCTGAATCCGGGCTCAGAAGTCCCAAGCCCACGAGCTTGATGCACTGTTTACCTTCCGAGGATATGAGACCGATCTTCAGAAGATGCAAAAATTTTCCAGCTCAGTCAAGCATGAACACCAACCCCTAGAGGGAAACGCTGGTACCTTCGGAAGCAGAGCCAAACTGGCACAGGTGTATCCTTACCAGTTCTGTCAGGATCTTGCGCACATCCTCTTACGACACTTGCAGGTGAAACCGCTTGACAATGAGGTGTACCTCTTGGAGGACCTTTTTGAACCATTCACCATCAAGCAGGTTGATATCCTGAGAAAGGAGATGGAAGCCATTGACAAGGAGTTCAACATGACCAGCAGCAGTCTTGCAATCAGAATCCAAGACCTGCCGTTCAACAAGGACGTTCAACCATTAGTCATCCAGGGTCCGCTAGTTCAGAAATTCCAGAAGACGATGAAGCAGTACCCACCTGGGGCTGAAATCGATATCTTCAAGCAAGATCCTAATGACTGGCGATGTCAGAACATGTGGAACGGCTGTAAGAAGTTGAGACAACTGTGCATCTCATCCACTCAGTATGATGCATGCGCCGCATACGTCCACACCATTGGCAGACGATGCAATCATATCCTTCTGGCAGCCTGATCAGCTGAATAGAATTTGGGTCTTGCCTGCATCAAAATGCAATTGGGAGAAGTATGATCCGAAGACTTGGCATGCTGTGATGTTTTCATCCGTTCATCAGTCGTTCACCGATGCGCCGGCCATCAAGCCGATGCCCATCGAGACGGATCCGTTGGATCCAACGGATGCACCTCAACAGCCTGACACGCAGCAGCCACCTGATCAACCGGACCATCCCATGCCTGATCCAAGACCTCCAACACCTCCGGACGAGAACATGTCAGATCCTCCTCCGGACCCTCCACATCAGCCTGATCATCCCATGCCGCCAGCACCACGCAGTGTGTCACCAGACAGTCCGGTGGATCCTCCACTACCGCCACACGACAAGCGGCGGAGGAGATGCAGCGCTTAAACGGCAAAACCAGTCCATTTCAACTGGGGGGTGATGTCTCTTTGCCGTCACAGTCGCAATCATCTCAGCCAATTCTTCCGACTGTCGTGGTACCTTCACCACCTGCGATTCTTACAAATCCCGAAGCAGAAGAACAAGATGAAGATCTTGAACTGCCAACACTTGCGCAAGAAGAAACAACCGGCAGTCCATCAAAGAAGCAGAAGACTGGGAAGAAGAAGAAGAAGCCAGATGACAATGATGAGTCACCTGGGCATTCTCCAGACATGATCCTGCATCTTCATCCAATTATAATCCGAACAGTCCAGCAAATTTGCCGGTCCACTATGAAAGTGAGGAAGAACTGATCCCTCATGTTCCAACCTCATCCGGCAATGGAAGTTCAGAAAGAACCATGAGATACACTGACCAGGAAGATGGAGATTCAGAAGACTCTCAGAGGACCAGATCCTACGATGATCACCAAGCTGATCTCGTTCTAGATGAAGCGCATTTGTCACTCATGACAGCCGAACAGAAGATCTGTGCGAACACCGGATCCTTTACGGTTCCGAGAGATATCGAAGGCAACCCTGTCCTTCTTGGACGCGTGAAAGGGAACCAGGTCTCATCCGCAGAGCGCTATAAGCACGTGAACAATGAAGGACTCCGACTCCCACAGTCCTCTCATGGTTTACATCCGCAGCAAATCTGCAACCAGTAAACGCAGCTCTGAGAGATACCAGGAGTACATCAAGAAGAAGCAATCATCCTGGACCCCGCAGGAGTATAAGGACTACAACAAGCAGTGGGGACATCAGAAGCAGTGGAAGGACTATAGCACCTCGACCTGGAATGACTACGGGGACTATGGCAGTCAATCCGACAGCAGCCGCCGATGGTATCGTCGATCCGACTGACCATGAATATTCATACGTTCAGCACCACGAACAATTCAGATGATTGATCCTCGTCGTCTACAAGACTATACCATGAGTGAGGGATCAATAGTTTCACAATCGTTCCGCGTGTACATAGCGTTGCACATCACCCTTTGATACATCTAGGTATCCAAAAAAACAGGCAGTACATAGTGTTTCCCATTTCGAAGGCCAAGACATTTCATCCGAGCAGAAAAAGGATGAATCCGGCCTTTTTAATACACATGGCTACGGCATACATCAAGGCTACGGCCAAAGGCTGAAGCCAAGAGTATTTCATACTTTGTGCTGGAGATCAAAAGAAATTTGTGTCTGTTTTGTGTTCTGTTTTTCAGACCATTGATCTCCCGCAACATTTGGCTCAAGCCCCTTTTGTAGATCACAATCATCCGTGATAGCGTGTGACAAAAGAGCCTCAGCAGGCCGCTTACAGGATTATCCACAAGACAATCCACCAGGGACAATCCATCCTCCAATCATCCACACTGACATATTGGATTCTCTCCGGAATAGATCCAGGGACCAACAACGACCTCAACTACCACAGGGTTCCAGTTCCCTCCGGGGATAGGCACCTGGGGCAGTGGGCCTCACCCCCCCCCAACCCCCCGCTACTTTTTATTTTACTTGAACCATCATTTCTTTGACCCCGTCACACGATTTGTTGGTGATGCGAGGGATGTTGGTCGGACATGCGGGGGATGGTGAAAACGATGCTGGGGATGTTGACGGGCTAGTGTAAAATGCGTCAATTTCGCGAGAAAATACTGTAAAATACGACACTTTACTGGCCCGGCAGAGATTGAATTGCACCCCTGTTTGAATCATCACTTTTTTCGAGCGTCCAATTTCGCAAGAAAATGCTGCAAAATACGACATTTTAGGTAATCTGTGTAATCCATGTATGTCTGTATGCATGCATTTCTTCGAACATCATAGGGGAAGCCACCCCCGCCAACCCTCCCGCTGCCTTTTAAATTCTATCACACCCTTTCTTGAATCATTGCACCCCTACTTGAATCATCACTTCTTCCGACATCATGGGGGGGGCTGCAGCAAGCAGTAGCTTTCCCACAAGCAAACTCTCCTTCATTTCACCGCGCGCGCGCCAGCATTTTTCAATCCACTCACCAAAACCCATATAAACGCTTAAACATGTTTCCAAATACCAATCCACTCACCAAATGTTTTAAGTTGTTCATTTTTGATAAACAACTTAAACCAACTCAATTATCTTTAACCTCATTCTTTTTCAAGTTATCCTCGTGCCTGTAAGTTAATTCGTGTCTCGCTTTACCCATTTTCCTAACATCACAATTACACACATCACAATGATACATTACTTGTTGTTTCCTCCTACACTTCTCACGGCATCTTTCGCAATTCGTATAATTTCCTATGAAACAATCCACATTCCTTTTACTCTGACAACCTGAACAATATTTCTTTTCCATAACCTCTACTTTGTAATGCCCACATCCCTTTGAATAGTCTTAGACACAAATAATATTTTTGCTCTGGGGCAAGACCCTCATAGAAAAAACCCACCAAATAACAAACCACACAAAAAACCAAACAACCGACCACACAACGGACTTTTACAAATATATTGAATAAATCTAATAATTGTATCTTATTAGCTGAACTATTCATGATGATGTAAAGCATTGTACAGCAAATCGCTTAGTTTATATCCAATAAATAATATCTATCAAGTTCATGCTCGTAAAATAATTGCACAGCATTAATATCTATATAATATCTATTCTTGATTTTTGGTATTTAAGCATATCATACAAGAGGCGATTGTTTAATACTGAACTTGAACCCCTAAAGCGAAAACGATGGGCAGATATAACTTGATACGCATGTTTTCGTGGAACTAATTTAGTTTCTGTATTCTTTAACGCTTGAATAAATATATTATATAATTCAGGTTTTTCTTCTTCTTTTTTTTCTCTTCTACTTGTTTAGTTTCACATTCTTTGCATAATGTTGTAGTTGTATCACTCGTAGGGAAATCATCATGAACTCGTGTTTCTTCTACACATCCACAATCTTTAGTATCTCTTGATTGTAAAGTCCATCCCATATTTATCACTAATATATATAGGTATTATTTCTTTAAACCTTTTTAGTCTAAAACTGTAATTTCAACATTTCATGTCGCAATAGAGGTTTGGGAAAATCACTAACATGATAATACTTCTGACCCAATTTAGTTTCTATTTTGGTTATTGTATGGACTGTCCTTAACCAATGACTGGTTCTCTCTTTCTCGCTAATCGCTTTCTTTCTCATTATCTTGACTTTGTCCCCTACATCTAAATCAGGATACACACGGGTTTTTCTGGCATTCATTGATATATTCAGTTTCACTTCAAACTCATTCTTTTTCTTCCTTGCTTCTAATGGTGTCATTTTCGTAACGGAGCTTACTAATTTATTATTGTAAGTTATTAAAATTTCTAATATATAATCTATCCATTGTATATTGTTTTTACTTTTCTTTTCATCCGCATCAACTCTTTTAAAAAGCATATCCTTAAAGGTTCTAATAAATCTTTCACCAAATGCCGGATGTCCTCTCGCGGTGTGTAATTCAATTTTTTCTCATCAAGATAATCTGTAATGGTAGAACTAAACAAACTGCCTTCTCCGTCGCTGTATATCATTTTAGGTTTTCCGCCCATTTTATTAACGCCTTCCATTATTCCTGCTAATACGTCTGGCGGTTGCTTCCTTGCAATGGGTATTACAGTAGCATATTTACTAAATATATCAATTAATATTAACCCAGTTCTAAACTTCTGACTTTCCAAATCATTTTTAGAAATAAAAAGCAAATCTAACTGAAATTCCCAGAAGGCATGAGGAGCAACAAAACTATTCTGCCCTCGCATTTTCCTTTTTTCCTCAACAGTATTTTTAAAGAATTCATTTACATCACTCATAGTAATTGTTTTATCTTTCTGTCTGGCATCTTTCAACGTTATTGCTTTACTACCGTATCCGCTTTTGTCATAGTAAATATCACTAATAACTTTTTGTTTATCCATATAATAAATTAAGATTTATTATATGGATAAGCTAGTGCTCATGCGCTAGCATGATAACGTTTTACAACATCACTGGCCCGCATTTTCCGAATGTGGAAAATGGTTGCTTTGAAGAGATGGGGGTTGTACAAGGAAACACTCTCAGTTTAGGGAGCTTGAGTGTTTCGTGAACTTGCGTCATGACAACCTCGTCTGCACATGTTACGGAACACGTGTTCTCGCAACATTTGCTTTCAAGTGGGTGGGTGTGGAGGGTTTTCCCCATTTGAACGCAAGGTCGTTCAATTTTTGTCAAATGGGGGTAGTTTCGCGCTCATGAGTGATCGCGACAGTTTTTGGGGTCATCCTAGCACTTTTGAGGGCCCTGATCTGAGCGAGGTGGTGGACCTTTTGCATCGGCTTGAGGTCCAGGTTGAACAACTGGCCGGAGATTTTGCTGGCAAATTGGAAACTCTCGGAACAGCAAGCAGCTGATATCGAGTTTGTGCTGCTCGATCTTCGGGCTTCATTGAGGTTTCTGCAACACACGCTGGCATTTCTCGTGGTTGTTTTATTGGTACTCATTGCAAACAGTTTGCGGTCTCCGTCACCAGGTTCGGACTCTGGTATTTCAACGGATCGTGAACTCCTTGCTCTGTTGCACCTATTTGGTTGGACGCTATAGTACAATGGATGCGAGGATTGCAGGAGCAAGTCGCAGTTCATCGGGTTCGACAGCAGTCAATGAGCATGCGGCCGATGATGTTTTTTTGGGGCATTTGCAGAGCTGTTTTTGGCGTTCGGCACGTTCTGGCTTTACCATGCCGTGGGAAGTTTCACAGGTACTGACCAGGCGGCCGCAATTTCCTTCGTTGCCTCAGCCAAGGGGGCCTTTGCCAGTACCGCCTTCGGCATATGATTTGACGGATGTTTGTTGTGATGCTGACGAATTACCTGCAAGAAGGCTTGCGTTGGAAGAAATTGGCGCCCGCTTGATCAAGAAGCAGAAGTACACGGACTGGGATGCTCAACTCACCGAAGAGCGCGAGTTAGCTATCAAGAAGTGGTTGGCAGTTATACATGCTTGCCCCGTGGACTTTGAGATAGCCAGATCTTATTTTTCTTTCAAGATGAGAGATCTTGCAGCGGGCACTTCGAAGGATGTCCTCATTAACACGCTGAGCCGCTAAGCGACAAACACGTTGAACGGGAGGGCGCGCCCAATCCTCAGGTATGTCAGATCTTGCAAGGCTAAGAACTTGGATCCGCTGCCTTTGGATGAAGTGGTGTTCTACAACTTCATGGAGTCCGTTGAGCCTTCTTGTGCACCAACGTTCCTGCGGAGTTTGCTTTCACCCGTTGCGTTTTGCAAACATGTGCTCGGCATGAACAGCGCGGATTTGGTACTGGGATCTAAGCGTATTTCTTGTTTGGCGACGAAGGCTTATTTGCGGAAACGCAAGCTGCAGCTGCGCCCGCCCCTCAGGGCGGATGAGGTGAAGACTCTGGAACGCATAGTGTTACAGATCATTCCCCGTCCGTTGGGTGACCAAGTTAAGTTGCAGCCGGCTTCATGTTGTACATGATTTTTGCTAGGGCGTGCTTTTCGGACGCTCAGAATGTGGCATCACTTCAGGAGGATGTGGTGTCAACTGACGGCTGGCAGGAAGGTTATGTAGAGGCTTTGGCGGGGCGTTCGAAATCCTCTTTCACTGTCGAGCGGAAGACTCGTTGGTTACCCGTGGTGCTGCCTATTCGGGGTCTCGAGCAACAACCGTGGGCGTTGAGTTGGATTGAGACCCTCAAGAAAGCCAACCTGCCGGTGCAACAGGACAGGCCTCTCCTCCCAGCCCCAGCGGCGGGCAGGTAAGTGGCACCGTGTTCCCATCACTGCGGAACTGTTCGGTGTGGTTGAGAGCCCTGCTGATGCATGGCTCATCCCCACCTGACCCAAAGCGCTTGTCCTGTTTAGGTACGCATTCATGCAAGAGCACCACCCTCAGTTGGCTGTCGAAAGCAGATACGTGCTACACTAGGCTATCATGCGAAGGGCTTGGAAGGGACTGAGTTGGTCTATGGGCGCGACAACATTGCTGGCCCGCTGAGAGAGCTAGAGCGAGTTGCGGGGGGGCTTTCTTTCCTGACAAAACGCGTTCAGGCATGTTCAAGGTTCAGGGAGACCCATCCCCACAGGCTGCAGAAGTCGGGTCCCATCCTGCTAGTAGCAGTTCGAGTTCGAGTGACGACAGCTCTTCTGAGGACAGTGCGGACGATGAATGCCCGGATCATGTCGCCGCGGAAGCTGCAGTGGCTGATGCCATAGGGGAGCGGGCGGGCGCCGAAGACGCTTCCGTTTGCAGCCACGCAGGTCTTCTTCCGGAATATTCTATTGCGAGTGATACATCTGGCTGAGGACGAGGCTGGGTCAAGGTTGCTCTGCGGTCGTACAGTCACTGAGGGCTTTGAGCGGATTGAGTGGCCGTTGGTCCTGCATCCAAGATGCAAGCAGTGTTTCAAGAGAAAAGGACGACACGTGGCGTCCTTCGATGCCAGTGTAGGCGGAGGGGAGTGAGCGTATGCGCTTATTGACCCGTCTCACTGATGTACGGCCGGCCCGCAAAAGTCGTTTGCTTTGCATGCGTTTGTTGTGGGTTGCTGTCTCTTGTTTGACGTGCTTCCAATTTCATGCTCCGGCCCAACTTAGTCATGTGAAGTAGTTTTGTGGGCGTTGGCGCGATGTCTTTTTCCGACAGCTTGCCCGTGTTCCGTAACAGGGCAAACAAAGCTGGACTGAGTGAAAGCGATGTCATCGCCCTAGAAGCAGCGGGTGTTGACAGCCTTGCCAAAGTGGCGTTTATTTCAAACTACGCACCGGGTGCAGCCAGCGATGATGCGCTGATGGATGCACTCAAAGACGCTTTGCAAGTTGATACTCCGTCCTTGGGCCAGAAGGCTAGCTTCCGGCGTCTTTTTCACGAGGCGTATGCGCTCGCCACGACAGAGATGAAAGCTCTTGTCGAAAAGACAGATGATGTTTCAGTGAGGCGCCTCAGCCAACCGGAACGCGCAGAGCGCTATGAGCGGGTTTCGCAGAAGCTCAAGGGTTTGGCTCAAGGGCAGAAATGAACCTTCAGACAGCCTGGTTGATTTTTGTGTTGCCCAGTATGACGATAACCGTCTGAAGTACGTAGCCTGGGAGCGGTGCACGTTCAAGGACCAAGAGTTGACAACTGAGGTCAAACGTGACACGTCCTTTCACTCGGTGACGGGAAAGCTCAAGGTTGAGGCAAAGGGTCCGGATCTCCGAGCTGACACCTCCTCGGAGATCATGGTCCTTTTGCGAAGGGGCATCGCCATGGACCAGGCCAATTTGCTTGAGTTTTCAATTCATGAAGCGTGGAGCAGCAGGCTCCTCAAAGCTCGCATGGACGAGCCACCACCCGGCTATGCTGGTGTGAGTTGGTCGCAGCTCGAAGCTGCGGACAGGAAGCTGTTCGCTGAGCTTGCGGACGCAACCAGAAATGGTGTACAGGCTACAGCTGCCGGTCGGCCATTAGACGAAATTTTTGAACGAATTTCCAACAAGTCGGAGGTGGTGCATTTATTTCTCCCATTGCCCAAGGCGAAGGCCAACAATCCCGAGACGACTCGCCAAGCGGGTGCGCCAAGTAGCGCAGCTCGCAGATCCAGAGCAAAGGGCGGACGCCGGCGGGGCTCTGGGGGTGCAAAAGTTGCACCAACGCAGGCACCCCGATCTGTTACGGGTTCAATCTCAAGACGTGTTCCGAAAAAGTCGAAAGAGGCCGGTGCCCCAGGGGGCTACACATTTGTGCTGTGCCCAAGTGCGGCCAGGCGCATGCCGCCCTCGATTGTGCGATGAAGCCAAAGGAAGCGAGTTCGTGACTAGGGACAAGTGTCCCTAGCCCAACTTGCAACAGCCCCGTGGCTGAGGCCCAGGTGCCACCAGGCCCTTGGCCTACCTCTCAAGGGGAGGACGAAGATGCTGTCACTCAAAGTGAGGACAGCTCAACATCAAAAGATGATGTTTTGGCCCGTGCCAAAAGACAACGTACTGTAAGTACGCCCGATGCTCTCAAGGAGCATTCGGAAGGCGCTGTCACGGGCAGCGGGGTGACGTTACCCACTTTTTCAGCTGGTGAAGCCAGCGCAGCACAGCAACCGTCAGTTTCACCTTTTTCCGGGCCTATCAGTGCTGCAGCAGATTGGTTGTGCATTGAAACATGTGCTGGTTCTGGGATGCTTTCCAGTGTGTTCAAACAGTTTGGCTTTCGGACTCTGGCTGTTGATTTCGAAGGAAATAAGCAGAAGCCCTATGTCCATGTCCTGAAGATGGACTTACGCAAGCCAGCCACATGGGACTATTTGCAGTTCGTCGTTCTGAACCATACAGTCCTTTATTTTCATGCTGCCCCGCCCTGCGGGACTGCATCGCGTGCACGCGATCGGCGTTTGTCTTCCGATCAACACGGACCGCCTCCGTTGCGGTCACAGCAATTTCCGATGGGTTTGCCATCGCTTTCAGGAGCCAATTTACAGCGTGTCCAGTCTGCAGCTCGCGGCATTCTGCTCGTGGCTACATTCGCTGGATGTCTGGTGGGCCATCGAAAACCCCACCCGCAGTTACATTTGGGAGATTGACGCGTTCGTGGAACTCTCTGCTCGTGCAGCCTTTTATGATTTTCATGGTGGAACGCGTGACAAGCTGACTGCGCTTCTGTCCAACTTTGCGCCTTTTTCTGAATTGCAACTGTTCTGTGAAGGTGAAAGTGCTGACCACAGGCATGACGCTTGGGGTCTTACTCGGGGCACCGATGGCATCAGCTTCGCCACCGCGCAGGAGGCTGCGTACCCACGTTTGCTGTGTCAACGCATGTGCGACTTGATCATTCATCAGGCACGCAGCGCCCGCAATTTGCATACAGCTGCTTGGCAGGACACCGTTTCACTCACTGAAACGCACAAAGTTACTGGTGGCAAACAACCCAAGCGCTGCAAGGTGCCACCGCTCAATGCCGAATACCTGTCAGTGCAGACAGTGACTACCGCAGATGTGCCGCAGCTGAATGACAAGCAATGCTTACGCGCCGCTTTTCACAGCGTTCCGCAAGGCGCCAAGTGCCTCAGGTCCTCACCAAGCCCCCAGTTTGGGGTAGAAGATTCACAAGGGGGTTCACAGGAGCCATTGGTGAGTGCAACAAATGACGAGATCGACAAGCACAAGGGTGCTGCTGATGCCGAGTACGTCAAATATGTTTTCGGTATTTTTCGGGACGAACAGGAATTCGTTACGGAAGCAAGGAAGTTGATACACCCCTTTGACGAATACAGAGCTGTCCCGGATTGTGTTCGAGTGCTACTCCATGGTGTTCTTACGCATGGGCCTTTGCGGGTGGCAAAGAAACGGCTACACACTTTGCAACGTTGGAAGAGCTTGGCTAGGGATTTAGAGCACAAGGAGTCTGAGCTGAAGGAAGGGATGGACGCCCAGTTCGGTGTGTACTGCAGGGCAAGCGGTGTCTCCTTTTGGAACACCTCGCCAAGGAGGTGGACTGGCCCGACCACACTTTGCATTCGGAGCTCCGAGATGGTTTCCGCATTGTCGGCATGGTCAACTCGACGGGTGTTTTCGCTTCGGATGTCAAGCCGAGGGTCTTGTCAGAAAACGAGCTGATGCAGAACTCGGTTTTTACGAGGCCGGCGCTACTGGGGAAGCTCAAAGCTACCACTTGCGATGAGGATCACCGGATGTTGTGGGACCAAACGATACAGGAGACAACAAATGCAGGCTGGTTGTCGGGGCCTTTCACTCTAGAAGAGTTGGATGCTCGGTGGCCTGATGGTTGGCTGCCGGTCCGCCGATTCGGTCTCAAGCAAGGCTCCAAGCTCAGAGCAATTGATGATTTCACCGAGGCGGGCGTGAACCTTGCCTTCGGATGCGAGGAAAAGGTGGACTTGGGAGCCTTGGAAATGCTTGTGGGGATGTTGATGATCGCGAGACACGCGGCCGACTCGCCGGAGCATTTTGAGATTTCCCTTGCTTCCGGCCAACCGCTGAAAGGACAACTTCATTCTTTTTGGAGGCCCAACCCGGATGCGTTGCAACCATGGATCAGGACGGTCGACCTCAAGTCGGCATACAAACAGTTTGCAGTGAACCCGAGCGACTACTGCAAGTCTGTTGTCTGCTTGAAGGACCCGGATGACCACGCTCTCAAGGGTTTCGTCATGCACACACTGGGGTTTGGCGCCGCGGCTTCAGTGCTCCACTATAACAGGTTGGGGAGATTACTCTGGAGGCTGGGAATAGAACTCGGCGTTCTTTGGGCCAGTTATTATGATGACTTTCCCATTCTAGAGTTCTCCCCTTTGAGGGACAGCTCCGTGGCGGCGGTGAAAGTTCTGACCGACCTACTCGGGTTTCGGTGTGCGGCTGAGAAGGAGCTGGAGTTTTCACAAGCGGCCGACCTGTTGGGTATTCGTTTCGACCTGTCGGAGTTTCGCCACGGGAAGGTTTTGATTGCAAATAAGCCGGGACGCGTGGAGGCCTTGACCCCCTTCATGAAGGAGACTATTGCTACCAAACAGTTGTTGAGAGCAGCTATGCCGTCAATGCTTGGGCGTTTGCTACACGCGGATGCCCAGGTTACGGGACGTTCTGGCAGATTGGCAGCGGCGGATCTGAGGGTTGTTTGCAATGGGAACAAAAGACTGGTACATTTATCAAGCGCGCAAGTGGATGCATTGGAATGGCGTGCCCCGATGCATCTCGCTTACCAAAGAACCGCCGCTCCTGGTCTTTACGGATGGAGCTTGCGAAGGCGGCACTGACGGAGACCCGTTTCGTGCTAGTGTCGGGGGAGTGCTACTGGAACCTGAAAAGCAACCCCAATTCTTCTCGGGTCTAGCACCTGACAGTCTCACCGATTTGTGGACTGATGCGGGGAAGAAACACTTGATCGGTCAGGTCGAGCTCTATGCCGTGATCTTGGCGAGAGCAGTGTGGAGCGAGTGTATCAACAACCGCAGGGGTATTTTCTTTGTGGACAACATGGCAGTTCTCGATGCGCTCATCCGGGGGAATTCACGTGAGCCCACTTGGAGAGCGCTTCTGTTGCAGTTTGAGCGCGACGACGGGAGTGCTCCCTGCTTTGCGTGGTTCTGCCGTGTGCCGTCAGTTTCAAATGTATCTGATGGACCCTCAAGGGGTCAATTCCAATCCATGAAAGTCTGGCAAGCGGTCGGGATCCGGCCTGAGTGCCCGATCACGCATGACAAGCTTTGCAGCATAGGTGTGTGAGCACCGGTGAAAGGGCGGGAAAAGTCCTGCTCCACACACGGACCATGATTGCATGGCGTGGGGCCAGGAGGGCACGTACCACTAACCCCCGTTTCGCCTTGGAGAAAAGAGTGCTGCGTTTTCAGCTTCGGTCAGACCATTTATAGGTTTCGGAAACAAATGATGTCCAGAGGCATCAAAGCGGTGATGTAAGGTTCAGACAGTGACGCTGTTCCTCCCACCGCCCATCTCGCAACTCCGCCTGCATGTTGTAAGCTAGTGCTCACGCGCTAGCATGATAACGTTTTACAACATCACTGGCCCGCATTTTCCGAATGTGGAAAATGGTTGCTTTGAAGAGATGGGGGTTGTACAAGGAAACACTCTCGCTTGAGTGTTTCGTGAACTTGCGTCATGACAACCTCGTCTGCACATGTTACGGAACACGTGTTCTCGCAACATTTGCTTTCAAGTGGGTGGGTGTGGAGGGTTTTCCCCATTTGAACGCAAGGTCGGTCAATTTTTGTCCCACCCGCCCTCCCTTTGGGGAAAAGTCCTGCTCCACACACGGACCATGATTGCATGGCGTGGGGCCAGGAGGGCGCGTGCCACTAACTGCCACTAACCCCCGTTTCGCCTTGGAGAAAAGAGTGCTGCGTTTTCAGTTTCGGTCAGACCATTTATAGGGTTTCGGAAACAAATGATGTCCAGAGGCATCAAAGCGGTGATGTAAGGTTCAGACAGTGACGCTGTTCCTCCCACCGCCCATCTCGCAACTCCGCCTGTATGTTGTAATATTATTTATAATTTAAGTTCAGGAAAATAAGTTAATTGATGATTATTAAATTGTGTATATATCTTACGTCTTTCATACATCATTTTAACAATAATATAGCTCTCACGGTATTTTTCACATTAAACTTTTTGCTTTTAATATATGATTTAATGTCTTCTTTTAAATCACACCCTTCTCTCCTACGATGCAACAACATCCATAATATGTGGTTAATCATTTCATACTTTTTCTTACCGATTTTGAGAAATATTCTAACATAACTATAAGGTGGTCTTTCATACACAGCTAAAAATATCAAAGTTTCATCTCCAATATTTCTATTACTTTCTCTTTCCAGATTTAAATGATATCTGATTAATTCTTGATTATCTCTCCATTCCTGACAAATTTTACATTCATCTTCTTTACCCAAAGCATAATCAATAATATTATTACCTATTCCATTAGGTAAATTCATTTTGTATAATTCCATATGTTCTTGGTTGAAGTGGCAACAGTCATAGCACTTCTTATTGATATATTTATTTACTTTTTGTTCGTTCATTACTCTCTACTATAGTTAGGTATTATTTCTTTAAACCTTTTTAGTCTAAAACTAAGATTTGAATATAAAAATTTTAAAATCTGAATGTGCTGATACATTACAGTAAAAGCAGTAAGCAATACAGTTGTCTCTCTCATGCCCTGTATCATTACATAACCTTTGTGCTGTAAAGTTGCTACATAATTTTCCCTTCTTCGTTTCAAAGTTAAATGAAGTATTACACTTTTGGCATCTACTTTTAAATTGTGATAAACACCATTCAGCGCTTATGTATTCTTCTTCGGTTATCTCTCTCTTCGCCCTCCTGTCTTGTATCTTATAATTTTCTACTTTGTTTCTCATTATCATATTTTTATCCATTTGCTTATCAAAGTCTGGATTACAATAAAATTTAACTTTCCTAAATCAACACAGCGAGCCAATGCCGTCCATATCCACTCTCTGCTGGTTCTGGGTAAGTCCCATTCGTGAATAGTTATGCTTTCCTTTACGCTTGACCCCTGACTTGAATGACAAGTAGCGCAGTAAGGATAGATGAAGTTTTTATCTACAATAGGTTCAAACAACATAAACTCATCTTCTTGTCTTGCTATATTCTGTAATGGTATTTGCTTCCCTAATTCATCATCTTCTATCTTTGTAATCCTGTATCTCAAATTGATATTAACCCTTGGTTGTTTAAACCATGTTCTTGCAACCAAAATATCACCCACTACATATTTCTCACTTATGTTTAATCTGTCTCTAATCTCATTTGCTACATTTTCGCATCTCATATTGGTATAGGCGATATTATGCTCTGATGCCATGATGTCATCGGTTAAATAACTGTATTTAAGTATAAACTCTTTGCGTGGAATGTTGTTTTCCCACCAGTCATTATACATATCATTTAATATTGTTCTGTTTCTTTCTCCTTCTACGCTGTCCTTTGCTCCTATTCTCTTACATATTTTTAAGAAAATATTATATTTAAACATTGTGTCTATACAGTTGTCAATGTATTTTGCGGGGTCTTGGCAGCTTGTCATGGTTTCCACCCCTTCTAATTGTTTCACGTCGCCAGTAGCAATTCTGATAATATGAGTGTTGTTTTCCATAAACTGCCAAACTTTATTCAAAGTGTATAAATTCAACATATAAATCTCATCAAACACTATTACATCAAAAGGCGAATAATCATAAACTGGCAATTTCTCTCCGACATCTTCATGAACGGCAATGCTTAAACATTGTTATATGTTGTTGCTTCTATTCCTTTATCTTGTATGTCTTGTAGTTGTCGGTTGGTAGGCACTACAAATAAGACATTCTTATTCATCTCTTGGAAATGCTGACCTATATAAGTCTTGCCTGTGCCTGGAAATTTACCCCTTATAATTACTGGATTTTGTTTAATAACTTTTTTACAAATGATTTCAGTATTCCATTCATCTTCAATAGGTATATTAATATTCTTAATAATTGAAATTTCAGGTAATTCATTAAACTTATACTTGTATGGTTGGGTTGGTAATGTTATAGTGTGCTTCTCTTCAAAGATTTATACAATCAGTCAGTACCAAACAGAATTAGAAGAATTAGAAGATGATGAAATGAGAGTAAAGGATACAGAGGGCGTCACGTATTATGTATTGAATGTGTCAGATCAAAAAGTATTGACTAATGGATTTATGTATATTAAGGAACTGCTTTTACAATACCATAATTTCAAAATGTATGAAACATATAAAACATTAACTGATAATAATGTTAAAGTGTATAGTGTTAAAACAGATAGCATAACTATCCACGAAGACGATTTGGATAAAGTTTATGGATATACTTAATTAAGAAAATGGCAGGAAGGACTGCTGAAATTTGGCGATGAGATAGGAGATTGGAGACTGCCTCCATTCAACTTTTGATAATAACACGCCTCCCTCAATGATGTGTTATGAGATTTTTCCAGCATACCGACGCTGATGTTTGCTACTTTCTTTTGTAGTTGCTTATTTAAATCTTCATTGCTTGATATTTTTGTAGAATAGAGTTCATCAATTATTTTCTTGTAATTAACTTTATAAACATGATTAGGCTGTTTGTAATATAATATCTTCAACTTAATATCATTCTTTAACAGTCGCTTTAAAGACTTACCGTAAATCAGATTATATTTCTTGTTAAAAAATATGTTTCCTTCATAGACTTCTACAATGTATAAAGTTAGATTATTAAAACTATTAATTTCACAATCTTGAGTAAAGGGTTTAAAAACATCAAATTCAGTAAATCTTGGGATGTATTTAATACAGCACCCACCAAAGGTAAATGCCTTTCTAATGTCAATCTCCCTCAACTTTTTAATATTAACCGTATTATCAAAAATCCCAACCGGGACAATAGTTTTACACTCCTTCAATATCTTCATATCAACTTCATTGTAATATGATAAGTGGATTTCCTTAAACATGTCCTTTTGAAATCGGAACATAGCACTAACAATATTATTATATGTGTCTTCATCATCAATTGCTACATCTTCATCCATCCTATCTTTTGATAAACTCTGTGATACAATATTATATTTAATGTATTTTTGAGTTTTTTGTAATACAACTTACACATAATATTCGCAATTTGTCCGGAATTGCCATATTTAATGTAGGGTTTGTATCCTGCTTCGTTGAGTTGAAAAATACTTTTACCATATCATTGTCAGAATGTATTAAGGCATATTCTTCTTCATCCCGCATTTTTAACAAATCATCTGCATCATCGAACATTTTATACTTAATAGGTTCATTCCTGTCAGATATATATAATCTGCTTGTAATTGGTGCTTTAAATCCTTCCTCGTTTGCTTGTACTTGCCTTAATGTGTTTAAATCATGGTTTAACAAATAAATATGGTTATTCTTAACTAATCCTCTAAACATTTTAACTCTTCCCTTTTTGAAGTCATCGGGGTCGTGTTGATAAATTAAACCTCCTGTAAAGTTGTAAAGTCTGACTGGAATATTGAAGAATTTAAAGACCCTATCCATTTGGTTTATTGATGCTCCATTAATGATAAGCTCTTCTTCTGTCATTTCCAGCAATTCCAAAACCTGATTACGGGATAATGTTTTAGCATTATGTGCCTTCTTTGCTCTTGTCAGTTCTGTCCCTTCAAAGTTCTCAAGTAAAGCATTTATCCAACATTCATTATCTCTATATTCCTTTTTTTGTAATGCTTCTCTTACTGTTAAAGCATCGGCGTCAACTTCGGTCTGGGTGTATCTATAATAGATGTTTATATTCTGACTTTCCCTCAGTGCTTGCTCTCTTTCATCGTAGTTTGATGTGTCAGTTTCAACCAGTTCAACGCTTTCAATTCTAATGGCGTCAGCGAATTCTACAAGATGCCCTATATCATCAAATTCGCTACTGGTGTTCATTATCAGCATCACCCTTTTACACAGTCCCTTTTCACCCTTATGATACCTTCTAATTTTTCTTTGAACCGCTGTTTCCAGAAACTGACTTGCTTTGACGTGTGCAGGTGCTACCGTCCCTTCTTTTTTCTCACCTCTGGTGTTGATAATGAGAGGGTAATATTCTCTACCGTCCATTGTAAATGCTGGTCGCTTTACACCTGACCTGTTCTCAACTGAAAATAACATCAATTTTACATCATAAGTCTTCCTGTTCTTGAAAATCTCCTTTGCCTTTGTTGCTAATCCTGATATTGCTTTTCTTTTAAAGATGGGTTGCTTGTCGTGTGTTTTAATTACTGCTTTAACTTCCTTTCCTGTCCTTGCTTTCTTTGCTGTCTTTGCCATTCTTTCGGTTATGGGTTCTGCTTCTTCGTACTTTGCCACTGCCTTATCATATCTCTTCAATCATGATTTTCGTTTCTTTGTATCATTGATGCTGATGTCATTTATCAATTTATTTGCCGGTTCATATTGTGAAATCTTGCGGTCTTCATACAAATCAACTATTTTATTGATTTTTGCCTGTATATCCCTCGGGACTTTGCCAATTTTACTATCTCTTGTAGTTCTTAAATTCTGGGTATAGTGTCGGATAAGTTTTTTAGTCATGAACATATTAAAAAAATAATATATAAAATTACTAGCTCTTCAAATGCCTTTTGTCATAAACTTTAATGAAAGCATACCGCTTCAAACAGTCTTAAAGAAATATTACCATATAATATTAGAATAAAATGACCACACAAAAGGAACCCGAAGATATGACATCGGCAGAAATCAAAGAACAAATGGCTTTGTATTGCCGACTGTATTATCATAAGAGAAAGGCAGAAGACCCCGAATATATGGATACTGTAAGGGCGAGAAAAAGAATAACAGGCAAAGCATTGTATCACAAAAAGAAAGCGGAGAGAGAAGCAATGGAGAAGAAGGAAAAAGGAGAAAATGATGAAGATAAACCAAAGTATCACCATAGCAGAAAATACAAAACAGAATATGCGATGGTTGCTGTCGCTAATTAAAAATATTATTTTAATGAAAAATAATATTATTTTAGACTTTCTTTTTCCTTATCCTTATCTTCATCATTTTCACTTTCAGCATTATTATATGTCTAAAATCATGTTCGTTATTTCTTATATATTAATTCACGGTATAATGATTGAATTGGTTTTATATCGTCCTTTTTGGTTTTGTTGTTTTTCCATTTATCAAACATATCTTTGTATTTACTAAATTCATTTTTTGTTATTTTCCCTTTGTTCAATCCTTCTTTGAATGCTTCGTCCAACAGTTGTATGTTCATTCTTGAGGGTGCTGTTTTGTCTTTTTGTATTGTCTTTTTTGGTTTGGTTATTTCAGGTGTCTTGTCGTCTTTATCTTTGTCAGGTTGTAATCCAGATGATGATGACGTTGCACCTTGTGCTATTTCAGGAGTGTGCTGTATTGCTTTTAGCATCTTCTTTTTTTCTTCTTTGTTCGTTTTACTTTTTGCTTTTGGTCTCATCTCTTCTGGTGCGTCTCGTTCTTGTCGTTTTTGTGCGTCATCTCTGATGCTTTCTATCGCCATTGTCTCGCTTTCATCCATTGTTATTGCTTCCAATGGTGCCTTTGCTTTTGCTTTTGCTTTTGCTTCTGCTTTTTTTCGTTTTTGATGGCTTCATTACTTTTGCTACTGCCTCTTGTGACTGGGAAGAACTTGAAGCAACTGTTGCGTTAAGATTTGCCATATCTTGAAATGCTTGTGTTCCTTGAAATATATTTGCTAAATCTTGACCTAAACTTAAACCCATTTGTTTCATTCTTTGTAATCTTTGGTTCATATCATCAAAATGTTGTTGTCTAACGCTTTGAGAAACATAACTGGTTTGTTGTTCGTGTTGTTCTTCTGCTTCGTCCATTGTAGCATCCAGCGCTTCTGTTGCTTCATCTTTTAAATCATCCATTTCATCGTCCTTTGCAATATCAAACTGCTCGACTGTTTTAGGTTTTTCTAACATTTTTTGAAAGTGTTGTTGTCTCAAATCTACGGTATTATTATCATAAACTGTTCCTAATGGACTGTCGCAAAAATAATAGGCGTTTCGATCTATGACATCTCTGATATTATTATTTTCATATTCTTCCTTTGTAATTTCCTTTATCAGTTCATTATAAGACGGTCTTAATCTCAATTGTGATTTTAGCGTTTTCATCTGTGCATTTTCTAATCTCATTATTATATGAAATAATTAGATTCTAAAATCTGTTAATCTAATATAGTTAATTTTTCAAAATCAAAATCTTGTCTTGATTGGTTAATTATTCCTTTTTTCTTCTCAATCATTTCCGAATAGGTTTTACCTGTGTCACTTGATGGATGATGTCTCAATTTTTCACCTTCCAACCTTTGGATTTCGTTAAAATACGCCTGTGCTTCTTCCAAATATCTTCTTTTATTTTGAAATACAGCATAATCTTTTTTACCGCTATGACGTTCTAATTGTTCTTGTAATTCTTTCAAATATGTGTAATTAGGTTGGTGTGCCTTGTTGTCTCCTTCATAATAGTAATGTTGAGTTGATTTATATTTATTCTTCTTTTTTGGTTTGTTTGTTTCAAAAACTGCTTTTCTATCGATAACATCGCTGATGTGAGGTTTATCTTTATTTTGCGGTTCTGTTATTCTGTTTACAACGTTGTCATAAATTTCTCTACGACGCATAAGCAGTTGTTTCTTATCAACAATCATTATATAACAATAATTAGGTTATAAATTTATTTATCAAAGAATTTTTGATACCATTTTTTTTTACTATGTTCTTGTTTCTTTTCCAACTTTTGTTGTTTCATATTATTATATCTATCTTTCGCAGTTTCAAGTACTTTATTTGCTGTGCTTTCTATATGTTGTTTTAACTTTTCTTCTACGCGTCTTTCTATTTCTTGTTCATCAACTTTTGGAATATTATCTTTAACTTTTTCATATACGTTATTCTCAAATTCTTTTGCTTGTCCAGGATGCATAATTTTTCTTCGAACAACTTTGTTAGGGTCTGGTTCTTTTTTAACTGGTATTCCATTACAGTTATGACGATATTTGAAAGTGTATTTTGTTAAATATTTTTTACACTTTGGACACTCCACTTTTTCAGTTGAGTATGTTTTAGATTTTAATTCTTGTTTTGGTTCTTCTTTTTCTTCTACTTTATTTTTCCTTCATTTATAATATTATTAGTTTCTACTTCTTTACTTTCTTCTACTTCTTTAGGTGCTTCAGGATTTTTCACTGCCTACGTCTATAATTTCAATATTTTTAACCATATAATTAGTATATAATAAATATATATATTGAAATATTTTAATATAATTAGTATAACAAATATTCATATTAAAATATTTATTACATACTTTTCTAACCCTCAAAAAATGTTAAAGAAAAAGAAGATGTTGTTCCATTCATATTTAAAGCTCTACCCGATGCATCAGTAAATCTAAAATGTAATCTTCTTAATGAACGCATACTAACATCATTAGCATCATTTAAAATTAGTTCATTATCATATATGAGGTTGTCGAATGATGTTAAAACTTGTACTTTCTTTATTATTGATGAAGTACCAAAACTACATAACTGGTTTCCGTTACTTAATTCATTACAATGAATATAAGTATTTTTAACAGGTAAAAATGATATAAATCAACTAACAAAAGGGTCTGCAGTAGTATTCATTTTTTCAGTAGTATTTCCTAAAATGTCATTAATACTGTTAGGATAATCTCTATCATAATCAACACCAAAACTATAATTAGTTTGTAATTCTTTATCTGTATGGATTATAAAAAAATATGAAATATACTTACAACTTATAGTTATAGTATTAGTTTTTAATGAATAGCTACAAGTAAAAAAATCACGATTTCCATCAGTTCCATAGTTCCATTAGTAGCAGTATTCAGTTTGTTTTGTAATTCGGTTGCTAATTCACTACCTACATCACTACCCTTATCAGGTGCTACAATAAAATAATATACTGGTGCTCCTATTAATATCCCTCCTAATGTTAAATATAATCTGTTATTTAAAATATCTTCAATTGGATAAAATGAATGAGCGATAGATACTTCGTGACAAACCATTTTAGTATTTGGTCCGCATTCTTGTTGCTCTCTTAAATTAATAACAAAATCTGATGTAGATTGACTGTCATTCAACTCACGGTAAGCACTGTTGATATATATTTGCGAAATCTCATCATATTAATTAGTTAGATAATGTTTTTTTTAATAAAATAATTCTAAATTAATGATAAAATAAGAATAAATTAAAAATATCAATAATTAATATATTGAAATATAAATATTATTTAAGAAGGAAAATTAAAATCATACAAGATATTCAGAACGTTATAGGGATGTATCGGAAGTGTTGGATAATAATATGAATATAGATACTGCTATTTCTCACAGTTGAGGCAGTTCAGTAAGTTCAGAATATATTAAAAATAACCCTGATAATAATATTAAACATTTGACAACTTATGGTGCTCCGTGTGTATCTTGGTCTTCTAAAAATAACGATAGTTATACTAATTGTAGAAGCGGTGGCGATGTAGTTAGTATTCTTGATCGCGGTAATTCAAACACGAACCAATACTTATAACCCATTAGTAAATCATCAATATACAAATTTTCAAGACCAAGGAAAAGAACCAATTGTAGGTGAAGACCCAGTTAAACTTGTGATGTAATTATCTATGTAAATTATTATCTAAGAATGCTTAATAATGATATTAAAAATACTATAAATCCTAAAAAGAAAGTCAGTTATGATGACATTAAAAAGATTGCAGAAAAAGAACCTAATTATAAGGTTGAAAATAATAATATTAAAAATACATCTAAAAACTATTAAATATAGATTCTAAAAGAGAAGTTATAGCTTATTCACACTTTAAAATAAATTAATGAAGGTAAATTAAGGTTTCGCTTGAAGGATGGTGCTTCTTATATTAGAATGAAAGAAAGTAAAAACTTTTATCCTTCATCTGTTTCAACATATACATCAGGTGGTTCATCATTAATAAGATGGAATATTACAGGACCGCCGAACCAGTGGTTGGATTGTAAAAGTCTTGTAATGGGCTTTACATTGAATAACACTGATGAAACAACAGGGCATATATTAAGACCCATTGAAACAAGCGCTTTTTTTTAGTCGTATTCGTGTATTGATGGGTGATGTTGTAGTTTGCGACCTTACATCGCTTCCACGTGTTGAGAAGATGCACGATGTTTTGAAGTCGTCAGACCAAAAAAAATTGACGAAAACTTAGGGTTTGGTAATTCGTTTATGAATAACGACCATAGATTTTTGAGTGTTACAACCACAGATGCAGGAGATATTGAAGATAGAGTTAAGCGGTCTGTAAGCACGAGCAATATGTTAGGTATTAATCCTTAATCTTTTGTTAATGTATTTTATGACCCCGGTTTAAAATGTGTTAAAACTGTAGATAATTTCATTCCAATTTCGTATTGTCCTATTACCGTAGAGATGTATTTATGTAATAATGCGTCAGACCCTATCATTGTTGGTGGTGCTTCCAGCTCCTTTACTGATGCTAATACAAGTAAGATATGGTCTATTACAAAGCCACTTTTCAAAGGACATGTTTACACCCCTCGACGATTCTTTATACGCCGAACACAGTAAAATTTTAGAAACTGGTTCTCTTCCGATTACATTTGAAACCGAAACAATACAAGAACAGACAGTCTTTGAAAAATCTGAAATTTTCACAACAATTGCCAGGAATGTTTCTAAACTTAATAAGATATTTGTTTCATTTGGTAGGGAAGTTGCCCCAGTTGATTATGATGGTTATGTTGGTTCTTTTGGAGAAATTTATAAATGGTGGAATGCTATGTATCATCCACTGGCTCAAAGTACTTCTGTATTGTGTGGCGGTTATGATAGTAATTATGATTTGTCAGCCTCTCTTGTAATTGGTAATCAAGTAATCCCCACACAAGAAGTGCAAGGTGTCAAAGAAGCGTGTTTGCATCTTATGCGTTGCTCTGAAAAACCATTTTTAATTCGTGCAGAAGATTACCAAACACAACAGTTTATGTTTGGTTTTAATTTGATAAAATTTGAAAATAGTTCCTATACCGGAATGAATTAAACAATAATTCTAATATGGTTCTGCGCGTGAAACCACTTGATGGGAATACTTTATATACAAGTGAAGTAATGCCTAAAACCCTTTACCTGCTACTTCAGCACGAATGTATACTTGAAATCCGTTCAAATTCTGTAACATTTTATGATTAAATAAAAAAATGATATTACGAATTTTCTATTTAATAATATAATATTATGAGCAAAAACTTAATGAATATCTTCGATATTACAGCGAATAGAATTAGACAAGTAAAAGATGGAGCAGTCAATGATATAGAAGGCCTTTACGCGAGTAAATCTGACATTCAATCAGTATTAGATAGTAAAGCAGACCAAGCAGACACCTATACAAAGGAGCAGATAAATGCTAATTTTTATGATATAACTGAAACATATGACAAAACAGAAATTAATGTGTTCTCAAAGAATATTAGTTCAAATTCATTTTTAATAGGTAATCTGACAATAACTTCAAGTACAAACTTTAATAATATTTCATCAACTACAAATTTAGTAAATAGTTTAAATTCTACTATAACATCTAATTTTAATAATATTAGTTGTAATTCCATTTTAATGAATACAAATATTAATAATATGTCTTCAAATACTACTTTAATAAATACAAATATTAATAATATTTCATCTAATACACATTTAAGAAATAATTTAGATTCTACTATGGCAATTAATTTTAATAATATTAGTTCTAATTCTAATTTAATAACAGGATTAAATAGTACAATAAATTCACATATTATAGCAATATCAGATTTACAGAATGGAGGTTCATTTAATGAATCAGATTACTATAATAAAATAACAGCCAACAATTTATTATCAGAAAAGTTAAATACATCAGTATTAAATAATACACTAATACATAAAACAACTACTGCAACTTTCAAAGTAGCAGAATTTGAAATTATAATTATAATCATGAATTATACAATAATTATATCGATACTTATGTTTATGGAAGTTTAACAGGCGCGACAATGTATTTAAATCAAAGAGGTTTTGGAGATGTAGAAATTAACAATTCTTCAACTTTTCAACATGGTAAAATAATATTAAATCATAATACCACAATATTAAGTAATTTACAAGTGTCAGGTTTATTTTCGTGTTCATCTATTTTAGATGTTGCAGGCTCAGATGCTCGTTATGTTTTACAATCGGATGGATTAAGTGGATTAATAACAGGAAATACAAATACAATTAATTCAATATTTACTAGCAATAATTCACAGGATACATCATTAGGACAAAAGTTGGATAAAATAGATACTAACGCTCAATCGGTAGCAGGTGCTATTAATTATAGCGATAATACAACTTTACATAGTAATTTAAATATGTTGACTACTGGTTCTATAATATGTAATAAATTCAGCACTACACCATCACCTAATTTAGGATTGCAAATGATTTTTCAAATGTTTAATAGAGAGTTCAATATTAATAGAAATGGACGCATGTGGATGAGTAGCGCAGGAGGTCAATGGGAAACGCAAATCGGAGATGCGAATGTTGGGCGTGTGTGGGTTAAGGATAGGTTTGGTTTAGGTGCTGTCGGAGTTAATGGTTATGTTTTAAATTGTGCTGGAAAATCGAGATTTACTGATTCAGTAGATATTATAGGAGCTGACAAGACAGTAAATCTTAACAATGGTTCATGTTTGAATTTTAATAATAATGGTTCAATACGAAGATATACTCCTGATGCTATTAGAAGGTTTATATATGTCTCATGATGATTTTGTTGCTATTAGTGTTGGCGATGTTACAAATGCTTCTAATCAATATATGATGTGTGATGGATTAGTTAATAAAACTATTTTTAATAAACCTATTGATGTGTTAGGTAATATTTTTACGAATGCTGATGTTAATTGTGATAATGTCAATATTGCTACTGATGGTAAATTAACAATTGATACAAATTGTGAATTATATAGATATGTTAGTGCTTTTTCATCTTTTGATATGAGAAATACCGATGCCAATTCTTCAATTAGATTTATTTGTGGGGACCCCGCCGTTCAATCTAACATAGTTGGAGCAGTTAATATTACTACCAGATGGACTTTTAATACTGCTACTGCTGATTTTATGGGCAATTTATTTGCTGATGATGTTTATGTTAAAACTAATGGAACATTAAGAAGCAATCATTTAGCACCTAACGGAGGAACATTGGTAACCGTTGATACTAATATGGCAATACAAAATGCATATTTAGCAACTAATACCATTCAATCAATTGATTTAACAACGGTTTTATTTTTGGATAATATTTCAATGACTACTGGAACTGATATTAAAATGGGAACATCGGAAATATCAACTTATTATGATGGAGCTAATTTATCCACAATTGATATAATATTCAAAACTTCAAACACTGCTTTTAGAGTAGCAGATAGCTCAAGTAAACCTTCAGTTTTTTTATCTATTGATAAGACATTTGGAACAACAGTAAATACTGAAAGTTTTACAAATAATGCTCCATCAACTTTTCATGAAAATGTAACAGTTGTTAATACAAAAACATTATTTGTCAATGATATTCAAGATGCCTCAGGCGATGCTATTGATATTACCGCTGGGACAGTAACCATAAATGGAAGTTTAATAGACAACTCTGATGCAAGATTGAAATACGATGTAGATTTGCTTAAAAGTAACTGTATTAATATGATTAAGAAATTTAAACCTAAAAAGTTCAAAAGAAAAGCTAGAAGTGATAAAGATGCAATCCATATAGGTTGTATTGCTGATGATTTATTAAAGGCAGTTCCAAAAGAAATTAGTAATGTAGTTCATAGCAGTCGTGAATATTTAGGTATTGAATATACAAAAGTACCAATATTATTACATAAAGCTTTACTGGAAGTAATAGATAAAGTTGAAAACTTAGAAAAAGAAATTAAGGATCTAAAAAAGAAAAATCTCAATAAATAAATACATAATTAATATATATATATATGGACATTGACAAGAAAGTTAAAATAGAAGTATTATTTAAGAATAATAGTATGAGAGAAAAAATGTTTTTGTGGTTGTAAAATTACTAAGTTAAATAAAGATGAATTTACATTAGATAAATGTAATAATAAAGAATGTAATTTTAATCATTCTAAATTTGTGGAATATATTCAAGAATTAAAAAAGCAAAGAAGAGAAGAGAGAAACAACAGACTAATAAAAACGTATGATAAAGTTATAACTCGTATTCTTTGGATATTGTTATGTCCTATTGTAATTCCTTTGAGTATTTATCATTTTATTCTAATCTAAATAATATTATATAAACGGGTAATTCAAATAGCAATGTTGAAACTACAAGTATTGTAAAAAATCAATGATATTGATGTAGAACAATTAGATTTAAGTAATATTGATAAATTACAGTTGAAGGCAATTAAGCAAATGTATGAAAGAATATGTATAATTGAAAAGGAAAAATCAAACAAAATGATGTAATATTTAGTATTATTGATTAATGTTTTAAATTATATTTTTTAATATTTTTTAATATTATTGATTAGTTATTTTCAATTAATGCGAAAAGTTTTTCATAAAGATACGGTTAGGGTCTTTTTGGAGCAGGTTAATATATAAAAAGCTATGTGGTTGTTCAGTTGCTTTTTCATATATTTTATAAATTAGTTTCTTGCTTTCTAGTAAATTATCACTTCTAACAATTGCTGATAATTCATCTTGTAATATTTCTATCTCTTTGAAGTTTCTAACTTTGTAATAAAACAAATGACTTATATTTACCCTAATAATTGGTGGCACGGTTGATGATTTCTGAAGACTGACAAGTGTTGATATTCCACTATGTCGACCTCTACAAAATGAAGAATTTAGCAATTTGTTATTTCTTGTTATTGCTGGATTATCAGATACATCATCTAAAATTACCAAAATATTAAATAACTTCTTCATTCCTTTTTTTTCTGGTATTCAATTATTTGTTTTGGGTTTCTATAACTCTTTCTAAATCTTCAACATTGAACTCATCCCACCAACACGATTCTTTATCAGTATCTACTTTTAAACCTTCTTTCAATGCTCCTCTGTAAATATCAAGTATCATTGATACAAGTAGTGTCGATTTTCCAGAACCAGACGGGCCCACGATCATAGCTCTCATCGGCAATTTAGGGACGACCTCGTGCTTGCTTTGCTTAAAGTCATATTTGATTTCATCAATTGGTTTTACATCAGGCATAAAAAATATTAAAGATATTTAGAAAATAATTTATATTTATTATAGATTATTGGTGGGGCACAGCACTTGGGGTTTTCATTGCACACGCGAGCGAGACACAAACCTAATTATCTTCAATGCTTATTGATTGAAGCAATGGAAAACCTGTTCCATTATGTTATTCACCGCCACTCATAACATAATGATGTTCCATTCAATTGAAATAATAGGATTAAATAGAACAATTCATCTTATTATTTGATATGCAAAGGAGTTATACAGATTATATTGACATAATAGATGAAGTAGCATATATAGAACAAGTAATAATAACTGATAATAGATGTAAGAAAGTATGCTATTATTCGTTAGAACTACTAAAACTTAGGAATACAATATTTCAAAAATAAAAATGTAAATCTTAATGTAAATGGGAAAAAAGAAAAACAAAAAGAATAAAACAGATACTACAGTTTCTTCAACAGATGAAGATAGCGGAGAAATTGTTAAAGAAACAGCAGTGATTGAGGTTGCTTGTCCTATGTGCAAAAAGATGTTAGAACTAAAAAATGAACTAGAAGTACAACGCGAAGGAAATTGTAAATGTTCATGTATTCCAACAAGTTTCAAAGTTAGTAAAAATGATAAGAAAATGAATATTGATAAAACTAAAGACAGTATCAACTTAGAAACTGATGTCCATAGTATAACTTCTAAATTTGGTAGGCAAGCAACACCATCCGATAATAATGAAAACGAAACACAGGAAACTGTTAAGCAAATGATGAAAAATTAGTATTTTAAAGAGTAGATTTAACACCACGTTAAACGCATAAATAAATAAATATATAAATATATAGAAATGTCAGAAAATGGTGATTCTACAATTAACGATTGAATGAAAAAGATTATAATTATCAGTAAGAATATTAAAACATTAACTGAACTTATTAAGAATATTGATGAAAAATAAACCAACCTAAAAGCAATAACGAAGACGATACGGAGAAGATGGATAAAATGGTTGAAAGGAAAGGATTAGGACGTCCGAAAGGGTCTTCTGAAGACAAACAAAAACAATACGTGGAAATGTTAAACAAAGGGCGCATTAAACAACCAAAAGAGGAACCATTGAATATTATAAGCTGTTTAAGAACGAAGAGGGTAAATTTGAAACAATATAATAAATATCTAAATCATTTTAACAATATGAATTTATTAGAGTTATTTTCAGGTAGTGGGTTGGTTGGAATTGTAGCGAGGTCGCTCGGTTTTAATGTTATATCTTTGGATTTGAAAAATGCTGATATTAATTGTGATATTTTGGAATGGGATTATAAACCATTTGACAGAAACCATTTTGACTTTATTTGGAGCAGTCCTCCATGCACCGAATGCAGTATTGCAAAAACAACAGGAATAAGAAACATTGAATATGCTAATAGTATTGTATTAAAAACATTAGAGATTATTGAATATTTCGGATGGCCGTTTTTTGTTATTGAAATCCACAGACAGGATTATTGAAAAGTCAGTCTTTTATGAATGGGTTAAGGTTTAATGACATTGACTATTGTAAATTTGGTTTTAATTACAGGAAGCGCACTAGGTTGTGGAGCAACCTTGATAGATGGAAACCCCGAAGTTTATGTAATAAAGATTGTGAGAATTATGTAAAGCATAAGCAAGAAGATTTATACAAAATACCTGCTGAATTGATTTGTGAAATCTTGGTGAGTTTGGTGGATTAAGGACAACGAGTTTGGGGTTGGTGTTGAAACTTGAAATTTGCAGGTTCGTCCAACGACAAAAGAGTAAAACAATATGGAACTTAAAACTTTGAAAATAATGAATTTTAAAGGGGAAATCCATAGTTTATAAAATAGATAAAACACCAATATATAAAGATATCAGGATGCATAAATACTAGGGTTAGGATGCAAAAATCTTAAGGTTAGGATGCAACAATCCTAAGGTTAGGATGCAACAATCCTAAGGTTAGGATGCCACAATCCTAAGGTTAGGATGCTTCACCAGAGGACACAGGAAGCGCCACGAAAAGGCATCTACATGTTTGCGCATCTACCAGTTGCCTGTGTGCATCTGCCGTTTCGTTTTGTTTAGAGGGGTTTGTAAAAGTCCGTTGTATGGTCGGTTGTTTGGTGGGTTTTTTTCTATGAGGGTCTTGCCCCAGAGCAAAAATTTTATTTGTGTCTAAAACTGTTTAAAGGGATGTGGGTATTACAAAATAGAGGTTATGGAAAAGAAATATTGTTCAGGTTGTCAGAGTAAAAGGAATGTGGATTGTTTCATAGGAAATTGTAAGAATTGCGAAAGATGCCGTGAGAGAAGTGTAGGAGGAAACAACAAGTAATGTATCATTGTGATGCGTGTAATTGTGATATTAGGAAAATAGGTAAAGCGAGACACGAATTAACTTACAGGCACGAGGATAATTTGAAAAAGAATGAGGTTAAAGATAATTGAGTTGGTTTAAGTTATTTATCAAAAATGAATAACTTAAAACATTTGGTGAGTGGATTGATATTTGGAAACATGTTTAAGCGTTTATATGGGTTTTGGTGAGTGGATTGAAAAATGCTGGCGCGCGCGCGCGCGGTGAAATGAAGGAGAGTTTGCTTGTGGGAAAGCTACTGCTTGCTGCTGGCCCCCCCCCCAACCCCCCCGCTACGTTTAAGATTTTCTGCAGAGATTTAATTAATTGCACCCCTAGTTGAATCATCAATTCTTCGAACATCATGGGGGGGGCTGCCGCCCCCCCCAACCCCCCCGCTACTTTTTAGACTTTTTGCAGAGATTTAATTGCACCCCTATTCAAATCATCACTTCTGCCAACATCATGGGGGGGGGCTGCCGCCCCCCCAACCCCCCGCTCTGTGTTTTTTTGTTTTTGTTCTTGCTGGGATTGAAATGCCCTCCTGTTTGAAGCATTATTTTTTTGACCCCGTCAACCCGCCAGCTACTTTTGGATCTTGTTAACCACGATTTGTTGGTGATGCTGGGGATGTTGGTCGGGATGTTGAAAACGATGCTGGGGATGTTGACGGGCTAGTGTAAAATGCGTCAATTTCGCGAGAAAATGCTGTAAAATACAACACTTTACTGGCCCGGACTAAAAACGAAAAAAAGAAAAGGACAAAAAAAAAAAAAAACATCCGCACCCGAATTCTTCCCTCCGTCCGTGTTTGAGTGAGTCAGATACGTTCCAAGGAACTCGCGGGCCAGTGCTGAGTGAAAGCGTGGCGTGCGATTGCATCAGCACAGGCATCATTTGGCTCGAAGCACGATGCTGCATGCATCTTTTGCCTGCATTTGTATCATGTGCGCGATTTGCCAGGCATCGAGCCATGCGCGATGTGTCTTCGCGTTTTGGCTCGAGTCAGAATGGCAATCTTCGGGCGAACAGGCGGGCAGCCATGCCATGCCAGCGGCTCAAGTGCAATGTGAGAGGGCAAGCCAAGAAGTCCCTTTCCGGCGCACCGCTTGAATTGGCATTCCCTGAAAAAGCGCTTTGACCATGGCATTCGCGATGCTGTAGCCTTTTCTCAAGTCTCAGAATGCGCTAAATGCGCTAAATGCGCTATCAGCTCAGTTTGAGCAAGAGTTGCTCAAAACGCGCATCAAACAGAGTGGGGGGCAGGCTCGGTTTACCGGCACTGCCGGTGGCCACAGGGCAGCGGGGTAAAGAGACGTTCGCGGACACCAGTGGCGCGGGTCCCGTGCAACGAATTCCGAACACTCTTCGTCAACTTGGAAGTCGGCGACTTGTGATTGTGTCGTGTAGCCACTGCGTGCCACTGGCCCTCGGCAAACCCTCATCAAAAAGTGCATTAAAGTGTGATGCTTTGAACAAGGAAACAAGCTGAAAACGCGCGCAAGCCACGCAATTTCTTTTCTCTTTGGCTGGCAGTAAGGCAAAGCAGGCACACTATGCTTGGAGCAGAACCTCAACATTTTCAGCAACTCAACGCCGTCCCTGGGCCACCTCTTCGCTTTCTTGTCAATGCCGTTGCTCCACCAAAGTCCTCATGCCAAAGTGTCCACACAGCTGAAGGGCCAACGAGAGTTTGACTCTCCATTGCAAGTGAACGTTGCTCAGCGAGCACTAAAGTTGGCAAGGCTTTTTGGCATTTGTGCAATGGATGCCTGGATGCCTGTGATGTCAACGGTCATTGTCGTCTGAGCGAATCTCAGGCAGTGTCTCCGGCCATGCCTCAATCTCTGCAGACAGTCGAAGCTTTGGAGGCGTTCAGCGCCTTCTCCAGACATCTGATTTTGACGCAGCGTTGATCTTTGAGGCAAGAGGGAGTTTGCGATTGCAATGTGATACGTATAAATTCCAGAAACAAAACCTCGAAGGTGTGAAAGCAGGCTCAAAGAAGTTTGAAAGCCCCTTGCTTTGAACGCCTCTTTGCTTTTCAAGAAGGAAGCATGCCTGAGTGCGCCATGTTGCGATGGCTGGCTGGCTGGCTGGCTGGCTGGCTGTTTCAGCGCCTGCCCCGCGGAAGCAGCATCAAAGAAGGCTTTGCAAAAGCCTGCTTGCCATCCTTTGCAAAAGCCTGCTTTCAAGAGGTTTGGAAAGAATTTGGAGGCATTTTTGAGGCTGTTTCACAAAAGCGCTTAAGCCTTGTAATCTTCAGCGCTACCCGCAAGCAAGCGCTGCATTTTGAGGATGCCCGTTCTGCGCTGTTTTGACGACGTTACTCCCTCTTGAAATGCAGACAGGGCCTCGTCCTGGTTCTCAGCCCCTTCCAGCAAGCCATCCTTTGCAAAGCCCATTTCTTCCCAATCGAGGCGCTTTGCAAACAGCGCCTTTTTTTGAGAAGCGATCAGGCTACATTTGGGAGTGACCACGTCCTCAGCTTCACCAGCGTGCGGCTTTGCAATTGCTTCACGATCAAGATGCTCAAAATCGAGACTGGCCCTTTTAATGGCCGCGCCAAAATTATTGTAGCGTCTTCAAGGCGCCTTCCCGCACCTTTGGCCGCTGGCCGCAGGCCTCATGGCTTTCTTGGAGTCCACTTCAGTGGCGCTTTCGTGCTGAGCTTCTCAATGTCGCCCCCCAAAGCCAACGCACTTGCCCTGGCGGAACCTCCGTTGACTTCAAAGACAGGCCAAGTTGCAGGGCTAGTGCTAGCTTCTTGGCCCCACTTTGGCGCTTGGCTTCGAATGGGAGACAGCCTTGCGGCTTAGCAAAGGTATCAGCTTGCGCCCAGCTTGCGACCGCTTTGACACAGCCGCGATGGTGGCCGTAGAGGCCCCAACCCCCAAGGAAAGCTTGCAGCCAGACAAAAAGCGGCTTGCAGCTGGATGCTCAAGCGCGCGTGTGCCAGATTTGAACAAGGGTGAAAACCAACCGCGCCATAGCTTGCAACCTGTGCTGATGGTATTTAGGATGTTTTAGCACCAAAGCAGCAAGTCTGCCTTAAGTAACAGAGGCTAATTACGCGCTTTCGGAAGCTGAGGGAATGCTGATGAGAGGTTGCGAAGGTCACGCGTGAGTTGGCCGGTTTCCGTATTGTTCGCTCAATGTGGTGATCCTTGCATTTGGCTAGATTTGCCGCAATTTGCGCCACACACGCTGGCGGGCTTGCAGCCCGAAGTGCTCGTGGGCGTTGGAGTAGGTTTCCATTGAAGTAGGGTGTTCGTCATGACCTTTAAACTGCTATGCTTCAAAGGATCGCGAGAATACATGCTTGTCAGTTGCGTTGCGCAAGTGCGCGCGCGTCTTGCGCGGTCCCAAGGCTGGGCCGCAAGCCCAAGGGCGACGCAGCGGCTGCAAGGCACACCAGCTCGTGGCTTTTTTAGCTTGCGCTCGCATCCACTGTTTGACAGTTCGAGTGTCAGGTTGTCACCGAGTGCCGGGAAGAAGCGGAAGTGGTGAGCCTTGTGAGCCTTGTGAGCCTTGTGAGCCTTGTGCGTCGGAGCTTGCTTCCGGCTCAGCCGCGCCAGGCAGAAGCTCAGTGAGGAGAGCGATGAGGACAAAGCCCAAGCGCTCAAGAGCGCGAGAGATTTGTTTCTCCATATTGCGCGTGTCTGCGCCCGGCGCTGAGGGTGAGCAGATCACCAAAGAGGAGTTTGACAAGTGGAAGGAGACGTTAGCTGAGGAGGAGCGCGAACGTTTAAGCGTTTCCGTGTGCCCGCGTTTTGCGCGAGCTTCTGACATTCGGCAACGCTTTTTTCGGCTCAGATTGGGAGGCTCTTGCGCCCCAAGACTCCAAGCATCACAAGCGACTACCGGTGATCTGAGGCTTTGGTTTGAAGCAGCGCTTGCGGGTCTGCAGTTGTTGGGGCCGTTCGTGGACGCGCAAACAAGACGTGCTCGCATTTTTCTCGTGTCTGCCGCTGCGTGTGGATAAATTGTGAGATGCGCTGTTTTGCTGACACGTCCCCGCGTTCCCACAGGTGCCGGACAGCCGGCCCCCGACACATTCCCATCATGACACGAGCGTGAAGCATATGCCACCAAGCAGCTCCAGGAGAGGCGCGAGCAGATGGAGCGTGAGGAGCAGGCCCGGCCATGTCGGCCATGTTTCCATGCGGGCGACGGATGCAACCGTTAGGACAGGAAGGCGAGGGAAGATGAGCGGCGACGGCGCGAAATGGAGGAGGCCGACGGCCCGACGCCCCGACGGCCCGACGGCCCGACGGCCCGACGGCCCGACGGCTTGCTCTGCTTTTGACTCGGATGTAGGAGGAGCGTCTGAAACGCGAGAAGGAAGAGGCTAATGCGAAGAAGGAGGCTGAGGAGGAACGGGCTGCATTCCGGTGCCTTCGACAAGTGACCTTCGTAGGCTCGCAAAGCAGCTGAAGAGGCTGAACAAGTGAGGCGTCGCCAAGAGGCCCAAACTTGGAACTTGGACACATTGGAACCACACGCCCTGAGGAAGATTTGATACCTCCCGGAGCCCACCCTCCGGATGTCTTGGGCCTCATGCCGCCAGGCAGAAGCGCCGCAACATGTGAACGCCAGATCTCGTTCCTGCAGGTCTCAAGCCTGACAAAGCCCACTTGTACAAAACATCGTGCGCCCGATGGCCTCAAGAGCAGAGGGCTTCAGAGGGCTGAAAGAGAGCTTCAGAGAGCTTCAGGTTCTGCAAGAGATGGGAGCAGGGCAACTGCAATTTCGGCCGGGCTCCCGGCTCTTGGGGCTCTTGGGGCTCACGCGCTGAGAGCCTGTGACGTGCGGAGGCTCGGCGTGCCACTTTGCACATGGTGAGAGGGAGCTGAGAGGAAGAGTGGCCCAGCCTGACACTTACGCATCCGCGCCGCTTCATCTCTGAAAGTTTTTGGTGGCAGCTCTGCAGGATGGGTGTCCCTCCACTTGTGGCAATGGTGCAGCTGGCCTGCTTGCATGTGCAGCCAGGGAGTTGTTACCCAGGCACAGCGCATCATAGCGCCATGCACTGCAACACACTGCAACGCACTGCAACGCACTGTCACGGGCACCCCGGAGAAATTCGGGGGTTGCCAAGACGCGTTTGCGTTTGCCAGGCTGGAGCAAGTGCCGAAGCCCCAGGCCAAAGGCGCTTGGATGCGCATTGGACACGCATTGCCGAGGCGCATTGGGATACAACCCCCTTCCATTGCGAAACGCTGGGTATTTGGAGCGGCTGCTACTACCCAGCCGGGGTCAAAACATCATTGTGTGATTTTGTGTGCCAGGGTGCTTTGGTTTAGTTACATAATCAGCACGACTTGTCCAGTGTTTCATGTTTGGCATTGTATTGGCTGCATTTGCGAGCTCTAGGCCTCGCGCCCTCCCCTTCCGTGTCTTGGCTTGGCATTTTCCTCTTTTGGCCGCATCAGTGGCAGCTCAGGTGCCCTGACAGATGGCTGAGCGGGATGGCGCCTTGCGCCGGGCCGTGCGGGCCGTGCGCGCCGTTCGGGCCGTGCGGGGCGTGCGGCTTTGGTCCGGGCTTGGCCTCCGTGTTTCGGGGGGACTCTGGGAGCGGCTTCGGGCCGGTGCCGTCAAACGGCGTGGGCGAGGCCTGGAATTGGGGGGCCGAGTGACACACGCCAAGATCCTCAGTTGCAAAAAGCTCTTGGAAGTCTTGAGCCCGAGCTGCAACCGGAGTTGCTACGCTACGCTCCAAATTGCACATGTCTTGTCCTTTTGCTTTGCGGTTCCAGCTGCATGTGAATGAGCCTTGGTGGAAGACATGCCCGCATCTCCAAAGGCAGGCACGCCTCTACATCGGTTGGTCGTGTCTCGCCCAGACCCAGGACGGTGGCATTCCTGCTGAAAGCCCCAGGACAGTGAGGGATGGGAAAGAGAGTGCCAAAGATTTTGGCTTGCAGCTTGAGCTGACCAGGAATGTGTTCAGTTCACCGTGCCGAGCCGTGCTCATGCTCATGCTGACAGTTGTGCTTGAAGTCATGGCACCCAGGTGACGAGCACGCGCGGCTGCCAAGTTTAATCCTCGACCGCTTCAGCCGAGCTTTGACGAAGCGCAGGCTGCTCCCACGTCGGGTGACATGAATTTGCCAACCTCTGCAATGGCGAGCAAGGCCGCTGGACCATCAGATGTCGCAGATTGATTTCATTTGCCCAGGCATCGGGGGCTTCGAAGGGAAGCGGCTTGACAGCATTTGAAGTCGCAACTGACAATTTTGAATCGCTTGCCCGTGCAATTTGTCGAGGCGACTTGCATGCGAGCCCGTCAATTATGCACGCGGCCCCGACCCCAACTCTCAGATTTCCTCAAACAAACACACGTTGCAAAAAGACAATCGCTTTGATCTTTTGAGATGTCAGGCACTCAGAAGCGGTGCCAAGTCTTCATCCTTGCCGGCCGTGCCACCCGTGCCGCCGGTGCCACCAATGGCCGTATCAAGCAGAGGTCTCAGCTATAGCAGCTATAACGCTCTGGCAATTCAGATAGATATATTGATATACATGTTGATATATTACTGCGTTGGCACATGTCACATATTGATTACTCTGAGGCACGATAACCACCGCTTCCACAATTTCGGACTGTACCATCGGAGCTCTTTACGGCGCGTGCCCCAGTCCGTTTGCTTGGGCTTGGGTGGCTCGCTCGTCGAGAATGCTCGAGGCTATGTGGTCGGCTCCGTTTGTCAGGACATTGAGCAGGCGACTCCCAAGCCAAAAGGGTCGCGTGTTGAGACTGTTGAGACTGTTGAGATGTGCCATGCCCGGCCTTGCGGCCTTGCGGCCTTGCGGCCTTGCGGCGCTCCTTAGGTTACGGGTGAGCCCGGCGATGTTCAGCTGGACGGAAAATTGGCCTATGGCAATGCCAGAGACCCAGCTGCGAAGCGGTTTGCAAATTCCGGTCGACTGAGGCGGCCTTGACTTTCAAGGACGGGAGCGAGAAGGGTGAGGGTCGTTTGAGTCCTTTGAGTCGTTTAAGTCATTCTCGTTGGAGTCGTTTCAGGATGTCAGCTTCAGCCTGCCAACTTCACATGGCCGGAGCCGATGCCGCTTCGAAGTGTGGCAGCTCATGACGCAGGTGACTCGAACACGATTTTAGCGCCGTGCTCGGGTCACTTCGAGCCTGGCACGTTCCCTGTCAGCAACTTTTCCATGGAAACTGAGTAGGCATAGTGACAGATAGTGAGCTTTGAACTGAGGCTGGTCGCATTAATGGGTCGGGTGCTCGTATTGGCTCTTGTTGGATCAGCGGAATCTCTCGAAGAGTCGAGGCCCATCCGGCAGCGGCAAGACGACGTTGCTGGACATTTTGGCCGCCAAGAAGACCTCCCCCTACAGCGGCACCGCCCAGCGCCCGGAGTGGCTTCAGAGTTCAAGGCTCCAGTTCACGCTTCGAATTGCGTGTTCGTTTTCCGCGTTTCTCTCAGGTGCACATGAACGGCAGGCCGCGGGACTGCCTGTTCCCGCGCCTCACGAGCTACGTGCCACAGGAGAGAAAGAGCGAGAGACACATCTCCAGAAGAAACCGCCAAAGAGCTTAGAGCGAAACGAGCCAAAAGAGCTAGAGCCAAGAGTTTCAGCCGGTTTCCTGTTTCAGGATGACATCATGTTTCCAACAGTGACCGCCGATGCCTGATGGACATTTGGAGAGATCTGGTGGACATTCACGACGAGGGACACGAGGGACACTGAGGTGAAAGAACAGGTCATGTTCCATACTGCCCTGAAAACGGAGGCCGCATGTTGCCACGCCTAGATCTGTTTTGCTTTGCAACTCAGCTGGAGGTGCCTTATGCGGTTTCCAGAACAATGATGGCAAATGCAACGGAGTATCCGCCTCACGCCAGTTGTCCATGTAACAATGACAAGGGATCTGGACATGTCAGGTTGCGGTTGCGAGCAGTTGGCCTGGAAGAGGCCGTGGTCTTCGATGTCTCGGCGTGTTTCTCGTTTCACTTCAGGTTCAAGATGCGTACATTGGCAGCGACGTGGTCCGAGGCATTTCTGGTGGCCAAAGGCGCTCTCAGATCCTTCTCAGTGTCCCCAAGATTCCAAGCTCCAGGCGTCGCGTCTCCTTAGCCTGCGGGCTAGCCACCGGCGCGGCTCGGACGTGAGTCGAGTGCATGTAAATGCATGTAAATGCATGTAAATGCATGTAAATGCATGTAAATGCACGTGTAGATGAAATGCGAGCAACTGCGTGCGTGCTCTTTGAGGCCCAGATCTTTTTTTGCGATGAGCCCACCTCTGGACACGCTGACCTGTCTTGCGAACGCCAGCTTGGCCTGTCCTGCTTTGTTAGCCCTCGTAGGCCTCAGCGCCACGGATGCGGAGCAATGCGTGAGGCGGGACCCGGAGGGTCTGGGGAGGTCTGGGGGGGGGTCTGGGGAGGTCGGGGGGGGTTCTGGGAGGTCTGTGGGGTCTGGGTCTGAGGTACATGCGATTGCTGTGCAAGAAGTATCACGTGACCATCATCGCCGCGATTCACCAGCCTCGGCAAGAGGCACAGACAGCGTTCGAGGGCCGGCCAGAGACGCGGCAGAGACGCAGGTTGCCGTGCTTTTCGACCACTTGCTTTTGCTCACGGCGAATCCTGGGGAAGTGATCTACAACGGCCCCATGGTGCAGGCGAGTTCGCTTGGCCATTGCAAGCGACTTTTGGATAGCAGGCGACGCAGTACTGGTGCGATGCCGGTTTCCCTGTGGCAGCCTCAATCGGCGCTGGGTGCCATTGTGCTGGCTTCGAATGAGGTGCCGGACCTTGTTTCCCCAACTGCAGCCTTGGCCTGGTTCTGAATTGCGCTTGCCAGTACACAGGTGACGTCCACCCAAGAATGCCCTCAATATTTTTGAAGATGCATGGTTTGCCAGGACTACTTCCTGGACTTGATCACTCCAGGAACCGTGGATTCGCAGGAGCGTGAGCACTGGGCGGATTGAGCGAAGCCGTGCGGCTGCTCATAGCAGTGACAGACAGCTTCTTTGGCAGGCAGACCATTTCTTGAGCTTTTACCGGGACACTGCCAAGCCTGTCATTGTCCGACTGGCCGCGTGCCCGGCGATCGATGCGCGATCCCGGTTGCGCGCTCGCAGCGCGCTGCGCGCGCTGAGGTGGATGCGGAGCTGCACCGCGAGCGGCGGACTGCCATGGAGCTCCTGGAGGACGCCAGGGAGCAGGGAGCGCCAGGGAGCGCGCGTTGCGTGCGCCGCTCGAGTCGATCGGTCGATGTGTGTAGGATAGACGGCGGATCTTGAGATTCCGACCCGTTTTCAGAGTCAGATAGGTCAAGTGCGAGCAGAACTGTCGCACGGTGCCCTCCCGGCACTTTGTGCCAGGTGTCGCTTTGGAGAGATGCCCCCAGTGAGAAGGAGCATCTACGCCGTCAGGTCCCGCCCAATCAGAATGTCCGATTTGCTCATAGACTCATATGGCTTTCAGCCGTTTCAGCCGAGTGCTTCAGGTTTCGAAAGCAGCTTCAGAAGGTCTTTTGCAGGCAGCTCCGCCTTCTGATTCGCGATCAGTCGCTTGGCTCATGACATCCCACTGCCATAGCTCGCGCAAGTCCTCAATTAGATCCGATTAGATCAAAGTGACTTAAGTGAACAAAGTGATCAAAGGCAAGGAATCCTGACCAATGTCGTGGTGGCCGTGGCGCAGGGTCTTTTGGTTGGTCCGGGTCTCAGAGCCCGCAAACCGCCTAGCCGTCACGAGCTCGTGACGGCCCCGAGCGCACAGAGGTGCGGCCTACATTGGGATCGGAAATCATGCTGGGTACAACCAGGTGGGCGAAAAGAAAGATGAAAAGTCGCAGGCGCGATGTTTGCTCTGGCGATGTCTGAGGCCGGCTTCTTTTTCATGCTGGTCATGACCTGCGCCCTGTCCGGCATCAAGGCGCCCCCCGAATGTCACTGCGGTCACGGCGATCGCCGTCTTGGCTAGGTCATGCCAAAGGCAATTTCAGAGCGCAGCGTTATGAAGCTGGAAGTTTCGGAGGTCTTGTACAACGAGCCCCGTCTTTGGAACCAACCCGTTTCTGCATTTGTTTCCGCATTCCCAGTTCCTGGCCTAGGATTGGGCATACATCATCTCGTTCACCACGCTGAACGGCATTGTCTCTCTTCTTTGCAATGCCCTCTTCGTTCTGATAGTTTTCCTTATGCGCTGTTCTCAGGCCACAGAACTTGCGGTTCTCAGCTCGTGCAACTTAGGAGCCAACTTCGATGGGAGATCTTCGGAACAGCTGCTTGGAGCAAGTGGCGATCGCACAACGGCCCGCTGAGCTTTTGTGGCCTAGGTTTTGCTGTGGAACAGCGCCATATTCATAGCCATGGACGGGGCGGTGCTCGTGAATCTTTTGGGCCTGCGGCCTCTAGCCGGCTACGCCTTGAAGTTATACTGTGTCATGTTTTCCCGAAAGCATGGCGAAGGGTTCTTCCGTTGGGTTCATGGGAGTTATCATGAGAGTCATTGCAAAGAGTTATCATCATCATTATCATCAGAGTCATTGCACAGAGTCATTGCACAGTCATTGCTCATAAGAGTCTTACATTCCATTCTTCTCTTCTTAGGGGGGGTAGGCCCGACAGCATTCTACGAAAACCAACCCTCTCCGGAGATTCGTGTGGTCGAGGTTAGAAAACTGAGGGCTTTTTGCGATTTCTGCGGCTCCCGCGCGACCCTCTGCGGAGATCGGCGTGGTCGAAGCGCTCTCGCTGGAGCGCCGTGCGAATTCTTGCGAGCTGGTCTTTGAAAGTTGTCGCGTGGTTCGCGCGCCTGCTCTCAGAGTCGCGCGGTCGCGGGTTCGATTCCCGCCTGGTCCGTGGCAGCTCTTCTAGACAGAAATCGCAACTTTTACGTGCAAACGTAGTAGGCGGAGGACGCTCCCGCAGCTGGCAAATCGCAACTTTTACGTACAAACGTAGTACGCGGGGTACACTCCTGCAGCTCGGGCTCAAGAATCGCAACTTGTAAGTGCAAACGTAGTACGCAGAGTGCACCTCCGCAGCTCCGGCTGCAAAATCGCAACTTTTGAGTATAAAGGCAGTGCGCGAAGTACATTCCGGCAGCTCTGGCAGCACTTGCGTAGAGCAACTTGCGCGGAAAAAAATCGCAGAGCTTTTGTGCAGAGCAACTTGCGCAGAGCAACTGCACAAAGCGTCATTGCCTTACATCCTTGAAAGCTCTCCTGCAGTGCTGTCGTTGGGTGTGAAGTGCTTGGACCAAGGATACTCCTATCATTGGGAGTCCGGAAAGGCACCAACCACGGTTCGCCCGGATGGTGCCCTGATCCAGCTCAAGGTTAAGAGTCACCGTTGAGTGCAGCAGCTGCCTCCAAGCCAGCGCCTGAACCGGCTCATGACGACGGCATCGACGAAGGTGATGACCCTGATGATGAAGTTGAGCTGTTTGTGAGATCCCGCAAAGAGCAAGACCTGGTTGCTGAAGCAAGCACCAAGGAACACTTGTTTGCACACTACCCCAAGAATCCTTTCTGCCGCACATGCCAACGTGCCAAGATGCCTGCCCCATATGCTGGCTCGAGACCAAGGCTTTCGGGGATCACATCATTGCTGATCATGTGGTTCTCAAGGCCAACATAGAGCCCGGCATCAAAGGTGAGTGGTGTGCTCTTGTGATCAAGGACCTGCGCACGCAGTTCAGGTAAGTGTGTCCATCGACAGGCAAAAGCGGAGCAATCCGTTGCACAGCAGGAAGGGACGAGGTTGAGGTTCCCTATACCGATAACTGAAGGCCGCCATAGAACAGTTGGGGTACCGTCACCAAACCTCCATTGAATATGTCGATTCCTCCAAATCATTCGTGGGAAGGGGAATCAGACATTTGTTGGAGGGAGCGCGAGCGAACCTTGTTCAGTCAGGGTTCCCGCTGTCGATGTGGCCGTTCGCCATTCAGCACAATGCTGTTGCAACCAACATCCTGCCACAATTGAATGGATATGATTCGCCATGGTATCTCAGGCTTCACAAGACCTTTGACGAGGTTGAGATACCGTTTGGAGCAAAGATACTGTTCTGGAACAATCCAGCACGAGCTGACAATCAGGCAGGCCAGACTTCGCCAACATCAAACGAAGGCGTGTTTCTCGGGTATCACATTCAGCCTGGGTTCGCACGGAAAGGTGAATTCCTTGTTGCAAAGCTAGAAGGGCTCGATTATCATATCGAACATGCGTCCCTCACGGTACAGCAAACAAAGCGCGTTGAGCTTCCATCGGATGAGTTCATCTTCCCGATGGGGTTGTTGAAAGACCCTGCTTCTCATCCACCTGTTGCCGATGCCAAAGCAAGAAGTGACCCTGTTCCGCTGGAACGTGGGCAAGCCCTGATCGAGGAACCCAATCCGAAGCGAAAGCCAAGCTGTCACGCCTGAGAAGCGTGGCGCTTTCGAGTGGGATGGGGTTCGACTCGTCCGTAGGAAGGCCGGATCCAAGGCCTCCAGACATCCCGTCCGACATGTGGGTCATGCTCGGCAGCCAGGGCCGAAAGGTCCTAACTTAGCAGTATGAAGAGCAGCTACGCGCAGACGCCAAGAAGGCTGTGATCGAGACCACTGTGTCCTCCGAGGCCAGGTCCGAGCACCCCGAAGCTGCTTCCAGCGCAAAGCCAACCACCGCTGCCCGCGAGGGCGAGCCAACGATGCCTGTGATTCGGCCTGCCCCTGCAATGCCGGTTCTTCCGGAGCTTGACAAGCCTGCGCAAGAGGGTGGACACGTTACCACTTGCAGCCCAGGAAGAGTCTGTTCCGTCCGAAAGAGCCGATGAGTGCATTCGCGCACAGCCTTGATCCTCAGCGTGTGACAATCAAGAATGAATCTAAGATGAGTCCGATTTTGCGATGAGTGGTCGCGCCGCGCAGGTGATCGCATCACTGCGGACACCGCGTGGTGGGCCGAACAAACAGTTTTTTCCTATGGTGAAAACCATAGCTCAGCGCTGCAACGCGCTCTGCCCTCAAAACCTGGTTCGATGAGAGACAAAACCGCGGCAAAGAAAGAAGTCAAGGCTTCTAAGTTCAAAGGACCTGAAAGCATATGCGATAAACCCCCTTAGGTTGCATGACAAACGAAGTCAGCATTGTTGAGCACGACGTGTCTGATTTCCTCAAATCATGCGTAGACGCATATTGTGAACGGTACTCATATTTCATCGTTGAGTAAGGTCGGTGCTCCATTCATGGGTTCGAAGGTCGCGAGACCTGTCGTAAATGAAGAGGAGCCAAAGGGTAGGCTACAACCCATAGAAGCAAAGGTACTTATGAAGAATTTATTCGCATCCCGCATGGGTATGACCTGCTAAGAGCCACACAAAGCCTCGCCTAGCTTGTGAGCAAATGATGCACTACATGGTCAACAACCTACAAGCATTCATCTTTGAGTGCGGAAGAGCACAAGGCATACTACAAAGCGACAACGAAGACACACTCAACGCACTTCGAAAAGCTACAGCAGCAAAAGTCGGCTCAATGACTGTTAGGCATGCGCCCTCCTACAGCAGTAACAGTCAAGGAAGTGTTGGGCGACTACACCGAACACTCCTCGGACAGGTACGCGTCGTCAAAGCGCAGGTTGAAAGCAACTACAGCATGACGATGTCCACAAAGCACTGTCTACTACCTTGGGTAGTACGACATGCAGCATGGACGGTAAATCGCTACGTCATCCACTCAGACGGCTACACAAGCTTTGAACGCCGCTGGGGAAGAAACTACGAGCGAGCAATCTGCGAATTTGGCGAGACACTACTTTACCTTCCACCACAACACAAGAAACTTCCAAAAAAGACCTACGGATGCAGAAATAAATGCATCTGGCTCGGAAAAGTTTCCGAACACCCACCACTACCAGCACCACCTCAACAAACACTAAGACGTTTAACTCCGGAAGAAGTTTGCAACCAAAGCACAGAAGACCTCAAAGGACACTACAATCAGATCAACGGAGCAAGCAACCAAAGAACCACAACCGCTACGACAGAAAATCAACGCAGTGACACTTCCCAACGGAACATCCATGACTCCCTACACAAACTGACGACAACATCCTAAAAGAAGCCATACCTGCAAGATGGGTACACAGAAAGAAAGGACCAGGAGTACGAAGCCGAATCGTCGCAAAGGCTACACGGAGAAGATCGAGGACGAAGACTCCGTCTACGCCTCTACACGGATGTTCACGACACTCCGGACACTTCTCGCACTACAAATGTCACGGCCCAACTGGATGAAGAAAATCTGACGACTAAAGAAACCCATGTATGGACTACGCAGTTCACCAAAAGCATGGCAGGACTACCTGGCTGAAGTGTTACCAAAGCTCAGCTTTGTAAGACTAAAGTCAGAACCTAACGTCTACACTAATGCGACTCGCGACTGCTACATCATGGTCTACGTGGACGATCTACTGGTACTTGGAGACAAGACCGCGGTCGACTCCACGTTCGAGGCCGTCCAGAAGCAGGTCCTACTCAAGCACATCGGCTACCTCGAACCTGGCAAACCACAACAATTTCTTGGAAGGAACATCGACCACTTCGGCAACTACTGCAATCTTGGACTAAAGGACTCCTACATCGACAGCATGATCGAGGAGTCTGGAATGACCAACCGCAACACAGTGACCGCTCCAGGAATCGCCCACTACAAACCAACAATAGAGGATGAAGCGCTTCTTGACCACGAACAACACAAAAGGTACAGCAGGATTGTTGGCAAACTTCAATGGTTAGCACACACGCGACCAGACATCGCATACTCTACAAAAGAACTGGCACGAGACCTCACAGCACCTAGAGAACTTTCAATCATTTACTCCGCTACTTGCACGGCGCGAAGCGCCACAAATTCACCATAGAACCAACAACAACAACACTCAGAGCAAACACCAACAACATCCTGGATCTCGACGTTCATGTCGATGCCGACTGGGCAGGATGCCCTACTACCAGGAAATCAACTTCAGGTCTCAACATCATCTTTTTAGGAACAACAGTTGCAGCAGAACACAAGCTACAATAGCACTCAGCTCAGCAGAGTCTGAACCCTACGCCATTTGCACAGGAGTTAATGAGGGACAACACCTCAGAAACTTCCTACTTGAAACCAACATTTGCAGCAAGCTAAACCTACGCATCCACACAGACTCCACAGCAGGCAAGAGCATTGCTACACGACAAGGCGCTAGCAAACGAGCGAAGCACATCGACCTCAAATTTCTCTACACACAAGACATCATCAAACACGACATCATCAGAATCCTTAAGATCAACACACTTCACAACAGTGCAGATTTGTTTTCCAAATACATCAGCAAAGAAACACTACACAGGCTCATCCAGAGCATTGGGATACGCATTTAGCACTATGAACGACCAGCGCAACATTTTCACAACAACAACAACGACTTTGGACATTTCTTGTATGTAAATAGCCACATGTAACACGACACCTTTGGTATGTAAGTAGCAGTAACTACATGTATTTTCACTTGCACTTTTGGCGGCTGAGTCAACACTACATGTGTTTGTTTTACATGTCTGCATGCGCCGCCTGCCTGATAGCTACTACTCAGGCTTATTTTGTTTTGCCCCGTTTCACTACATTTTGCATTCCCTGCAGGCCGCTCCATCTACTGCAGATGCTACGATGGGAGATGCGACTACGCCTGACAGGGCGACTACACCTGACGTGGCGGTCACTATAGACTCCAGTGACTAAGGAACTCCACCCCCTCAGGCCTACAACGAGTCCAACTACCGCTTCAATCACTCCACGCCTGGCAACACGGCTTACTACAACCCGGCAACTGTCATGGATCAACTACACATCACGGAGTACCAGACAACCGCTACTCCACCACTGCCTGACAACACACCCTACACTCAGATTTTCACTTTACACTGGAAGAGTATCAACTACTCTCACAATAACAAGCAACTCCACTTTCACAACTGGACTACACACGACCCATTCACTGCACCCCTGGAGACCTCCGCATCCCCACTACAATTCCACACTGCTCAGCGTTTCACTACCTGAAGCAGCCAACGTCCACTACTACCACACGACTTCACTCCACACTACGAATGGCACCAACCACGTCATCATCCAACTACATACCTCACTGTAGGACAATTTCTCCACTTCACCAGAGACTACATTTCCTACATGATGTCAGTACAACAGAACTACTTCCCCCCAATTACACAACATCCACAGACCATCTACAAGGTGGACTACGACATGACTACCTTCGCCGACAGCTACAGCCTGAGGAATAACTACATTTCACATGCCACCGCGACCAACATCCTCTGCAAAAGCATCCAGTACTATGGCTTTACACTACTCACCATGACCAACCTTACCCAACATCACAAAGCACTACTACATCGTTTCCTTAGGGATTACAACCAACATATGTCATGCCCTGAGATGGACGATGAGAGACTACGAGGCGCTCCAAACTACATGACAACCTTTTTCACCACCCACTACTACGCGACCTTGGACAGTCCAAGCCTACCGCGCCCAGAACTGGGCGCTACATGCTTGAGCTCCTGCTCTACATGAACAGCGCGAACTACTGAGTGCAGGTTATTACTTTTTGCCACCACAGTAGAACTGATGAACAACAATGGTTTTCATCACTACTGTCAATCCATGTTTTGCACTTCAGTTGAAAAGGTACTACAAAGACCTTTTAACTGAGGGGCCGTGTCAAACTACATGCTTCACTTCCTGCATTTGTGTTGCGTGCACTGCAGGCCTTGAGCTCGCTACATCGCATGAGTCAAAAGTTGGCAGCTGCAGACTACATTGGTTGACTGTTTGTTTGAACACTACATAATTGACGTGTCCCGGGGGGGACGAAGGCGGGGTTATCCTCTACCCTCTTTTAGGTATCCGACACGCCGAACAATGTCGGCGGATATCATCAATCTAATCATGGCTTTGCTTCATTTGCTTTATTTAGGTTCTTCTCAAGTTTTTTGGTTTCCTGTCTTGTTTGCATATGCACCAACAATTTAGTTCCACCAATAAGGCATTCGATTTTGCTTTGAGTCGTTCCCTTTGCTTTTCTAAAATAGCATCCCGACTATTATCAGAATAGTCTTCTTTGCTTGTGTTATGTGTTCTTTCTTTCTCTATACTGTTTGCCCTGTTCTTGTGTTTTACTTTGTTGGTTTCTCGGTATTCCCTTCTGACTTTTTTCCCCAAACAGCGAAGCATTGGGGTTCTAACTTGAGGTATAGAGAATGGGAAAGTGTGACGCCGATTCCGGGGTCAGATGCCAGATGCTGTGACGCCGGCTCCAGGGTCGTGTCTCCGCTTGTCTCCCTGTGTCTCCCAGTCTCTACGGTCAGATGCCAGATGCTGTGACGCCGGCTCCGGGGTCGTGTCTCCCGCTTGTCTTGCTGTGTCTCCCAGTCTCTGCGGTCGGACGCCAGATGCTGTGACGCCGGCTCGGGGTCGTGTCTCCCGCTTGTCTTGCTGTGTCTCCCAAGTCTCTGCGGTCACGCCAGATGCTCCGGGGTCGTCTCCCGCTCGTGTCTCCAGGGTCTTGCGGTCAGATGCCAGATGCTGTGACGCTGGCTGGCTGCGGCCCAGTCTCGACGCTGGCTCCGCGGGGTGGTGTCTCCCGCTTGTTTGCCTGTGTCTCCCAGTCTCTGCGGTCAGGTGTGAGGCTGGCTCCGGGTTCGTGTCTCCCGCTTGTCTCCCTGCTGTGACGCCGGCAGATGCCAGATGCCGCCCGGCCTGTGTGCAAAGGATGTGCCTCTCGCTTGGCCAAGCGCAGGTTTGCATCCCTGTGGAGCATCGCTGGGTGGAGCCAGAAGCAAGCAATGTCGAGCCTTCCTTTTTTCTCGATAAACAAACAAATCGTGACATCCGGCTGATTGCTTTGCTCAGGATTCTGAGCTGCTTTTGAGAAGCCAGTGCCGTACTTCTTGGTCAAGTGCAGGTTTGCATTGGCGCATCAGCAGAGCCCTGTCGAGCCTTGAATATGTAGACTGGTTTCGGCTGATACTGAGCTGCTTTTTAGAGCACTTCTTGGTCAAGTGCAAGTTTGCATCCTTGTAGCGCATCCTGCAGAGCCTTAAATGCTTGGTCAAGCGCAGGTTTGCATCCTTGTGGCGCATCAGCTGAACAAATACCGTGACATCCAGCTGATACTGAGCTGCTTTGTGGAAGCCAGCGCCGCACTTCGCATCCTTGTGGCGCATCAGCAGAGCCCCTGTGTCCCTTTCTTCTTGATAACCAAATATACATCCGCCTGATTGCTTTGCTCAGGATTCTGAGCTGCTTTTTGGAAGCCAGTGCCGCGCTTCTTGGTCAAGTGCAAGTTTGCGTCCTTGTGTGGCGCATCAGCAGAGCCCTGTCAAGCCTTTTGTTCTCGATAAACAAATACCGTGACATCCGCTTGATTGCTTTGCCCAGGATTCTGAGCTGCTTTTTTGGAAGCACTTCTTAGTCAAGTGCAGGTTTGCATCCTTGTGGCGCAACAGCAGAGCTGTCGAGCCTTAAATCTGTATATTGGTCTCGATAAACAAATATACCGTGACATCTGCCTTATTGCTTTGCTCAGGATTCTGAGCTGCTTTTTGGAAGCCAGTGCCGCACTTCTTAGTCAAGTGCAGGTTTCTGGCGCATCAGCAGAGCCCTGTCGAGCCTTAAATGTGTCCATTTTGTTCTCGATAAACAAATACTTTTTTCAGGATTCTGAGCTGCTTTTTGGAAGCGCTGCGCTTGTTGATCAGGTGCAGGTTTGCATTCAAACGCATCAGCTGAGCCCTGCCGAGCCTTAAATATATACTGTTGTTTACCGTGACATCCGCCTGAGTCTTTGCTCAGGATTCTGAGCTGCTTTTTGGAAGGCATGTACTACTGAGCTGCTTTTAGAAGCCAGTGCCGCACCTCTTGTGCACCGCAGGTTTGCATCCTTGTGGCACATCAGCAGAGCCCTGTTGAGCCTTAAGTGTGTCTGTTTTCTCGATAAACAAATATAATGGGACATCCGGCTGATTGCTTTGCTCAGTGTGCTGAGCTGCTTTTTGTAAGCCAGTGCCGCGCTTCTTGGTCAAGTGGCCAAGCCAAGTGGCCGTTTGCATTCTTGCGGAGGCCTTAACTTAACTGGTTTGCATCCTTGTGGCGCATCAGCAGAGCCCAGCCAAGTGGCCGTAATTGACTGGTTTTCATCCTCGAGCCAAGTGGCCTTAACTGACTGGTTTGCCGCACCAGCAGAGCCCAGCCCCTTGGGTGCCCCTTGGCCAAGTGACCGGTTTGCATCCTTGTGGCGCATCAGCAGAGCATGGACAGAGATGAAGGCCCTGGATGGCCAAGCTGCCGGCTCAAACACTGAGGATTTTGCGGAGCTGTGCCGGGTGACAGAGGTGCGCGCCAAACGGGGACCTTTGCTGACGCTTGCCAATTTGGCGCGGCGTGTGTCTGCGTTGCTAGGCGAGGATGTCCCGCTGCAAGCTTATGCAAGTGCTCTCTTGCTTTGCTTGTGGCAAGACCTTTAACCGATCTCGAGAAGAAGATAGCAACCAAAAGTGGCATGTGTCCAGTCTCGGCCGCAAGCTGCTGAGGCTGATGCGCAAGTTTCAGCAGAGTAGCGAGACGGCCACCAAATGCTGCGGTGATGGAAAAGTGCCATGAGTGTCCGAAAGTTCCGTCGAAACTTCCTTTGATTAATGCCAGGTGTTAGGTTGACTCACCCCGAATCCCCGGGGCTTTCACTCTCGAACATGGCATTGACATGGAATTTTCTCCTCGAAGTCGATGAACAACATCGATGCTTTTACCCGGCGTCAAGGAGATGGATGGACCCGATGTGTCCTCTTCCCAAAAAAGGGGACTTCCTGCAGGGACATACATGGACTGATTGTAACTATGTGTTGCTCACATAAGCTACTCAATTTCGCACCTTACATGAAGGAGACAAGCCTTTTGTTGGGTTATACAGACTTGTCATGCCTTTTTGCTGTTTGGGGTCGAGGCTGGTGTAATTTTTAAAAATAGTTTTACGGTTTCTTCAGTCTCTTCGCTTTTGAAGACATCTTTTACAACATTATTATCATTGTCTTCATTAAAGTCAGTTAAGGTTCCTTGGCGTCACAAGTTGAACATTTCCTGATATCTTCTACGGTGACAGAGATCTCTATTCTATAAATGAACCTTTTGTTTAGACAATTTCAAGCTATATTTCGAAGTCTATTTTCAAGAGTATTTCTCAAAAATGTTTGCAGTTTTCATTTGTGAACAGTCTAAAAGCATGTCATTCTCAAGTCTTATTAGAATGTTTTAATCGTATTGTAAGATAATAATATGAACAACTTGATCATCAGCGTTGCTACAAGGATGAAGCAACACAAATTCCACCCCCGTAGTTGTACGCAACTACACCCCTTCGTTCTACACAACGACGCCCCCTAGTTCTACACAACGATGCCCGTAGTTCTACACAGCTCATCCCCAAACCCATGTTTCCACATCGAACCCAAACCCACAAAATCCAGACCCACCAACCAAACTCCCACCTAAAAGGGCTTAAAGAAATATCACCTTGTATAGTACAACGCAGGGGGTTTAGAAGCAAGTTACATTGTAAGCCATCTAACTTCCAATACTGAAGCAAACATAAAACTGGGGAAGAGTAATAAGCGACGAAACAAGCTCATCATAAACAACAATGAACATTATTGCAGCAAAGACACACCCCCTTCAACAACACTTCAAACCAAACTCAACCAAGTTAGCGCCACGCAGGGATTCAAACGATTTCAACTCCTTTAAAACCAAGCCAAACACAACGAGGGTCATGAGCGCAATCCAAAAATACAGGACTGAAGCAGGAGCCAAACCATCAGACACATCTACAGCATTGAAGAGAACTTGGAAATTCAGAACTCACAAACAATCCACCACGACACATACAATCCAAGCAGAGCAGGAAAATATACGGAACTACCAGAATGGGCTTCAATCAAAAAAGGCGTGGGCCAACAAACAAAACGAAGATGAGTTGTGATCGAAGTGCTATGTAATAATTATGAAGTCTTCAAGAAAGACCGTCCACAATATATGAGACACTACAAGAAAGCACTGACTAATGAAAGTCTAATTAAATGGGGATGGTGTACATTATCCTGCATCCAATGATGACACTGACAAATTTGAAACCATTTACCAAAGCTCAACTCCAGTTAATGCTTATGTTGAAGATGAAAACCAGACCATCATTGGAAGACCATCTTGTCATACCAATCTACGAACTGAAATACAAACTAGTAAACATTATGTTTTAAGCAATCATTACAGCAGTTTGATGGGAAGTCAAACCAACAAAACAACAAATAAGCATGTTCATTTGTAAATACTGAAGGCATGCTTACAAATCAACCAAACTTTTTCAATTCTCATTCAATAAAAGGTTGTGTGGCAAATGAAATTCAACACGCAGCATTGCCAGAAGAAGGAACAACAATGAATGTTGAAAACTGGTTCAAAGAAACTGAAAGCGAAATTTGTTAATTACGGTGATTTTGAATGTTTGTCAACAGAAACATCAGAGGGTAGAAAAAGGGACGTAACAAAATCACAATCCAGCGGTTATATGCTTCACCTTGTTAATGCTTGTAGTGGAGAAACGAAGCCATATTTGTATAGAGGTGGAGCAGATAAGTTTTGCGAAGCATTTCAGCAGTATTAGAGACGTGTAATGGAACAGGCGAAAACATCCAAAGATATGATCAAGTCTGATCTAGATGAAATTGAGCATGTAGAGCCGAAAGAAGTGTTTCCTGCAGAACGGAGCTTTCAGCAGCAAAGTAGAAGCGAAAAAGGAAGGTTGCAGACCATTGTCATTTTACAGGACAACACAGAGGAGCGGCGCGGGTGAAAAGTAACATTGACTACTGCTTTGAAAGTATCACATCCCCGTTTTCTTTCATAATCTCAAACACTACGACGCCCGCCTGATAATTTCTAACCTTGAAAAGTCAATCACAAAGAAAGAACGCGTGTCAATTATAGCACAGAACGCTGAGAAGTTTCTTTGCATTTTCATGTAACAGGCTTGGACTTAAGGGCAGTTTCAGTTTCTTAGCATCGTCAGAAAAGTTGGTGAAATTAACTACATACGGGAGTGCTTCCGGCACGACCGACGCACTCGCTTCGCGAACCAATAAACGAAGCCCCGAGTGGGAAAAGCAATGCAAACACAGTCAAGAAGGCAAGTGCATCAGAATGAAAAAGATTTGTTGTCACTGTCAGCAAAGGGAGTTTAACCTTCTGATTCTTGTAATGACTTCAACAAGTTTAATGAAACTGAACGACAAGAAAAGAAACATTTTGACAGTAGGTTAACTGAAGAAGATATACGCGATGCTGCCTACAAAAGGGCGCAACTGATATGGAAGCATGTTATCATTAAAACTCTTGGTGAGTATCACGATTTGTAAAAAGCGAGGTTCAACTTGAGCTTTAACACGATGAAGATCTTTAGAGAAAGGGTTGGGGGGTGGAATGGTTCAAGAAGCAATTGCTAACGACAAAATATGGGTGAAGATTATGACAAGTCTCAACCATCTTCTTATGTCCCATACCTCGGCGCTGATAACCTTTATGGATTAGTTAGCAATGTGTAAAAACTTCTGAACAATACTAGTGAATCTGAAAGATAATATTTTTCAACAGGGATTACAGCAACAAAGGGTATATTTTGAGGTTGGTTTAGGATATCCGAAAGAATGCCACGATAAACATATTGATAATCCATTAGCGCCAGTCATATGAATGTGACAGCAGACATGCTAAGTGATGTTCAACAGGATATTTACAAAGCGTATCGTTTTAGCAATGGCCAAAAAGATGAGAAACCAAACAAACTAATACTAAATGATATGGGGAAACAAGATTATGTCACACTTGTATTTGAAACAGGGATTCAAAAGTACGAAGATAAAGTGGAGAAGCGAAAGGATGCTTCACGCGATTTTGAGAAAGATGTGTATAAGATAATGAGCCATGCGGTTTACGAAAAACGATGCAATATGTAAGGAAGCTTATTGACTTTGCTCGTTAATTAAACCCTTATAGGGTATAAAGTGTAGTGAAACTGAATAAAATTGTTTACGCAGGAATGTGTATGTCAGAAATTGCTGAAACATCATATGTATCCCTTCTATTATGATACTTTGAAAAATGTATAATGAACATGTAAGGTTATACACAGACACAGGCAGTTCGGTCATTCACCCTTAAACCGAAGATAGTTATCATGATTTTGAAAATGCCATAAAGGGTTTTGGGTGTTAATGGCTGTGCTGTTGAACATAAATGTTATGATAAAACATTTGAAAGGAAACTCGGACGTTTTAAGGATTAATGCGATGGTAAAAAATAGCTAGCGTTGAAACTCAAGTCATACTGTTTCAGAATACACAGTGAAGAAATGAAAGAAATATCCTACAACTATTACAACGAGACTCTAGAACATAATAACTGCGAGGCAGCAACAGTCAATTCCATAAGAAGTAAAGCATATCAAATATTCAGTCTCAGTCGTACTAAACAAGCATTGTCAAAACGGTTGAGGCGTTTTTTAACTAGCCCCCAGCCTTTTTCTAGCCACGACTCAGCGCCAGGCCTTTCTCATGCGGGTCTTAAAGAGTTGCTGGGAACCTTGTTTCGCTCTCGGTTGGGGGCAACAGACGGTATTCTCTGAACGCCTAGTGGGGTCGGGTTGGTTATCCCCAGCATCACCGGCCTCGCTCGGACTAGGGCTGCCTATTGACTTTGATTTGGTGGCAGTTCCGAATTGCTCGGGGTTGGTTTCGAGTGAGTGTCGGGCTTGCCGAGGTCTTATATAATGAGGGTGTTGGTTGGCTTGGGGCGAGGTGCGCGGGGGGTTTTTGCAGTAGCTTCTGGGCTTCTTCAAGGCGTGGTTGCGCAAGTTTTTGGGCTGGATTGGTAGCCCGAAACTTGCTGCCAAAACCGGGCCCGCGCCTGCCCAATCTTCCCTTCCACGCGCGGGGGCCCCATCAAGAATTGATGCGAGACGCGGTTTCAGCGACAGTGTGAGCTGAGTGCCGGAAGGACAGCGTGTACATGTTTGTGGCCGCCGCAGCCAAAGACTCCAGTGCTGCACAAATCTTGTTGGTGCCCTTTTTGATGCCGGCGCCTCAGCATTTTCTGAGAACGACAGGCGCTTCAATGCGTCACTTGAGCGCCGCGACAGGCTCGCGATGATATTCAATGGCTTCACAGTCTCGAGGGCCTCCGTGCCAGATTTCATGGCGCCTCACTTAGGCAGAAGGGGGCGCCCAATTTGTTCTCCCTCATCTTGGAGAAACATGTATTTTTTGCCGAGACTCGCACGACATTGGGCAAATTACTAGGGTCGCAGCTTTGGGAATGGCATGGTGTTGCCACATAAGGTGTGGGCGTTGGAAATGTCGCCGGTGTCTCACACGTTGGAGGACAGCGCAGGTTGCGATAGAATCAAAATTCAAAATCCAACTTTTCTCCACTTTATAAGTGCATTTTTCAGTGTGCAGATCGCTGTTTGCGTCCTGCTTGATGGGCCGCGCAGGTATGCCTGTCACTCCTGTACCACTCACTGGATGTTGAAGACTGTAAGACACGGAGTAGCAGGCAATCCTTTGAACATGCGTTGCAGTCAGAGTCTAGTAGGCGGGGTTGAGAGAGCGAACCCAAAACCGAAGCCAACCCCTAAGCTGACCCCAAAAAGCAAACCCGACCCTCCTATACCAGCCCGAAAGCAACTCTAAAGCGACAAGAAAAACACAACCCTTAAACCCGCCCCAGTCCAACTCAAAACTCAAACTTAACCAACCCCAAACCAGCCCGATAACAACTTGAAGCTAACCGCAAGCAAGGAAGCGAACAAGCGACGTAGGGAGTGACAAAGTACAGCGCTTGATCATTTAGCAGTAACACTCCGGGAACGTGAGCTAGCAGGAGCGCCCGCGGAGTGGTGTGTGTCATTTGCCGCAACACGGAGCTTGGGCGAGGGGAAAGGTCTGGAATGGCGGGAGCTGCTCAAGCAAGTTTGATTGGCCCCTTTACAACCAGGAAACCCTGATCTGCGTCGAACTATTGGCGCCGGCGTCCGAAGATCGTTGTCTCCCGCAGCCCCGACTTTACCAACGGTTGATCAGCGGTGGCAGCAACAATCCGTCCCGCACAATTGAAGAGGTCGCGGTTCTCAGAGTCGCAGACTGCCTTCACGGAGCCGGCTGGCCTCTACGCGGGCTTCCCGAGCACACCAGCAATTCACAAGAAACAGCGAAGCAAATACAACGTTCCAAAGAAACCCGAAAACACAAAGCAAGAACATGTCAGCAGCCATGCCCGCATGGAAGTTCCACAAAGAAACCTCTAAAGATGTTAGCGACCCGCGAAACAAACCAAACATGTCAGCAACCATGTCCAGATGGAATCTCCAAAGAATTGCGAGTAAATGCAAAAACAATGAACGCAAGATTTCGGCAATAAACCAAATGTCAGAAACCGCGCCGCGAAAAACTTGCGAGAACTCCCAAAAACGGGCGCCACTAACGTCGGAATATGTTGGCAATAGCTGCCTTAAACATGTGCGGTGGAACCTTTGAATTTCAGTTTGGCTCTGGAATCTGCATCCAGAACTTAGCTAGTGTTGCCAATGCAAAAGTCAGCCCTGCCAAGACTTCGCCTTCGACTTCCAGTACAGATTTCCAGCTGATACTGTCATGCAACTGAGCAGACGGACATTTTTGCGATGTCGGGATACACAGTCCACATTTCTCATTTCAGCAAGAGGCAACACCGTCCATCGAACAGGGTAGTAATCGGGCGCATGGACTGCAGGAGTGTAGAAAGCTTTGCGAACCCCAAGAAACAATGCGGCCGCAGGGGTGCGGCCAAGTAGAGTTTTTCTAGCTGGACCCTTGAACCGCAGGTGTTTAAGCCCCAAGAGGACATCTTGCACTGGCGCCATGGCTTACAGCGCTGGTGCTGGAAAGGTTCATTTGTCGAGCTGGCGCGGGGAAATCGTGCTTCGCGTAGCTTGCACTGAACAATTGCAATTTGCATCTAGGGGGGAGAAAGTGTTCTACGCGCGCCGCACTTGTACTGAAGAGTTGAACCTTTTCTTGGCGCCCTTTCATATAAAAGAGATCGGGTTCCGAGTTTCATGCGGGAAATTGTGAGATTTGGGCAATTGCTGACAACCTTGGACTGCCAATTTTTTCAAGCCCTTTTTTGAGCGGAGGTCCGGCAGTGCAGCCTGTGTGAATACAAGTGACTTCTCGTGTGGAATCTCATGCTGTTGGCAAGCATTTTCTACGTGGGGAAGCGCAGTCAGCGTGCGCCGCACGTGCACTGAAAAGTTGAACTGACAGGCTCAGGGGACGCCTTAATTTGCGGGCGCCCCCTCATTCGGGCGACGCAAACAGTCACAAAAAGTGTTTCCAACTTTTTTGAGAATTTACGAGCATCAAGAATATGTGTTTGTTAGCAGACAAGCAGCAAAGTAAGGGTGTCAACACAGAGGAAGTTGAAGGGGGGGCTTGAAGTTGAAGGGAGTGGTTTTGAAGCAGAAGGCGAGCTGGCTGGAACTGAAGGGGGCTGGCTGAGGAAGTGGCTGCTGAAGGCAAACTGGCTGGAGCTGAAAAGTTTTGATTGCAACTTTCGTTTCTGTGAACAAATTCAGCAAAATGTGAACCTTGCCCAAGCAAGTATTTCCATTTGGAGAGTTCAGAAACATTGTGGACAAGTTCATACAAAGCGGAACAAACTCCGAAATCTGATTGAACGAAACAACGCAGAAGACTTGCGCAAATGCTGAACAAGCAGAAAACATAGAAACCCAATAACTTCGGAAAGTAATGAGCCAATTGAGAAAGAGAAGAATGAGTAAATTCAGAAGAGTCTGAACGAAGCCAGCTCAAGCACATTTTCCATTTGCAGACGGACCTGTCAGAAGGGTGCAGCGACGCGTCTCCTATCTAGTTTACTTTGACTTGACCCTGGCACCTAAATCAGCGCCCCAGCGAGACGTGCTGCAAAGTATTGCGCTCACCACGGCTTTCAACGCACGCGACCACCCAACGCGCTGCGCCTGCAATGAGAATTTTGATCGCAGCGCTCTGTGCTGCTCCTGCCACCAAAGGCTTAGACAAGTGCCACGAAGTTTGAGCAAAACCATCTAAAGCGCTGCGCCTGTCACGCAAAGTGAGCTTGCCACGAACGCAGAATCCTCCAACGCACTGCGCCTGTCACAGAATCCAACATTGACACGTCTCCAACGCACGTCCAAAACCAGCAGGGGGCTGCGGCGCCAGACTGATTTCGATTGGTTTGCGAAGTTCCAGGCGTGCCAAAACGAGCCAAATGCGCGACAGGGCCAACAAAATTAACACTCAGGACGCGTCAAAGCGACCACCCCGGAAACGCAAATAGCAATGGCGTAGCAGCGCTGCAAGAATCATCAGACTTCGCGGTTCACAGGAGCCCCAACCGTGCGGGAACTTTTGCCGCAGACGTTTGCTGGAAATTTCGAACGCTTGGGAACGCTTGCGGACGCTCGCGAACGCTTGTGGCCGCGCCGGCGAACGTCCTTACTCCCAGGCCCCTCAACAACGGGAACACTTTGCTACGCGTTCGGGCAAAATCTTTGTTGGGATCGAAAAGAATCCTTGGCAAGAGGCGCCGTCGGGAAGGAGGGGAATGAAAGCGCAGACGCAAGACAAAGTATTCTCTGCCATTCAGTGATCCTTTGCAGGAGATGGTTTACAGCATTCAGAAGCAGACTGAGAGCATAGAACTGATGATCATCGCTCGACACTTAAACAGAGCGAAGTGTGGACAGGTTTTGACTTGCGACGTTTGCAGGTGGACCAGTTCGGGTACCAGAGCTCCCTGGGAGCAGCCGTAGGCACCCTGAAGTTGCAGACGTGCCTGCCCACGATCAGAAGCTGTTGGCGAGTGAAGAGCCTTTACCAGTTGAGGGTGTTGGCGAGCTTCAGTGCGTTATGTTGCAAGCAGCGGCTAGCGCATTTTTTGCACTTGTGTACGTCTTTCCTGGGTGTTGCAAACGATTTTGGTGGGCTTGGGGCCTGCCAAACTGGAGACCAACTTCTCGTAGCACATGTCTGTTTTTCGAAAGCTTTGGCCGAGCTGCCCTTCGCCAGGTGTTCTGGGGGCCTGGTTTGTGCTTTTCCGAATCGGGCAAATTGTTTGCGGGAAGCTCATTCGCTCGCGCGAGCGCTGGCTTGCCTGCAGACCCGACATGCGAGTGTCAGGTCTGAAAGCAATGCACAACATCAAGCGAAGCTGGGCGGCAAATGTCAGATCTGCGCGCGCTTGACTTCTTGATTTTGCAATTACGTGGCTTCGTGGGTGTGAGTTCAAGTCGCTCACTAGCCCAGGTTAGCTTTGCCACGAATTTGTGGCTTCAATGGCGTGCAGCAGGCTGCCAATAGAGCAACCGCGGCTGCAAAGCTTTCAATTCAGAATTCGCCTTGCGCTTTTTGTCACTGCTCATTGCTTTGCACTTTTTGTCACCTGTGCTGCAAGTTTAGCTATTTGCTCAAAGGATCTTTCATGCCGCCGGGCGCGCTCAGCCTGCCTGAGCGCTTTGTGGCTATATGTCGGGTGTGCCTATGTCTGTCGGGTGACAATTAACGGGTCGTGTCATAAGTCACGAAGAATTGTGTTGTGTCCTGCTTCTGCGTGACATTGACAATCGTGCCATTGTTTTCACCAATTGAGCCATTGCCAGAGAAGTGTATTTCTCCGCACGTGTGGCTGTCCTCGCATTGCGGAGATAGATATGAGGAGACCTGACCGTTGCGCCAGTGATAAACAGGGCCCCTTCTGAAGAGCTGGCTAAGCGGAGAGGTTATTACGCGCTGCGTGGCGAAACTACAAGAAGAGCAAGGGCCCGGACCAAGAGCAAGTCAATTATTTCAAGAACGTGAGCAGAAAGTTCTTCCTCGCCACAGACGCCTCAGCTTCCGCAACCGTCGGAGAGGCAACAATGAGTGTCTCGCACTCATTTCCAGATTTGATACCAGAGGGTTCCCAAGCCCCTTGCAGCTTGTGGATGGCGCTGGCGTACCCCGGCCGCGCCGGGTACATCCGTTGCGTGTCAAGTGGAGACGCATCCCCCGCGTTAATCTTCTGCGACAACGCGGGATTGCCCGCAAGCTTTCCGGAAGCGTCGCAGCTTTCGGGGATGAGCCTGCCAGTAGCCATCCGCTGGTCTGCCCGAATTGCCCCGGCCGTGCCTCTGCCCCGTTCTTTCAAACTCAGTCCCGGGAGCTCTAGTTCTGCTCGGGAACTCAAATCAAGTTTTTCCATTTTTGTTGGCCGCCGTTGATCCCGTTTTTTTCGGAACTTTTCGTGTTTCCGGAAGCGTCGCGGAAGCTTCCCGGAGCCTTGGCTTTTCTGGAGCTGGCTTCTGCGAGACTCTTGGGGGTGCGGTTGGATCCAAGCACTTGTCTGTCCTTGAGTGTGGAGGTCTTGCGACGTCTCTTCAGTTCTCCGGCGGACTTGTTGCGGGTGTGTGGACAGTATTGCCGCGCTTGTCAGATCTCTGACACCTTGTGGAAGTCTCAATAGTTCTGCCCATGGTCCTCTTTGGCCTTGCTCATATACGCGCTGGTTGGTCAGCATGAAGGTGACGCTCTGTGCGACGGGTGTCTTGAACTACCCAGAGTCCACAGCTGATCGGGTTGGCGCTGCTGGAAGATATAACTCGTTTTTTTCTTCTGCGCGCTCTGCCCCTGTGGTTGAAGTAGCCCTTGGTGAATGAGCTGCTCGTTGCGCAGAAGCTTCTTCATCAAGCATGCGTTCGCGCAGGGAATCCCATTTGTCGACGAAACTGCAAGTGGGATGTGTTCGTCTGGGGCCGATTCTTGTGTTGTAGGAGTTCTCATCTTGTCCATCTTGAGCTTCAGCTTATTGCCAGGCGTTGCTGCGATGATGAGCATTGCGCTGGTCTCTTGGGAGAGAAAAAGCAGCACGCCTGTTGGTTTGAGACAGTGACGCATGCAAGCACGATGAACACGCTGCCATCAACCGAATCCTTGATCATCAGTAGGCGCCGTGGCCTGCAGAGCTTGTGTTTCAAGGGCCGTGAAGGAGATGTCGCGAGGGTCTGTCATCTTGGCGATTGAACTGATGGAGGATCTGTTTGTTCGGAGGCGACGGTGAGAGACAGACCTTGCCTGTTGGCTCTTTTCTGGCAGGACGCGCTTCCGGCTGAAACTCAACGAGGTGGAACCATCTGGCTGTTCTTCTCAAGAAACATTGAACGCCGGTTCAAAGATCACCACCAATAGTGTGTTTGGGTCTTGCCAAAACACTGGTCATGTGCAAGACACGGGTCGTGACTCGCTCCGCTCTCCAAAAGAGCCAAGGTAACCCCGGGTGCCCTATCTTCTTCTATGTTCTTGGCAATCTTTGTCGTTTCCATCGGAGTCAAAGTTGCTGCTCCAGGTTCGTCTCCAAAGTCTGTCGAACGGAGCCCAGACAAACGGCGGCTTGCTGCCTTGTCTCTGAATCAGGCGCGAAGACAAAGTGCGGATGTGTCTCAGTAACGCAATGACACACTGGACGGCTGTGTGGAGGAGCTTCTCAGACTTAAAAGGTTCAGCGCCGACGGGAGTGAGCTCTTCACCTTTGATGCAGGGATCGGCGCTCTTCCAAGATCTCGTGGAACAGAGCATGAGCCGGTCTTGAAGCAAATCTGCTAGCGCAAGCGCGCTTCATCAAAATAGGGTCGGTATCGTTGTTACTATAAGGCCCTGTGCTTTTGTGAGCCTTTTGTGTCATATGCGTCAAGGTATCGTCTTATCTGGGATTGCCGAGAGTCACTTGTTGGAATGCGTGGGTTTAATTCTTCAGCATCCTCATCTGAACCTGGACTTTCCGGATTGCTTCTTGAGCGTTCGTTTTCCTACTGGGAACATCTGTCGCTTGCTCACTGATCATCTCCACAACCACGTCGCGTCCGTTCAATCGGATCCACAACCTTCACTCCGGTCAGTGCGAAACATGGACTGAATCTTGCACTTCGACTCAAGAAAGCGCTTGCGCACAAGCCAGTCCTGGGCGATGAGACAAGGGTCATTTGTGACTACAGGATAGCGCCCTCCGAGCGCGTCAAGCACGATCAACAAGATGCTTCTGACGAACACACGACAGGGATTTTTCTGCATGGTCAAAGCCTCCGAACCACATAGAACTGAGCCAGCTTGAACAGGCTTCAACCGGTTCAGGGTGGCTCAGAGATGTCCGACTGACGACTGGTTTCACATGATCAGTTGGGTTCAACCGGTGCCAAGATATTTCAGAGCGCGTCGCAACTTAATTGTCCCGCCCGTTTGCCTCCTTTGCCCTGCGATGGTCTCAAGCCCGCGTCCCTCAAACAAAAAGAAGATGAAAGAAAGAGCCACGGAAGCACGAACGCGCGGCCACTCGAGACCGGTCCTTGTGTTCCGGAAATAGCTTGTTGCGGGGCGCGAGGGCGGACGTTTTGCTCCACACATATTGGGCGGTGGACACCATTTTGCTTGTGTGGGGCGCGGGTCGCTCTGCCAAGAAAGGGCCTGCGAAGACCACCCAGCGCAGCCGTGTTGCAGACGCGCGGCGCCGCGCCATGGGCAGTTTGCCCAACATGGTCAACTCTGGCTCAACTGGTGCTGCTTTTCATCCACCTTGCCAAGCGCAGCTTGGAGTTTCCCACACTGACGAAATCACAAATCAGAAGGGGATTTTAGCCGGGACACACCCGAGCTCAGCCTCACGTGTACAGGGCCCGTAATGCCACGCGAGCAGAGACACCAGAGACCAACACCTGAGTGTTATGCAACAACGACAACAGTTGGATGTTCTCAGCGGCCGTTGTGAAGGGCCAACAGTGCCAGGCGCAGGACTGAGCGCAACGTGTTAGGTCTGGTGCTCTGCCACATGTCTGCGAAACAAGACGCGTGCTATAGTTCATCTCAATCACTTGTTGAGGCCAGAGTACCCTTGACAGGAGGGGGTGTTGCGTTGGCCACGCTTCATATGTGTCAGCAGTTTTGGATCACTGCAAGCGGGAGCGATGGGGAATGTGTTGTCCTCCATGGACCCGGAGGAGCGACTATTTGTCGCTGAGTTTTCGCGTTTTCACCATTTCAGTTTTGCTGCTCTTTGTAATTTCTGCCGCGGCCTTGTTTCCGGGCACAGCTCCATGGCCGACGTGCCGTGTTATCTTCCTTCCGGGGGGCAGGTCAGGAAAAAGATGGAGGTGAAGGCTGCAGTTGCGGCCAGGCGTGCGGCGCAGGCGCTGCTTTTTGTTTGGAGTGCTTGTGCTCGAATGGCCTTCAGCCCCAGGCGTGGGATTCTTGGGCACACGCGCAGCGCCTACTGCAAAGTCATTGCCATTGAGCCCTTGAGAAGCGCAACGCAATTCTAAGGCAGTCTTCCACTACAGCTTAGTTCCAGGAGTGTTTGCGTACGGCCTGTGGTGCCTCTGCGACACACCATTTAGCTGAAGCGCCTGATGGCTTAGATATCGCACTCATCCAGTGCCAGCAACGAGCCTTTGTTGTGACAATAACACCCATGCCTTGGGTTGTCTTGCTGTTGGTGCCAAGCGCGTGAGACATGCAGATTCGCACCCACTTGTTCTGTCCCTTACAAATACATGCTGCACGAGCGTTTCGAAGCACCGTGAGGTACTCCGGCGAGTTCACGATGAATCCCATCGCTCTTTTCGTCGGGCTCTTAGGCGGAAAGTCTTCAAGAACACTACTCAATCACGCCAAGTCAAAAATCTTCCTGGCGTGAGCCGACGCCTGGAAATAGAGCAGTGAAAGGCGAAAGCAAGAACCCTGGCGCTCATGGCCGGAGTGGCGTTTCACCTGCAGAGACAGCAAGGGAAACGGCAAGGTCACTCCGCGTCTGCCGCACAAGCTTGAGACGAGAGAGTGAGGGACGATTGTGAGAAGAGTTGCGCGAAAGGAGCCAATCAATTCACAGGTGTTCATGATGATCATCAACCGCGCAGCTTCTCTTTTGGCCCAACGTGCCAGATGCAAGGCTGAACGCGACAGAGTGTGTCTACAAGGTTGGCTTGAGGCTGGGGTTTTGAGCTGCGCTGTGAGAGGGAGCCGGGCCCACAGCAGCGTCCTGTGCAGCGCGTGCTTTGGCTTGCGTGTTGCGGTATGATGTTTGCGCCTGGCGGCAGGCTGTCAGACGATTGCAAACCTTGGCGCGGCGGCTGCGGCGGCAGTAGATGGAGGCTTGTAAAGATAGAGCCTTCAAGCAAGACGATTTTGAGGGCACGTCGCACAAACGCCCACAAACACAAACACATACAACACACAAACTCGCACGCAAACGCACACACACAAATGCGCACACAAACGCGAACAAAAAGAGGAAACAAACAAACAAACAAACAAACAAACAAACAAACAAACAAACAAACACACAAACACACAAACAAACAAACAAACAAACAAACAAACAAACAAACAAACAAACAAACAATAAAACAAACAAAAACAGAAACACACAAACAAACAAACAACAACAGAAACACACAAAGCGCACACACGCGCGCAAACACACCAGCACAACAACCAACACACGCGCGCGCACACGCGCACGCAACGCGCACGAGCACGAGCACTTGCGCACGCGCTCGCGCACGCACGAACGCACACGCACAAGTGCGCGCACGCGCGCGCACACACACACACACGCACGCACACACTTGATATGAGACGGCGAAACTGCCAAGGCGCATCCCCAAGCAACTGAAAGGTGAAAAGTGGAGTTTCGGCTCCGAGCAAGTCAGGACATTGTTCGTCAAGCAGGCTTCCTCTTCAGGGACGCCATCACCTGCTTGACTACTACACGCCTGATCATGCAGGGAGGTGGTGTCCGACTCCAAGCACAAAAGGACAGCGGAAACCCCTTAGAAACAGGGGGCCACACACACACACACACCCCGCAGGGGGAAAACACAGGAAACCGCCTCCATCATGATGCTCGATGGGGGATTTGGTCACTTTTTAATTCCTGCCTGCGCGTCTGAATGATGATCGTGACGTCCGAGTCTCCAGGGTGCCGGGGCCGAAGGTGCTGATGCCGAGGATGGGTGGGTCGCAGTAGCTGCTGCTGCAGATCCTGGGGGAGTGGCCGAGAAGGCCGCCGAATTGGGTGCCGGGTTTTGTACTAATGGCTGGAGCTGGTTCATCGAAGATGGTGAGAGTGACGATGGGGCCGTACTCATAGTTGACGCTATGATCTCCGCCGCTGTGGGTGCTGCTGCCGGTGCCGGCGTGGTGGCTGATGCCTGATGCGCTGTACCAAGCTGATACGGCTGACGATGACCACCGCTGCCCGGGAGAAGAGGTGCTTGGTGCTGGGGGTTCGCCTGAAGCGCTGATTGGTTTCCTTGATTCCCTTGATGTGGACTTGACCCAGGTTCAGGATGGGGCTCCGGGACCGGGTGAGGTGACAAAATCCTCATTGCTCTCGTAGTCGCGCCTGTACTCCACCCACGTTTGTGCGTGACGGACGAAACCGAACATCACGGAGGCGATGACTGGATGCGAGCTGTGCAATTGAAATGGCTGCTGGTCGTTGGTGGAGGCACAGGGACGCGCGTGTATCCCACAGTGTTAAAAAGCCGAGTTTCTTAAACAAGGGCCAAACAAAGCCATGCCAAGACATACACCGGCGGCGACTGTTTGCGGACTTTTTGGTTGTGGTCGAGGGGACGCATTGCTTCCATCTGGAGTTCAAAAAGTCGATGCCCCGAGTCCGTGGTAGAGCTGTGCAACTGTATCACCGGAGACGACAGGACAAATTGTGTTGGACACGTTCAGGTAGTCTTCTGATGCTGTTCCCGAGCTTTCCTGAGGCGTTCCAAGCTCTTCCAGGCCTGCGTGACATCCGCGATGTACCTGTTGAGCCAGCGATTTGTATGTCCGCTTTCAGGCTGCAAAGCTGCTGGTCATCTTCCTCTGTCCAGGCACGAGGTGCTTCCGGGGGAGTTCCAGGGTTGCCGGCGTCGGGACGAGCGTGAGCCGGAGGTTGAGGAACAGATTCAGGAGAGGATACCAGGCCAGGACAGGGAGAGACTGGAGCTGGAGCTGGAGTACAAGGTGCTGGACGTGCTGAAGGCTGCGGCGGTAGTGCGGCCTTGCTTTTCGCTTGGTTCTGCGTCGATCGGCCTCACCCTTCTCCATGATAGAGCGAGGAACTTCTTGAAGCCCGGCTGACCAACGTAATCGTGCGCCATGTGATGGGGCTCTTCGAACGCAGATCTGTAGGGTCGTTGGTGTCCGCCGTGATGATGCAATTGGACAGCGACTTGGGGTTGACCGCCACATTCCTCCTGTGCTCTGCGTGTGGCTGAGCTGATTGGAATCCGGCAGGTGGTGGAGGGTCGGTCGGATGCTGGGTTGACTCGAGTCGGCATCTTCGGGCCAGGTGGGGTTACCTCATCGGTTCCAACAGGAGCAGGTGCTTGTAGCCATGATGGCTCGGGCAGCGATCGGCCGTGGACATATTGCTGCCAGCGACCTTGCCCGTCTCGGTGCCTGCGACTGTGTGCCTCGTCAGCTTGGTTCAAGGTCTCCTGAATGAGCTGCATCATGTCACCAGCGTTCTGAGACATGCGGCGATGAGGCGCTATCATGCGGCCGAGCATGGCGACAGCTCGCGGAGGTCCGCAGGAAGTGCAGCACTGCTTGAACCAGTGTTTGAGCACAAGGGTCAACACGGACATCAAGAAACAAGAAAAACAAACGCGGACACATGAGAGTAAAGAACCAAAAAGGCAGGCGCTTGAGGATTCTTTCGTATTGGAGTCGCCGGTAGGTGAAACAGATGTTGCAGGTCAGCTGACTTGTAGCCTGCGGACAAATAGATCCAGCGCCATCTGTACTGCCCTGGCCGGATACGCGTACGGTGGCAAGGGCTGACCGTGACCGAGCTCCTGATAGGAGGATGGAGGTCCTCTTATCTGCCAGATTCTTGTAGGGGTTTTGTAGTAAATGGACCTCCAACATCGATGACGAAGCCGAGGAACTCTGAAGACCCCACTTGTTCCAGCACGATGGGGGCACCGTAGAAGTCAGCCTGGAGCAGTGCCTCCAGTGGGGGCGCGGGGCGACCTGAGGATGGAGAAGGGAAAATGACAAACCGGTTGTCCACATACCTTTCCAAGAAGACGTTGTGACTGGTGTACCATTGTCCATAGATACGCTGCCAGATGACTTCGTGCCTTGCTACGCATATGTGGCTGAGTACCGGGCTGAGCTGGGAGCCAATTGCTGTGCCATGGACTTGGCGCATGATGAGGGTCCCCACTTGAACATACATGCCTTGGAAGCTGGACTTGACGATGGTCATGATGTCCTCCATGTGGATGATGCGCGTGGTCGGTGTGCGTCCGTAGGATTGCTTGCCCGCAAACACCCGATTGTGTGCATGCGTTTCCACTGAGTACATGGAACTGGGCTGCTCGGCGAGTAGTTGCGCAACCGCTGCACACACCTGGTCTTGAGGAACACTGTTGAAGAAGCCTACTAAGTCGTCATTGTGGAAGGCCAGGGTGACTGTATCGTCTGTGTTGTCAAAGTATTGCTTGATGTTCTGCCATATGCGTGGAGTGGGGTGTATACCCCATGAGCGTTTCCATGTGTCAGCGGCAAGCTCGCCGAGAAGGATGGCGACTGCTTTGAAAAGTAGCCGGTGCACCACCTTGTGGTATGCTATAATGGTGCGACCCGACTTCCACTGCTTTTTCCGTTTGAGAAAGACTTTTCCAACCGGGATGGAGGTGGTCTTCTCAAGAATGATGGCCTCTGCTTGATCGGGCCTCAGTGCAGTGGCCTCGAAGGTGCTGGACTGAAGCCAGGTATTGTGGAGGCCCTTGAAGTAGAGTTGAGGACAGAAGAACATGAGGTGGTGGTTGTCATGATCTTCGTTGTGGCATACAAAGTCTTGACCAAGGTGTCGATGAAGGATGTTGAGCTGATGCTTGGTAAGGAGCTGGTGAGTGCGTGCATGTTTCCGATGCTGCTGGAATTGGCTGCGAAGGTGCTCCATGAGAGGGGCGTGGAACTGGTCCAGCGGGAGTCCGTGATGCAAGCACCATTTCCGTAGGCGTTCGTGAACTTGCACTTCGTAGACCGCGAAGTCCACATAGTACGACGCCAGCGCTGAGGTGTAGTGAGCGTGATGGGGCGTACCAGGAAACCGGAACTCATCTAATCCTGCTGCCACATGACCTTGAACATGGGATAGCCAGGGCTGACTTTTGAGCCAGGTGTCGCATTGGCACGATGATTGCCCGGAAGACGTCAAGGGGTTGAAATGGCGAGTAGTTCCACATGACTGTGTGGACTCGGGGATGAGGAGTCTCAGCGAGCTTCGTGCTCGGCAAGTGGAAGGGAAGGGCCCAGTTGCGGTGGTCGATGACGAGACGACGAAGGACTTCTCTGGTGGTCCGTTGATAATCTGGATGAGACAGCCACGGTAATCGTAGGAGCATGTTCAGTGAGCTTGGGTTGCTGTAGTTGTCGAAAATCAAGAACTCGACGAAGAATGTTGCGAACTCGATGTCGATGAGGCTGTTCCACATTGCCGGACAATCTGTAGATGGCGTAGATGCCCAGGTCCGAGTGAGAGGGCTGGGCAGTCCGAACTGTGTTGCCGGGAAGGATGGATCTGTCGGGTCCGCAAGATGCCGCGAGTACCACCAATACTGGAAGCGTGAGTCCAGAGCAGCATGGGTCGCGTCTTCGTTGGTTCTTTGAGCCTAACTGTGGCGCCGAGGTAGGGAACGGTCAGCATGAACCAGTGTGGAGTGATCTTGGAGTAGTGATGGTCCGAATTGACCTTCGCATAGGCCAAAGTGGAGTGCTGAGACGGTACTCCTGCTGCATTTAGGGTGGCGGCCACATAGTCCAGCTGCTCCTGATTAACCGGGATCCCGTCGGACGTGCTGCGAGGCAAGTACCTGAAGTTCTCTCCTCCACGGGTCTGACTGTGGGTTGGGGAGCAGGATCAGCGGTGGGTATGCCTGTGGATTCGGACGTGGCTGAGTGTTTCTCGAGGACGACTCTGTAACTGAATCAGCACTGGTGGTCTTAGGAGCTGGAGCCGATGGAGCACTGTTTCTGCTGCGCGGAAGTGGGGACCTGTTGCTTCTCGGTCGCTGGGATGAAGCTGTAGTCGCTGAAGTCGTGGGAGTGGCGAGAGCTGCTGCTGCCTTGGATGAGCGATCCGACCGTGCGTCCCTTCGGGAGATCGGTGGTGGCGTCCTGGAGCGAGCTCGACTTCGACGTTGTGGGGGCCCTGACTTGGAGTAGGGGGGAGCTTTGTGGGAATGTGATCGCTTGCCATCCGTTGTGCGGCGTGGTCTTGCCGGTGGGTTGGCCGGTGGCAGCATCTGACTGGATGGATGAGACGCCGACGACGTAGGTGGTGGAGTCGGTGCTGTAGCCGTGGTGGTCACTGGCTTGGGGTGGCCTGGTTGGGAGCCGAGGGCGTTGTAACTGACTGCGGAGGTGTAGGACCTGATACCGCCGCTTGCTGAGAGACCGTGGGAGTCCGCAGGATTGCCGTAGAGGTTGGTGCGGTAGCCGGAGTCGGACATGCTGTAGCTGGAGCCGTTGGGTTAGTTGGGGTTGCTGGGCGCGCCTTCACCAGGATTCGTGGTAGTGGGCCAGCAGCCGATCCAGGCCGGTTGCGAGAAGCGGCAATAGGCACCGTTGCGACACGAGGAGCGGAAAAAGAGGCGAAGGGTTTGTGGCCATCGGGATGCCGGACGACGTGCCAGTAGTGCTGAAGGTCGGTGCCACAAGTGTACTCCTGCTCGGTGATGCTGTCTGGCTCACTGGTGATAGGACCCGCTGTGTGATTGGTGGCCTTCGACATAGGGCCTGCTGAGTTCGACATCGGATGCGTTGGGGCGTGGCATCTGTTGCCGACAATTGTGAGCCAAGAGCAAGCTGACGGCGTCATGAGTTCTTGCCTGATGTGTCGGGTGGTCTGGTGGGTAGTCAAACAGTTTGTCTGACTGAAGAAAGGTTCCCGGAAACAGTCTGGGGCGCCGGAATGTCTGGGAGAAGTCCAAGCCTGTATTGAGAAGGTCAGCTGGAACAGTCAAGCGTCACGAGCGACAAGGTCCGGTAAGTGTCTGTAGAAAATGTCATTGCATGAGTCGGAACACATGCCCACAACAGGGATCAAGACACTGACCGAAGCCCGGACGCAGTGCCTAAACACACTTGATATGAGACGGCGAAACTGCCAAGGCGCATCCCCAAGCAACTGAAAGGTGAAAAGTGGAGTTTCGGCTCCGAGCAAGTCAGGACATTGTTCGTGAAGCAGGCTTCCTCTTCAGGGACGCCATCACCTGCTTGACTACTACACGCCTGATCATGCAGGGAGGTGGCGTCCGACTCCAAGAACAAAAGGACAGCGGAAACCCCTTAGAAACAGGGGGGCCACACACAAACACCCACACACACACGCACCACACACACACACACGCACACACACACACACACACACACACACACACACACACACACACACACACACACACACACACACACACACACACACACACACACACACACACGCACACGCACACGCACACACGCACACGCACACGCACACGCACACGCACACGCACACGCACACGCACACGCACACGCACACGCACACGCACACGCACACGCACACGCACACGCACGCACGCGCACGCGCACGCGCACACGCACACGCACACGCACACGCACACGCGCACACACGCGCACGCGCACGCGCACGCGCACGCGCACGCGCACGCGCACGCGCACGCGCACGCGCACGCGCACGCGCACGCGCACGCGCACGCGCACGCGCACTCGCACACGCACACGCACACGCACACGCACACGCACACGCACACGCACACGCACACGCACACGCACACGCACACGCACACGCACACGCACACGC
>CAUJNA010003768.1:174835-286711 GCA_963377175.1 Effrenium voratum | reverse complement strand
CCACGCACCCACGCACCCACGCACCCACGCACCCACGCACCCACGCACCCACGCACCCACGCACCCACGCACCCACGCACCCACGCACCCACGCACCCACGCACCCACGCACCCACGCACGCACGCACGCACGCACGCACGCACGCACGCACGCACGCACGCACGCACGCACGCACGCACCCACCCACCCACCCACACACACACACACTTGATATGAGACGGCAAACTGCGAATGTGCACCCCGAAACGTAGGAGGACGCAAGCACGGAACCAGGTTGGAGCTTCGGCATGCTTATTCTGAAGCAATCTCACGAGCGAACGCCTCTCATCAGGGGTGCCATCGCCACTCTCGAGGTACTTTTGAATCAGCAATCCGCATGGTGGCACCTGACTCCAAAACTAGACACAGCCGCGGAACCGAACCCCGGAACCCAAAAACCCCGAAAACCCGAAAGCCGCCTCCATCATGATTCTCGATGGGTGGTTTGGTCGCTTTTTTAACTCCTGCCTGTGCTCGCCTACTTGCGGGCATTTTGACATGTGGCTGCACTGGCTAAGTTCAGGTGGCCTTCTGATTCTGTTCCCGCACTTTCCTGAGGCGCTCCAGACTCTTCCAGCGCTGCGTGACATCCGCGATGGACCGGTTGAGCTTCTTGGCCAGCGACTTGTACGAGTACTTGGACCGGCTGTCCGCTTTCAGGCTGCAAAGCTGCTGGTCATCTTCTTCTGTCCAGGCACGAGGTACTTCCGGGGGAGTTCCTGGGTTGCCGGCATCGGAGTGAGCATGAGCAGGCGGTTCAGGAAGGGATTCAGGAGAGGAGAACAGGCCAGCGCAAGGAGAAACCGGAGCCGGGGCTGGAGTGCGAGGTGCAGGACGTGCCGGAGGTTCCGGGGAGTTCGTATTCTCGGAAGATGTAGCTCGGCATCTCTTCCGCTTGGTTCTGCGTCGATCAGTACCCTTCTTGTCCATGATGGAGCGGGGAATGTTGGCCTTCTTGATGCCCGGCTGGCCAACATAATCGTGCACCATGGGGCTCTTCGAGCGCGGGTCTATAGAATCGTTGGTGTCCCCCGCGATGATGCCATAGGACAGCGACTTGGGGTTGACCACCACGTTGCGCCTGTGGTCTGCGTGTAGCTGGAGTGACTGGAAGCCGACGTGTGGCGGGGGGTCTGTCGGGGTTTCCGAATTGACCGAGTTCAGCATCACCGGGCCAGGTGGGTTGACCTCATCGACTCCAGCAGGAGCAAGTGCTCGTGGCCGCGATGACTCTGCCAGCGACCAGCCGCGGACATATTGTTGCTGCAAGCTACCTTGCCCGTCATGGCGCCGGCGACTGTGTGCCTCGTCAGCTTGATTCAAGGTCTCCTGGATGAGCTGCATCATATCCGCAGCGTTCTGGGTCATGCGATGATGAAGTGCTATCATGCGGCCGAGCATGGCGACAGCTCTCTGAGATCGGCGAGAAGGCCAATACTGTTTGAACCAGTGAATGAGCTCCGTGATCAACAAAAATCAAAAAACAAGGACCAAAAACCAAAGAGAAACACTGACGCCAGAACGCAGAAGCCAAGACGAGCCAAAACAGGCCCGGGGAAAAAAACGAAAAGAGAAAGGAGAGTCACATTGCCTAACATCAAAAGCGGCGACAAACTGGCGCTTAAAGGTTCTTTCTGGTTGGGATCGCCGAAAGATGAAACAGGTGTTGCAGGTCAGCTGACTTGTAGCCGGCGGACAGATAAATACTGCGGAGCTGATCCAGTGCCATCTGTACTGCTCTGGCTGGGTGCGCATACTTGGTGGCGAGGGCTGACCGTGATCTGGCCCCCGAGAGAAGGGTGGAGAGGCTTCCTGTAGTAAATCGCCCGGTCGCCCACATCGATGACGAAGCCGGGGAACTCCGAAGACCCCACCTGTTCCAGCACGATGGGAGCGCCGTAAAAGTCAGCCTGAAGCAGAGCCTCCAATGGAGACCTGAGGCTGGAGACGGGAAGATGACAAATCTGTTGTCCACATCGCTAAACCATTGTCCGTAGATACGCTGCCAGATAACTTCGTGCCTCGCGACGCATATGTGGCTGAGTACTGGGCTCAGTTGAGAGCCAATCGCTGCACCATGGACTTGGCGCAGGATGAGAGTTCCAACCTGGACATACATGCATTGGAAGCTGGACTTGACGATACCCAGGATGTCCACCATGTAAATGACACGCGTGGTCGGCGTACGTCCGTAGGATTGCTTGCCCGCAAACACTCGATTGTAGTGGACAGCTGCCTGGGTTTCCACTGAATACACGAGACCGGGTCGCCCTCGCTGGTGCTCGGCTAATAGCTGCTCGACTGCTGCACACACATGATCCTGAGGGACACTATTGAAGAATCCGACCAAATCGTCATTGTGGAAGGCAAGGGTGACTGTATCGTCTGTGTTGTCGGAATACTGTTTGATGTTCTGCCATATCCTCGGTGTGGGGTGTATCCCCCATGAACATTTCCATGTGTCGGCTACGATCTCGCCGAGAAGGATTGCGACTGCTTTGAAGAGCTGCCGATGTACCACCTTATGGTAGGCTATAATGGTCCGCCCCGACTTCCATTGCTTCTTGCGCTTGAGAAAAACTTTTCCAACCGGGATGGAGGTGGTCTTCTTCCTGTACGCCCATTTGTACCGCTTCTGCAGGTGCCGCGGAATGGCTTCAAGAATAAGGGCCCCGGCTTGATCGGGCTTCAGTGGAGTAGCTGCAAAGGTGCCGGACTGAAGCCAGGTGTTGTGGAGGCCTTTGAAGTAGAGTTGAGGGCAGAGGAACATGAGGCGGTGGTTGTCGTGATCCTCGTTGTGGCATACAAAGTCCCGGCCGAGGTGTCGATGCAGGATGTTGAGTTGATGCTTGGTAAGGAGCTGATGGGTGGATGCGTGCTGCCGATGTTGCTTGAATTGACTGCGTAGGTGCTCCATGAGAGGTGCGTGGAACTGGTCCAGGGGGAGTCCGTGATGCAAGCACCATTTCCGCAAGCGTTCATGAACTTGCACTTCGTAGACCTCGAAGTCCACATAATTCGACGCCAGTGCTGAAGTGTAGTGAACGTGATGGGGGGTTCTGGGAAACCGGAACTCATCTAATCCCGCTGCCACATGACCTTGAACATGGGATAGCCAGGGCTGACGTTTTCGCCAGGCTTCGCATTGGCACGATGATGGCCCTGGGGATGTCAAGGGGTAGCAGTCCTGAAATGACGAGAAGTTCCACATGACTGTGTGGACTCGAGGATGAGGAGTCTCGGCCAGCTTCGTACTGGGTAAGTGGAACGGAAGGGCCCAGTTGCGGTGGTCGATGACGAGACGACGAAGAACTTCTCGGGTGGTCCGTTGATAATGTGGGTGGGGCAGCCACGGTAATCGCAATAACAAATTGATCCTGGGTTGCTGAAGTTGACGGAAATCAAGAACTCGTCGGAGAATGTTGCGAACTCGATGCCGATGAGGCTGTTCCACATTACCAGACAACCTGTAGATGGCATAGATGTCCAAGTCCGAGTGCCGTCCACTACGGAGTCGTTTTTCTTCTTCCCAGGATTCAATGTGCTCCGAGGTGAGGCGGGCGATGATGGACCAGGCTTGAGTGTGTTTGAGCGCCACTCGATGGAAGTTCCTGCCATAGACTGTGCAACTCCTTCTGCGCAACCGGAGGAAAAGGCGTTTGCCGAACCTGGACCAGGGTTGTTCTGCAAGAAACCTGGTGGCCGTGTAGCCGGTGGAGATGCGCTTGTATCGCCGATGAATGTAGGGCCAATTAAGCGACGGCTGATAGATGCTGATCAAGGCATGTTCCTGAGTCCAGGTGACCTTGTGGTCGGGGTCTGTCAGGATAACCCAAGTAGCAAACTCGTCATAGTTGTCAAAGTGATGCCACCGTCTGAGTGCTGGTTCCGCATTGATAAATTGTCCGTGTTGAATACCCAGCAACTTGGCTCTACGATTGTGTTCTCGACTGGGATAAGTGATGCTGGTGCTGCCAATGTATACATCAGACTGCGGGTTGACGGAGCGTGGAAGGTCCGGGCGGAGTTCGACTTGCTGCTTCCAGTACACCGCATTGGGCTGCGAGAAGTGGGTGAAGGTGTACATGTTCGGGTGGATGCGTAAACGTCGTAGTCGGCGCCTGAGTTCTGTAAGTGCATGCGTGGGACGACCGTAGTGATGAACCATGAGCAGCGTGGACAGGGACTCGGCCCACATAGATAGTTGCTTATTGACCATCGGCATGTTGAGGATTCTGCGACTTGTGATGATGATCAGATAGAGGACCTGATAATATTGATAGGATGCATGGACGTCGAGTGAATCGCCGAGTCTTAGTGCAATGAGCGCCGTGATGTAGGGAAGGAAATAGTCGGTGCCGTGCTGCGGGCTGACTGGCCACATGGGCTCAGGAATACCATAGTGTCTGGCAGCGCCGCATAGTTCTGACCGTTCATACTGGCCGTAGACGAGCTGCAAAAGAAACACCGTCTCCGGAGATTGAATGACCGGCATGGCTTAGCCATGCATCACATGCTCGAGCACTGAACTGTTAAGTGGATCAACTTTGAACGACACCGGCTCACAACCCCAGGATCCTAAAAGGGAAAAGGAACAGGAAAACGAAAAGGGAACGAGAAACGCCAACTGATGGTCTCAGGGCAAGGTTCAAGCGCACTGAGCAGCAGGGCCTTTTGTGCCAGTCGTTTCACAGCGTGCTCACGTCCTGCATCGTGAGCGCTACAATCTCGCCTCTCACTTTCCACACATGTACAAAACCGTGATGAACTGTAGGAGTGCTCGCTTCGATCCTTTGCTCACCAGGGAGATGGTGGCGCCCCACTTGACTGCAATGGTTTTCAGCTGCTCCACCGTGTCCGACGCTAGCTCCTGCTTGATGAGATCGAGGTAAGTCGCTTGGTTGGACAGCGTGCGTTCGTGCAACCACGCTTTGAAGACTTTGTCCGTGAGGCTGGCGGGAAGTGGTACCTGTTGGCCCTTGGGATTGCCCTGACGTAGAAGTTCTGGATCTAGTGTGATGTCCGGGGCAACCTCCGGGGTCTTGCGCTTTGCCGGCCGTCTTTTGGGAGCTGGATCAGCCTCCGGAGATGGAACTGGTAGGGGTCCCTGAGCATCCGACATCGCCGCGTTGATGTAGAGGGACTGGTCAGAGCGGCCAGGTGTGGGAGTCCATGATGCGGTATTGGAAGGAGACGAGGATGGCTGCTTCTTGTCCGGTGTGAGAGTGATGCCTTTGTTCTTGTAGCGTTCAAGCTGTTGTTCCAATTCGGCAATTTTGTGGCGAGTGAGGTTCTCCTGCTTGGCGGGCTGCAGTGACTCTATGAGATCCACGATTTTGAGCGCAAGCGGCTCCATAAACTGCATAGCCTCGTTGCGCTTGTCCGGTGCATTGTCCGCGTGGAGGGAGCGGGCCGTCCGGTCGATGTCGACCTCCCTGCCTCGCAAGGCTTTGAGAATTGATGTCAATAACACCGCCTCGGCTATTGTCTGAGCCATTACCGGTGTACTGGTGTCGCCCGTTCGGCAGCGCTCGGAGTGCGTGATCTTCTGCTCCTCCTCGAAGAAGACGTGTCAGTGGGAGATCTAAGATTGCTGTTCCTGCGAGCCCGACTCTTCTGGACCACTGAGTGGGTTGAATGTGACGGTATAGTTGCAGGCCGCGAACTTCCGTCTTGTCGAGGAAGGTGTCATCAGATTGAAAGGTGCTAGGGAGTAGCTGCGAATATCGAGGCTGAGTGTACTGCGTTGCATCGCCTTGGCCTGCACGGGCCTGAAGTTGAACTGGTGGTGCTGGTGGTGGGGGCCGAGGACCTGTCTGCATGTGGGTTGTGCCACCGCCATGATAGTTGTAGAACTGACCAGGAGGCTGAGGAGGGAATTGGTGAGCCATATGTGGAGGCCGAGGAGAATTGACTCGGGGTGCTGCTTCATCTCAAGGTTGGTGCTGCATGGATTCCATCCGATTGGAGCTCGAATAGGCTTCCTGCTGACTGCGGTACTGACCATGATGGAAGGTGCGAGGACCCCGGTTGCAGGGTGCCGACGTCGCCGGCCACGAATAGGTCCACTGAGAAGCCATCACGGGATGGGGGTTCATCTTCGACACTTGATTGATTAAACGCTAGGCATACGGCGCGAATTGTCGAAACAACAGAAGGTTTGCAACCAAGGCCAGAGCCATTAATGTAAACGAGAAACAGCGAGCATCACAGCAGGTCAGCATAATGCAAATGAAAACCTCAAGAAGACCGACAAAATAAAGTCGTGCTTGAGTCATAAGGCCACGGCAGTGTGGCGAAGAATGCTCTTATTTGCAATGAAAAATCATTAATTGTCATCGGGTGCAGCAGCTCTTGGTGCAGGTTCACGAGCGGAGGACACCTGTGGGCGGTTTCGCGTCGGTAGGCCATGCGAGTCCAACAATCTGGCTTGCGTCTGGAATCACCATCCAACACTTGCCGGACACATAGTGGATGACGTCAGGACGTTCACTGGAATCCAAGGCCTCAATGCAAGCTTGCTCTGGACCCACGCATCCAGTGTCGGCGGCGCCAGAGGCATACTACGAAGCCGGCAGATACATCCTTCCCGGCAGCACTCCTCGGAGTGCCCAGCCTTTTACGCCCAAGGCTGGAAGATCACTGGACACGCCGACTACGATGCTGAAGAAATTGCCCGCACGATGAGCCAGAATTGGGGCATGTTTTTCAACATGGCCCAACTGCTGCTGTTTGGGCGCGCTGTCAGTACCTGTCAGCCGATTCGTTCAGGAGGGCATGGGCCGCGTCTTCGTTGGTTCCAGCCGAACTGTGGCGGCGCCAAGGTAAGGGATGGTCAGCATGAACCAGTGTGGAGTAATCTTGGAGTAGTGATGTTCCGGGTTGACCTTGGCATAGTTCAGGGTGGAGTGCTGAGATGGTATTCCTGCTGCATTTAGAGTAGCGGCCACATAGTCCATCTGCTCCTGATTAACCGGGATCCCGTCGCGGACGTTCGGCGAGGCGAGCACCTGAAGTTCGTTCCTCCACGGGTCGGCCTCCGGGTTGGGAAGCAGGATCAGCGGTGGGTGCGCCTGCGCCTTCTGCTGCGCGGAAGTGGAGATCTGTTGCTTCTCGGCCGCCGGGATGAAGCTTTAGCTGCCGTAGGCGCTCGGGATGAGGAGGAGGATTTAGCTGCTGTGGGCGCTGAAGCGGCGAGAGCCGGTGCTGCCGTGGTTGGATTATCCGATTTTGCGTCCCTTCGGGAGATCGGTGGTGGCGTCCTGGAGCGAGCTCGACTGCGACGCTGTGGAGGCACTGACTTGGAGTAGGGGGATGCGTTAAGGGAACGTGACCGTTCTCCCTCCGTTGCGTGGCGTGATCTTGCCGGTGGGTTGGTCGGTGGTAGCATCTGACCTGATGGAGTTGCCGTAGGGGTCGGTGCGATAGGGGTCGGTGCGGTGGTCTGGGATGGACATGCTGTAGCCGGAGCCGTTGGGGTAGTCGGTGTCATTGGGGTCATTGGAGTCATCGGGGTTGCTGGGCGCGCCTTCACCAGGATTTGCGGCAGTGGGCCAGCAACGGATGCAGGCCAGGTAGGGGGAGCAGGGATCGATGCCGAGGCGTCACCGGAGCAAGGGCTGGAACCGAAGGCTTGGTAGCCCTTGATTGAGGTACTAGACAACGTGCCAGAGATGCTGGAGGTCGGTGTCACAACAAGTGCACTCCTGCTCGGTGATGCTGTCTGGCTCACTGGTGATCTGGGTGGCGTAGGACCCGCAGTGTTCCTGGATGCGTTGGGCCGTGGCAGCTGTTGCCTCCAATTGCGAGCCAAGAGCAAACTGACGGCGTCATGGATTCATGCCTGATGTGTCAGGTAGTCTGGCAGTAGGTCAACTGGGAAAGTCAACCATGAAATAATCTGGGGGCTGAAACGTCCGGGACAAGCCTGTGGCAAAGAGTCTATGGAAAAAGTCCAGAGTCGCGAGCGACAAGGTCCGGTGGTTGTCTGAAGAAGGTGTCGATACATGGGTCATAACAGGTGCCCGCAAAAGGGATCAAGACACTGACCGAAGCCCGGACGCAGTGCCTAAACACACTTGATATGAGACGGCAAACTGCGAATGTGCACCCCGAAACGTAGGAGGACGCAAGCACGGAATCAGGTTGGAGTTTCGGCATGCTTATCCTGAAACAATTTCGCTCGTGAGAGGCGTCCTCATCAGGGGTGCCATCGCCACTCTCGAGGTACTGTTGAATGAGCAATCCGCATGGTGGCACCTGACTCCAAAACTAGACACAGCCGCGGAACCCCTTAGAAACAGGGGGGCCACACACACACACACACACACACACACACACACACACACACACACACACACACACACACACACACACACACACACACACACACACACACACACACACACACACACACACACACACACACACACACACACACACACACACACACACACACACACACACACACACACACACACACACACACACACACACACACACACACACACACACACACACACACAGAGACACACAGAGAGGCTTCACTAGCCGAGATGAAAAAGGAAAAATGCTTGACAGGTCACAACAGAACAAACCGGGAAGCAACAGTGAACAGGATAAAACAGTCAGAAAAAACAGTCAGGAAAAAAGAAGGAAAGGAAAGGTAGGTACACGGGTGATCAATCCGTGCATCCACCATCAAGCATAGCTTCATTGGCCAGCGTTTGCTTGATGGCCGCTGGCCCCCTGCTCAAAAAGGCTCCGAAGGGTTTAACGTCCGTGTTCCAGGACGGTTCACAGACACAAGGCCCCGGACGGGGCGCAGTAATTTGTGCAAGGCCCATTGAGTCTTGCAATCCTCAACCGTGCGGGATAGTCGCGTGGCGATGACAAACCATGCATGCTTGGCCTTGGTATTGGTCTTGAGCGAACGGAGGAGATCAATCTCCTCCTCAGTCAAGGGCTGCGGGGTTTCGAATTCAGCCTCAGTAGCGGCGTCAGTGGGGAAGGTGCGCGTTGTCTATGAGTAGTGAGGAGTTCGTGTCACGAGCGCGACGAGTCAGGAGGAGAAGGTGGAGCCCAATGGTCGGGAAGTTGTTCACCGTGATCTTCGGGAAATTGTTCACCGTGATCTTCGGGAGGGGGGAGAAGAGGTGTTGGCGGTGAATTGGTTAAGTCCTCCACGGCGAGAGTCGATGGGGCTTCAGGCGCAAAGTCCGGACTCTCAGTGCGAATGGTGGCGATGCCTTGCTGGGCAATGCCGAGGATGAGTTCAAAGTCTTGGAGCAGCTGGCGTGCTGTGTCAAGATCCATGGTCGCAAAAGATTGTGTGTCAAACGGCTGCAGCTTGGAAACAGGTCATGTGAGAATCAAGAGTAAAAAGTGGGTCCTGTCGCAAACAGTTGCGAAAGAGAAGGCCGGCGCGTTTTCTCTTTCTGCAAGGTGAAACCGTGTTGGTGGTACAACTTCATCAACACTGCGAGATCGTGATCTCTCTGAAACTCAGGAAAGGAAACCCGGCTGATCAGCGCACGTCTGGAGTGATATCCAGCTTCCTTGTGCAGCATTGGTGCGGCTGACTTAATGGACAGCATGTTGTGCTTCTCGTACGAAGGGATGAAAGAGATGGTGCCGCGCTCAAAGTCCAGGCGAAAACCCAAGAAATCCAGGGCGGTCTCTGTTTCCAGAAGGATGTCTCCTGTGTAGAAATGTTCATCACACACGATGTGGGCTGCCGGAGTCGAAAACCACCTGGCAATTGCGACCACGAGCCTGTTGTCCACATAGCGGAGCAGGAGGGCGAAGTAGGATGGGTGTTGGCCCAGATTTGCTCGGCGACTGCAATGACCATCAGGCATAGTGCAGGAGATGCGGGGGATCCCATCGGGGCCCCGCGTGTTTGCCTGAAGGAACGGAAGCCGACAGAAAAGATCTGCATGTCAAGGTAGCTTGAATGATTTCGGGGATGTCGTCAAGCCACAAAGTGCGCTGTGCTGGCTTGTGTCGGCGGCGGCGCCCGTTGTAGACACGGGTGGTGGATGAGGTGTCAAGTGTGTCCACTGTGAGGTGTGTGGTGGTGGAGTGTGGTTGCCGCTGTCGGTACCAAGTCAAAAGTAGAAGCCAGGCCGCCAGGAAGCGGCCTTTGTCAATGGAAGTGAAGAAACCAGAAAGGTCCTGGTTTCGGCAGTCCAAAGGGATGTGGCCGCGGCGAAGAAATTCATGCAAAGACCGCATGAGATCGCCACCCGAAAATGCGTCGGGGCAAGCCGTGGTAACCATGCTGTGGAGCAGTTTGGCAAGAGCGTCAAGCATGGGTCTGAAGAAAGCGCCGACGAAGCTGATGATGGGTTGGGCAGTGGTCCAGTTTTTCTTCCTCTTGGGGAGGATGTAGGCGGTAGCTGCTCGTCCGAAGCCGGTGACGGCCCATGGGTAGCGAGTGCGAAATCTGCTTACGATGCATTCCCGTTGCCGCTGATGGATCTCAATGGAGGGGACTGGTAACAGAGCAAAGATGGCGGGATCCGAAAAAGTGGCACCCAGCATCTTGCCGTACACCACGGGGCAGTAGAGCATGAGTCGGGAGTCCGCGTGATCTTCACAATGGCGGACGAGGGGCTCCAGGGTTGTTAGTGCATGTTGGACTTGAGCGTGTTGAAAGTACTGTTGTGTGTGTGGAAGGTGTAGGTCGAAGTGGACGTCGACAATAGTGGAGAGGGTTGATGGATCGAGAAGGGGCAGGTTGTTGGTCCTGGCCCAGTGGTGAAAAGCCGGAACCAGGCGATTCATCAAGATCCCGCGCGGAGGAAAGAAAGAGTTGCGCATTGAGCCAGAGAGCATGCTGACTGTGTCGGGGTCAAACAACTCGTGGGAGTCAGAGCCGGAAAAAAGAAGGTGTCCCTCATGCTTTGGGAGGGATGGGTGTAGTTCAGCGAGGCCGGTGCATGTGCATGAGAGCTCGCCAAGGCTCCAGGCTTGAGCTGCCTGGAGGTGTGAAAACAAGGCACTGGATAGCTTCCGGTGCCTTGAAAACGATGCGTGGTTGCGCCACATGAAAAGGCAGAGCGCTGCGGGTGGTGGATCTGACGAACTTGCGGAGTTGGGCCAAAAGCAAAGTCCGAAAAGTGGGCTGTGCGAAAAAGGGCACGAGCATCGGTCTGGATGGGCCTGGTGGAATTAGGCCCCGAAAGCGTAGGCTGGATCGTATGGCAGAGATGCTTGCCTGATGGTGTGGTTCAGGGAAGTGTGAGGCGATGCGGTGAAGGATGTACAAGGCAGCGTGTGGGAAGTCTCTGCTCCGTATGTAACGGATGGCGTCGAAGCGTCGTAGGGTGTTGCTGCCGAGGTCGCCCAAAAGTCGCCACGTGTTCAGACATGCCAAGATATGCCAAGATGTTCATATAATCACAGATACTATCAGATACTCCAAACATTCATCAACACTCTCAGGCACACTACATTGCCATCGACGAAACATACTGGTCCGCATCCTACCAGGCATGCTCGGGTCTCCGAACAAGCCATGATGTGGCGCGTGGAGTCCAAAGAAGGAATGCGACTGGTCCGTCCTGACAACGCCAGAAAACCTGCCGCAAGATCGGCTGGCGAAGCTTTCCGTCCGACGGTGCTGTGCCAGGCATCAGGTACGACATGTGCTTCTTGCCATGCAGCCAAGGGCCCAGTGACAAGACCAAGATGTTTTCCAGGTGCTGGCAGCGCATGCACGCGCTGACGGAAGAGAATTTGCTTGTGATGGTGGGACCGCCAACCAGCTCATCATTGCTGCCGGCTGCGGGGTGATTGAAGCTCGACAGTTGGAAGGGCCGTTTTGGAGGAGATGCAAGCTCCAGCGGCCAGCGACTGACAAGCCTCACACAGTGCTGAGCATTTGTGCATAGAGGGGCTAATTTAATGCTGCCTCGATGTCCCGGCCCAGCTGGTCGTAGCTCGGCGGAGGGCTCTGGCGGGACTGCCCGGAGCTGCGGGAGCTTGCCCGGGAGTTCGGCTGGGACTGAGGCAGAGTCACTGGGTTCAGGCCCCAGGAGAAGGGGCGTGGCGTGTGGTTAGTCTGCGTGCGGACGCGGAAGCCTGACTGGGAGGAGGCAGGGCTGCTTGCGGGGCTGCCGGAAGTGCTGCTGCCAGAGCGCAGCGTAAAGTGCTGAGTCTGCGTGGCGTCGTTCATGCCGTTAGCGGACCGGACGTCCTGTACGGCTGCGTCCTCACTGCCCTGCTGGGGCCGGAAGGGCGTGTTCTCCAGCACCCAGCCCGTGCCCCGGGCGAGACCGTAGGCTGCGCCGCCTGCGAGTCCCACGGCCAGCCCCGCCGTTGCCGCTGCGCCGACTCCAGCCGTGGCAGCAACCTCGCCCGCGGTGGGTGCGAGGACTGCTGCTCCTTCGGCCAGGCCCCCAGGTACCCGAAGGCCCCGCCCACGGCAGCCACGGCAGCCGTCTCCTCGATGGCCTGTGAAATCCAGGCGGTTGTTCATGCGCTTGGCCAGAAAAGCCTGTTGCAGAGCGACTGGTAGTCGTAGTCTGCGACGCTTTCGCCAAATAGTGGCAAAGCCCATGTGCCGGGATTGAGAAAAATCCAATTGTCGTATGAAGCCCGTGCGTGGCCGAAAATGTCTCTCAATGAAGCCAAAATTGAGAGATGGTTGAAGTTCCTGAATGTAGAACTGCTCAACAGCAAAGAGGTCTGTTGCTGCGACGGCAGTGTGGATGGGCACTGAAGCGAAAAGGTGGAAAACATCAAAATGTGCCCACCGTCGAACGGCCAACTCGGCGTTGACCAAGTGGTGTCGTTGAACCTGAAGTAGTTTTCGGAATCGGCTGTGATCCCGAGCTATGAGAGAGGTGCGAGTTGCACCGACGTAGAAGAAGGTTTGCCATTTGGGATGGCTAGTGAATCTCAGATAAACCGCGGAAGGGACAAGCTGAGACGAGAAGAGAGGGAATCCAGGCCGAGTCGGGCAAGCAGGGCTTTCAGTCGGCCAGAGCCACACGAGAGATGGCAGACGTCAAGTAGCTGTAGCTGTGCGAGTAGCCATGAACAAAAGTGACGTGCGGTGATGTCGTCGGTTGGAAAGAACCGGAGAGTGAAGCGGAGGACAGCGAGAGATTGGCGGCAGTGGTGTTGCCAGAAATTGTGTTGCTTGGCTGTCCGTCGTTGTCGGTGTGCTGCTGAGAGTCACTGGTAGAAGTGGCTTGCGGCAGCCAGGATTCGGCCGAGGGCCGACGACCCCAGTTTGGACAGGGTTCGCACTGGTACGCCCCGTAGCACGGCGGCTCGTTCCAGTTGGGCTCTAGTGTCGGAGTCCAAGGTGGTCGCCCATTTGGCGCAGTCGTTGGACCAGCATTTGAGGGCCTGCTTGCTGTCTTTGCTGATCTTCTGGGAAGTGATCCATCGCTGGACTTTGGTGTCGGATGTCTCGGGTGGGAAGTTGCTGGTGAGCCATTGGCAAACGTGGGGAGGGGGTTGGAGCAAGTCGCAAGGCTGCTTCCAGGTGGGGGGGGGGGGAGAAGCCGCCGGGGTGCCTTCATGGGCGAGGGGGGCCGGGGTGGCAGGGGAGCCGTCGGTGGTGCGAGGGGGGAGGGGAGGGCAGGGGAAACGTCAGGTGGCGGGGGTGTCAGGCGTGGTCGTCCGTGGTCGCTTCATGCCGAAGTCCATAAGGGAAGCCTGAGAGGGGTCAGCCGGGCGCTTGCTGGATGAGGTGGGTGTGGGGGCGCGTGAAGGGAAAGAGGCTTGCTGTGCAAGTTGGCTGTGTGCATCGGCAAGCTGTTGCTGGAGCTGGAGAATGGTGGCAGCTGAAGCCGGGTCGGTCGTGGCGGTTGGTTGAAGGGAGATGAGGTAGTCGAAGATCTTGCTGGTCAGCAGCTTCATTGCCGCCGGTTTGGTGGTCGCGGTGCCCTCTTGCGTGGCGACGTGGAGAGCGAGGGCGTCCAAGTCAAAGTGTCGCTGTCGGATTTGGCTGAGTAGCCCAGCAGCGAAAACCGACTCCGGCATGGCGACAACGATGCGCACCTTGCCTCCATGGGCGAGGTGGCGCAACCACCAGCTGTTCCACTGTTCGTGCAGGAAGTTGAGGAGGGGAACACGGGCAATGTCCTGCCCCTCGATGCCCACTTGCCGAGTGAACGCGGTGTGGGTTATGACCTTGGGCAGGTCATACCCTCGCGACTCGGGTGGTGTCGTAGTGGTCGTCGTTGGGTGAACTCAGCTGGTTGACTGGCCGTGGAGTTGGCAGGGGGTTGGGGGTGTAGTAGGTGATGTCCAGGTCGTAGAGGAGCATACGTAGAAGGCCCCGACCATAGTGTTGCCGTACATGCCACCAGGGTGGTTGGTTGCAGCGGGCGAAGGCTGCTGGGGATAGTTCTGCCTTTGGAGCATCGGTAACAAGCCCCGAGGGGGTTGGAAAGCCATGAGAATACAAGAGGGAAAGGGGACCACGTTGGAACCGAACGCCTGCAAAAGAGAACCAAAAGGAAGGGTCGAACGGTGAAAAACAAGCGAACAAACCGCGCATCAGTCCTTTTCCTGGTCACATGGAATATGTTACGGTCCGCACCCTACTAGGCCGGGCGCTGCAGCGCGATGCCTCTCAACATGGCATACATGGAGTGAAGGCGCCATTTCTTGCCTCGGCGGCATGCAAAGTGTCGCCGTGCGTTGTGCTGGTCCTCGTGGCTTCCCCCGGACTCCAAGATCTTGTGTTGATTGACAGAGCGCAGTTCCCCAAAAGCGATGGCTCCAAGCTGAGACTTTCCAATGGTGAAGTTCTGCAAAAGCTGGCCTAACGTGTCGGGGCTGCAGGCCGTGGGAGTGGCCTGAGCATAGCATCCAAAGCTCGGTCGTACATGACGGCATGGTGGAAAGGCGATGCCGGACCCGGCTTCCGGGTCCCCGCCAGCGACCGGCCACGCATGTGGTCGGGGGAACCAAGTAGTTGCGAACACCATGCCTTGCGATTCTCGTCCAAGGAGGTGGTAGAAGCTGGCTTCAAATGGAATGGGGTCGGCCATGTCCATGGTGCGCAGTTCCCAGCATTCCGCGAGGAGGTCTGTATGCAAAGGTGGCAAGGCAGCTTCATCAAAAGGGCCTTGGTTTGTTCCATTCTGGCGAAGCTCCCCCAACTCCCTAGGTGGGAATTCGCAGTGGATCAGTCTTGGCTGTGTCCATGACGCTTTGCCATAGATCGAGCCACTGGCTGTCGGGATGTGATGGGCTCGGTGGGTCTTGGTCCTCGGTGCCATCCAAGGGGTGTGGGGGGTTGGGGAAGGAGCCAGGTGCAGGGAAAGGGGGCGCGCTGCTGTTGTTGCGGCCGGCCCGGGATGAGGAGCGCGGCTGCTGCCATGACTGCTGTTGTTGCCAGGACTGTAGCTTGCCCTGATTGCTCCAGTTGCCTGTGTTGCTGGTGCTGTGGCTGTGCTTGCCCCAGCTGTGTGTGCTGTGGCCTTGTGGTGCGTGTCCCCACAATTGGTTCCGCCGGCGTGAGGAGGACTTTTGAGACTTGTCGGTGTCCCATCCGGAAGATTGCCAGGAAGTGGAGCCGTGGGAGGCGTGGGTGTCCGGAGCTCGCTGTCCTGAAAATTGTCGTTGGGGGGACCTGCGCCGAGGGGAGCGTGAGCGGAGGGAAATGGGGGTGTGGTGAGATCTCCTGGAACGGTGGCGGGGGTGTGAGGACCGGCTGGAGTGGCGTGCTCGCCGGGTGGTGCGTCGCCGTGGCGACTTGTCATGTGCCCGGTGGTGACTGGTGCGGGAGTGTGAGTTCTGCGGCGGGAACGGGATCCGCGGTAGTGGGGTGGGGGTTGGGTGTCAGTGGGAGTCGGGTTGGTCGAGGAAGCGGCTGCGGGAGTCGTAGCAGCTGCAGCAGCGGCGCGGGCCGACTGAGGCTCGGGCAACGAAGATGTCATGCTGCTCTGAGCCGTGAAGGGCATCAGGGTGCCGGATGTCGCATTTCCAAAGTTCGAAAGGCCGCCATGGGGCATCATGGACATTGGGTTGCCAAAGCATGAAACGGTACCAAGGTCGTGGTCGTGGGGAGGGCGAAGGCATTGGGCTCGTGGGCTGCATGATCTGCAGTGACAGCTGTAGATTCGGCCCAGCACTGCCTGGTGTGCCGGACATGGCGCCGGCCGCGATGCTTTGCAGGAGCAAATGCATCATGTCATAGAGCTGGTGTCCAGCCATCTCAAAAGGGAGAGAGAGGGTTGGAAAGGGGCAGTCAAGAATTCATGTCAAAGCAAGGCATCGCATCAAGGCATCGCATGAACGTGAACGTGAATTGAACTGACCTGAGTCAGCGCAGAGCGTGAATCAATGAACTGCAAAGTCGGTGTCTGACCGGCTTGTCACTCGCGCATGAAGCTGCCGGAGCCTGATACCTCATATGCAGGCAGTGCAATGCGAATGAAGCTGCCGGAGCCTGATACCTCATGAGAGCTGCCTTGTTCAAAATGCAGGCAGTGCAATGCGAATGCGAATGGTACCTCACCTGCAAATTCGCTGCCTTGATCATGGTCAATCGCGCTGAACTGCAGCTTGAATTTGAACGTATGAACGGTCTTCCCCTCGCAGGGGGCTCCCGCATGTGGCGAGCCCAGCCCACAGCGCCATGTCGGACAGGCCGTGGGTAAACACACTTATCTCGAGAGGCTTCACTAGCCGAGATGAAAACGCTGGAAGAAACATGCAACTGCTGAAATTGCTTGACAACCGGGAAGCAACAGCGAACAGGACAGTAAAACAGTCAGGAAAAAAACAGTCAGGAAAAAAGAAGGAAAGGCAGGCACACACGGGTGATCAATCTGTGCATCCACCATCAAGCATAGCTTCATTGGCCAGCGTTTGCTTGATGGACGCTGGCTCCCTGCTCAAAAAGGCTCCGAAGGGTTTAACGTCCGTGTTCCAGCACGGTTCACACACACACACGCGCGCGCGTGTGCGCGCACCAACACACGCGCGCGCCCGCACAGCCGCACACACACACACACACCGTGCACTCACGCTTGCGCAAAAACACGCGACGCACACACAAACACACATACACTTACCCACACACACACACACGCGCATTGCCCACACGCGTGCGTGCGTGCACGCACACGCACACACACATGCACACCCGCACGCACATGCGCGCAACACTTGCCCTCGCACGCACGCACACACACACACCCATGCACGCACACACACGCACACACACACACACACACACACGCACACACACAGACACACACGGAGACAAACACATACAGTTATACACGGGCTCTCGCGCAAACAGAAATTCGCGCGAGCGCAAACATACACACACACACACACTCATGGCACACACACACACACACACTCACACACACACACACAGACACACACACACACACACACACACACACACACACGCACCCACCCACCCACCCACCCACCCACCCACCCACCCACCCACCCACCCACCCACCCACCCACCCACCCACCCACCCACCCACCCACCCACCGCGCACGCGCACGCGCACGCGCACGCGCACGCGCACGCACGCACACGCACACGCACACGCACACGCACACGCACACGCACACGCACACGCACACGCACACGCACACGCACACGCACACGCACACGCACACGCACACGCACACGCACACGCACACGCACACGCACACGCACACGCACACGCACACGCACACGCACACGCACACGCACACGCACACGCACACGCACACACCACACACACACACACACACGCGCGCGCGCGTGTGCGCGCACCAACACACGCGCGCGCCCGAAAGGCCGCCATGGGGCATCATGGACATTGGGTTGCCAAAGCATGGAAAACGGTACCAAGGTCGTGGTCGTGGGGAGGGCGAAGGCATTGGGCTCGTGGGCTGCAGTGACAGCTGTAGATTCGGCCCAGCACTGCCTGGTGTGCCGGACATGGTGCCGGCCGCGATGCTTTGCAGGAGCGAATGCATCATGTCATAGAGCTGGTGTCCAGCCATCTCAAAAGGGAGAGAGAGGGTTGGAAAGGGGCAGTCAAGAATTCATGTCAAAGCAAGGCATCGCATCAAGGCATCGCATGAACGTGAACGTGAATTGAACTGACCTGAGTCAGCGCAGAGCGTGAATCAATGAACTGCAAAGTCGGTGTCTGACCGGCTTGTCACTCGCGCATGAAGCTGCCGGAGCCTGATACCTCATATGCAGGCAGTGCAATGCGAATGAAGCTGCCGGAGCCTGATACCTCATGAGAGCTGCCTTGTTCAAAATGCAGGCAGTGCAATGCGAATGCGAATGGTACCTCACCTGCAAATTCGCTGCCTTGATCATGGTCAATCGCGCTGAACTGCAGCTTGAATTTGAACGTATGAACGGTCTTCCCCTCGCAGGGGGCTCCCGCATGTGGCGAGCCCAGCCCACAGCGCCATGTCGGACAGGCCGTGGGTAAACACACTTATCTCGAGAGGCTTCACTAGCCGAGATGAAAACGCTGGAAGAAACATGCAACTGCTGAAATTGCTTGACAACCGGGAAGCAACAGCGAACAGGACAGTAAAACAGTCAGGAAAAAAACAGTCAGGAAAAAAGAAGGAAAGGCAGGCACACACGGGTGATCAATCTGTGCATCCACCATCAAGCATAGCTTCATTGGCCAGCGTTTGCTTGATGGACGCTGGCTCCCTGCTCAAAAAGGCTCCGAAGGGTTTAACGTCCGTGTTCCTAATGACAGGATGATGAAAAACCATTCAATATGACATTTCTATTTATTTTCGCCCCGGATTTGAGGAGCTTCGCGCAGACTCGTGTACATATTCGAGTCTTCTCTCCTCAGATTTTGAACAGCTCCGTCACCAGCCAGTGCAAAAGTAGTGTGCCTCCTCCGCCGTGCTGAAATTCTTCCAAAAAACCGATCTCTTTTGTTTCTCATTGGTTCTATGCTTGATTCACAATATTCCATTCATGATGCAATCTGCCTGCCGTCTATATGGCTTGGTAGCTCATTTTCTGTTGGATAGAGGGTCAAAGCCCGACTTGCTGACCGTGGTACAGTTATAGCTTGTCCCCAAAACACTTTTTCATTCTGACCAGAGTAGATCCACCAGACCCACAAAATGTTCCTTGCGGGGGCCACTTGGGTCTTTGTGTGTCACAGGGAGAGAGGGAGGAGAGGAGAGAGCATGTTGCTATGTGGTCAGGGTGGCTGCTGCGCGGCTTGGAGGCAGAGATGCCGTTTGGACTTGCGGATTCCGCGCCATGTGTGCAGGTCACTGAAACGCAGCGCCCAGTGCCTCAGAGCCTTGCGAAAGAGCGCGCGCAGTTGCTGCAGCACGCCGCACGCATGGCGCTCTTCTCACAGCTTTGTTGAACGCCGCAGATCAGTCAAGGACAGAGCAGTGCGCCAATCCAAGAAACACCCTTGACCGTTCAGCGCAAGGCCACTTCAATGATTTTCATTAGTGGACACAGCGCAACTCCCTTGCAACCATCGATGAGCCTTGCCGATGGCACTCAGACCTGACTCGCTGGGAGATTTCGTGCCCCCGCTCCGTTAGCGTTGGGGCAGCCCTAAGCAGTACACTTACGGAGGCCTTTGCCTCTCTGAGCCCAGGGAGCCCGCGGCGAAGCCGCTCCGTTGCCCTTCGCGTGGCTCGCAAGTGATGAGGCGGGAACTGTCTGCGAAACGGAGAAGGTCAAGACCCCCGACCCGACCGCCGACACGAAACGTTCTATATTCAAGGGGTTCTTACGGTAAGGTTAGATCGCGGGCTCGCGCTCAAAGTGTTGGCCCTGCAAGAAAAAGGTTAACTTCGATGTGACACAGTTTTGCGCGCAAAGTGGGTTTGAGCGGGCAGTGCGCTAGGAAACCTCCTGCCCGTCGCGTGAAACGCATTTCTTAAACATTGCTTTGGCGGGCGGCGCGTGGAGGTTCGCGCGACGACGCGGGGTGTGTGTGTGTGTGTGTGTTGCGCGGAAGCCTCATGCTAAACGCGCATTTTTGAGAGCAAAGTTTTTGATGGCACGGCCGCTACGCAGTGGATGTCTCCTTGTCGGATCAGGCAACGACGCTTGGACAATCGGGCCTCTAAGCCATGGTTCGCAAAGAGTTGTCCTGCGCGCGACAGCTTGGCGGGAAACGGCCCTTTCTTCAAGAGTGCGCTCCCGCTGTGGCGCTGTGCCGATCTTCGATCTGTGTGTTGACGGCAGGATTCCATGGCTAGCGCAGCATTCTGTGACACTGGCGTGCGTTTGTTGGCGGGCGCAGCATGTGTCGCAGCTGATGCTATGGGTTGCGTGGCAAGCGCAGCATTCTCAGCAACAGGTCTGTGCCTGTCGTGGCAAGCGCAGCTCATTTGCAAGCGTTGCAAGGCGAAAGTGAACCCTGTGCGGGCATCTGCTTGTCGAAGCTCGCTGTGGCGCCGTGCGAATGTGTCTTGAGCTTGGCGAACCCTCCGCGGAGGCTCCGGTGAACCCTTTGCGGAGATCGTGCCACGGCGCTCTCGCTATGGCGCCGCGCAGATGTGTCTTGGTCGCGGCTCCAGCTGCAGAACCGCAACTTTTAAGTGCAAAAGTTGCGCAGGAAGTGCGTTCAGCTCCGGCTCGAAACTCGTTAGTTTTGATGGCAAGAGTAGCACGCGGAGCGCCTCTCGAAAAGTCGCAAGTTTTAAGTACAAGAGTAGGGTGCGGAGTGCGTTTCCAGAGCTCCGGCCGCAAAATGGCAACTGTCACGCGCAAAATAGCGCGCGAAGTGCGATGCCATGGCTCTAGCTCGAGAATTGCAGTTTTTACGACGCGAAGTGCGGCTGCAAAATCGTAAGCGTTTACGTGCAAAGGTGGCGCGTGAAGCCCACTCTTGCAGCTCCAGCGCGAAAAGCGTGCGAAAGTAATGTTCGGAAAGCGCACTCTCGCATCTGCAGCTCGAAAACCGCACCTTTAAATTGGAAAAGCCGCGCGCGAATTACACTTCCGTATCTCCAGCCCGAAAATCGCACTTGTAAGGGCAAAGTGGTACTCGGATCCGCAACTAGAACTGTCAGCCTTCTTGCGCAGGCAAGCTGCGCGCAGGTATGGACATGAGAGGTTGACAGAGAAAGCGACATGAAAGGTTGGGCAAGAGAGCTTTGCAGGGCATCACGCGCAAGAGGGACTCATGCGCAGCATTTGCCCGCAGCATCGTGCGTTGCGTTGTGGGGAAATGTCACGTGCAGCATCATGTGCAGCACCATGCACAGCATCACACGCAACACCACGCGTAGCCTCATGCGCGCGCAAAAGAAGTTGACAGGAGAGATTGTGAAACATGATGCTAAGTTTGCTCATGAGAGCTTGCGCAGGCGGGGGAGGTGTCAGGGTTTATTGAACGTGTTTAGCCAGGCTCAAAACTATTTGGGGTTTCTTGCCGGGATAATTCTTTGTTTTGGCCTTTCCTTCAACCTACATGCCCCACGCACCATTTCTGGCGATGGTTTGGCGCTCGTTGGCACCAATTGTTGGCAACGCCCGGGATCATGAAACTGCTTGATATATCTTCGCAATGCCAGCGTCTCATGACGCGAGTGTTCGCATCCAGTGTTTCACGCTGATCAGTTCTCGGGACGGACACGTGTTCACATGCCAGAAAAATGCGGCATGCTGTCCAACGATTCTTTTGCCCACCCCTTGCCTAAGCCGATCAGATGATCAAGTGGATTGATTTGTCAACTGCGCACATACGCATGTTATGTCTTTCACCCTCAAAAGTCGCCAAGTTTGTTTGACAACATCAGTTGAGTTTCGACAGGGAGCCTAAGCACAAATCCACCTGGCCAAGTACACCACTTCAGGGAAGGGATGCCTCGTTTTGTTTTCAAACCCGGGCGCGTCGCCTCAGGTCAGAGGGGCCTGCAGAAAGAGCTACGGGCAGCAGCCAGGCGGAAGAGCTGGTTGATTGGGCGTGTCCTTTTTGTGAGCGAAGCGATGCAGGGTGACTCCCAGGATAGCTCAAGACAGGCCAGTCGTGCGGCTAAAGGGGCGGCAACAAGCAAAATTGCATGGGCAGCTGGCATGTGTGTTGCTTTCTCTCTCTCCCTCTCTTTATTTTCTTCTCTTTATTTCCTTCTCTTTCTTTTTTTTTCTATTTCTTTCTTTCTTTCTTTCTTTCTTTCTTTCATTCTTTCTTTCTTTCTCTCTCTTTCTTTCTTTCTTTCTTTCTTTCTTTCTTTCTTTCTTTCTTTCTTTCTTTCTTTCTTTCTTTCTTTCTTTCTTTCTTTCTCTCTTTCTCTCTTTCTTTCTTTCTTTCTTTGTTTCTTTCTTTCTTTTTTTCTTTCATTCTTGCTTTCTTTCTTTCTTTCTTTCTTTCTTTCTTTCTTTCGTTCTCTCTTTCTCTCTTTCTTTCTTTGTTTCTTTCTTTGTTTCTTTCTTTCTTTCTTTCTTTCTTTCTCTCTCTCTCTCGTGAAAGTCAAATTGACAAATTTGACACATGCAAGTGCTGCGTGGCCCCTCGGTGTGCAGCCACAATTGGAGAGTGGGCGCGCGTCCTGTTTGAACGTACTTTGGTGCCGTAGAGAGGTATCTTGTTGGAGTATGTTGGAGTTAGGTCTGCAAGTGGGTGTGGACGCGCCTGAGTCAATCAGAAGGTGCGCATTGCTTTTGCAGTGCTGCTGGTGTACTTGCCTTGGGTCCTCTTGCAGGTACTGCTGGTAGTTAGTGCTGTGGCATTCCGGGATGTATATGATGCCTTCTTCTCGGAATTGTGGGGTGGGGAGGTGGTAATTTCCTCGTTTAGGGCAACGCTCTGCGCGTGCACTCATGCCCAAGCGCGCCCGCTCAGCGCGGAGCACACGCCTGCCACGTGAGAAGCACGCACGCAAGAGCGCCCGGTCAGCGCCGCGCACGAGATGCGCACACGCCTGTCGATGGTAACCTGGTAAGTGAATGTAAGTGGCACACGCCTGTCGATGTGTAGCGTTGACCGGGTGCGCTTGGACGGGCGCGTTTACCTGGCAGGTGTGAAGAGCTGGCCCGCGCGTGAGCTGACGGGCTGACTGGCCTGGCAGTTCGTCTCCTTCTCCTACGTGACATATGGGACTGCAGTCCTGTTCCCAGCGACTTCCTTTCCTTTTGATTTGCAGTAGTTTCCGTAAGCCTCTTGAGCCTCCGCAGCCTTGTTCTTATCTTTGTTGTATCCTCCCTTGCATTTGTCGAATCAATCGTGCACCCTTTGTGCCTTTGCCTTTGTTTCCTTGGTAGTCTGTTCTTTCCTGTGCGTTTGTCGCCTCTTGTCTCGACATGTCAGCACGCATGAGTAGTGGTCGAGGACCACTGCTCTGATCTCGGTGTGGTTGGTGATCTCTCCAGTGCGCAGTTGCAGATGTTGTAGCGTTTTTTGAGTTGCGCTGCTATCTTCAGTTGAGTTCCTGGTAGTGATGCACCTGTCTTTCTCGTAGTTGTAGCTGCTTGTTCTTCCTTGACAGATCTTGATGGGGATGTAGTGTTGGTCTCTTGCGAGGTCGACCGTTTTTGTCGCCGAGTTGTAGTACTAAGTCAAAATCTTGGTCGATTAGTGCAAGGTCTGCTTGTTGCTTGAAAAGCCATTCTTCAAATTGCTAAAAGACACCATGAAAGAACGGTGGTAACAGTTTGTAGCGCAGGCCTTGAGCTTCAATACCGCATGAAAGCGTCCTGGAAAAATGGGCGCGTTGCAGACTACTTTGATTGTTTATTGAAACACACAACAGCACTTGCTCTTGTCGTTTTTGTCGGAGCTGATGTCCTACGCATTGGGGGCTCCAGTTTTCAACGGTAAGTACATAAACAGCAAAACCACCGCATGCCAAACTACTTTGGCATGTCAGGAGCGCCAGCATCAGCGTCGGCTCAGCCAACTACAGGAGTAAGCAATGGACGGACCAGGAGCAACAACTACGGGCGCAACACAAGAACAAGACAGTGACCTTCCCTTCCCTTCCGTTCCCTCCCCTTCTCTTCCCTTCCCTTCCCTTCCCTTCTTTCTTTTCTTTTTCCCTACTTTACTGCAGTACTTCCTTCGTTCCTTGTTTTTGGCTCCCTCTCTCCTCCCGCCTCTCTTTCTGCCTCTCTTTCTGGCTTACTCTGCTGCAAAGTGGGTTGCACGCAGGCAGATGCGAATATGAGCAATTACGCATTCTTTGTCAAGTGCGCTTGAGAAAACCTCTCATTCTCGTTAAAAGAAGTCCACAAGCAGAGACCAAGATGTGAGGTACACTTATTCCAATGAGTGCGCTTTGCTCGCCTACAACTTTCATGAACTCGTGTCCAAGATTGGCATCTTCGAAATATTCGCGTATAGGCAGGGCGGGGTGTCGCCAATCTGCGAGGTAAGTGAGCATGCAGGCACGACCACCGCCTCATCAGCGTAACGCTGGCGTACATACTTTATAGATACCAGGCCTCATGTCTCAACGCCCCGGTGTGCTGGTGTGGGGGCTTGAGGTGCACCACTGTGACATGGCTCTGGACCTGGCTCTGACACTAGTGTACCTGGAGGAGCCTATGGAAGTCGGTGGAAGTGAAGCCAGCGGCCGCCAGGATTTGCGGAGCCTTGTTGAGGCGAAGCCCGAAGTTCGAGAGCCCGGGCCCCACCTGAAGTTCACTGTGGACCGCGACTTTGCGCGTGAACACCACAAAGACTGCAGCGATTGCCCGAAGATGCGGACAGAAAAAACGGCCAAAGGCTAGCACACGACCAGCCTTGTAAGACATTCAATCGGAGAGACCTATCACTTTATCAATTGAGAGATCGCTGGCCCAGTTTTTCTTGCAGGCGCGGCCGCGACGCCTTCAACTTAATTTGCCGGGCTGGCAAACTTGAAACGGGCCCGTGTTCCCAAAGAGCTCGCGCTTTGCGCCAGGCTATATGGCATTCTTGGCGCATGCCTTTAATTCAGACCGCCCGATAAGACTTGCCGACTGGCCCGGGCCTGACTGCGTGGAAACGCCAATTAACGCCTGTGCGCTTGAGGTTCAAAGAGATCGGCTGGCGGTCCTTCAAGAATTGCCAATGGCCGAGCCTAGCTTCCGCGCAAAGTACCTCGCACACAGCTCACACACGGCGCACACGAAGCGCAGGCGCACACGCACAGCGCACGCAGCGCGCACGGCGCGCGCAGAGCGCGCGCAGCACCCTGCGGAGCGCGCGTAGAGCACCCGGGCCTTTGATTTTCAACTTGGGCCCATGTTCAGCGAAGGAACAAAGTTCACCTTTTGTGAATTGTTTCTTAAGGGCAGCTGAGGTCCTTTATTCCTAGGTGCCCTGAGAACACTCGAGCCGCCAAAGGCTCTAGTTTCGAAACTCCTCTTGGGTGAGAAAGCTGCGCCCTGGCGTTCTCTTGGAAAAGCAACGAAACGGAAACAGGCCAGGCGCGCTGGGCAAATTATTGCGAGCTTTTTTTGAAGCGAGCTCGCCGTTTCTTTCTGCAAGCGTTTTGCCTGGGGCCACACGAAGCCACAGGCGCTTGGAGGGCGCTACCCCTCGTCATCCTTTGCCCGTGTCAACCCAGCCTTGCTGCGCGCGTCGTAGCACAGCCCAGCCTTGCTTCAAAGCGCTTTTCAGCGGCCTTGCTCCGCAGCGCATCTCAACATAGTTTTAGCGCGTTTCATCCCAGCCCTTCTCGGCTTTGCGCGGGGGCCTCTTTCTTTTGATAAACACTTTCGGGACAAGCGGGGCCCAGATTTGAAACGAAAAAGGGTTCCGCATTCGGCGCAAAACAACAGGAGGTTGTTTGGGTGTTGAGTAGCCCGTTTTTGACAGGAATGGAAAACCGACACCGCAAGACTAAGAGTGATTTGGATCTTTCCCGTTTTTCGCCAAAGAGGAAGTTGATCCTCCATGATCTCAATTGCCCAAGCCCACCTTTGAAGTTTTGGATTTACAGCTTGTCACCCAAAGTAATCCTTTCTTTTCCGCGGACAGATCGTGCGTCCAGCAGCGTGCTCAGCCCACGTAGGCGGGCAGCGCACAGACAGAGCAGACAGAGCGTGCAGCGCGCGTGCCATGCAAAGCGCGCTGGGCTGCACGAGCGCAGTGCGCAGAGCCGCGTGCGCTCGCAGCTCAGGTCACCAGTTAAACGCCTACGTGTTCTTCCTGTTCTCTCAAGCCTCCAGCTTGGGCGTACGTGCAAACGGGGAGTTGCGGTCCCTGCGGGCAAGGTCCGTGGCTTCAAGCTGCGGGTAAGCGAGAGCCAGGTGAAGAGGCAGGGTGCGTAGCAGAGCAGGCGCCAAGTATATACCTCGCAGCGTAACAACCGCCAACGCAACCGGGACACAGCAACAGCAGTTCCATCGACAGTGACGACAGCAACGGGTCGACAATGCTGCAAGGTAAGCCTACACAGATGCTATACTGTATTATACTGTTGTACACCGCGTGGCGTCCTCACACCTACTGATCCTACTGCATCTTGACAAGGTTGTGGCTTTGTTGGCGCGCTGCTTTCGGGGCGGCCCTCGATTTGTTTAGGGGTGAAAGGGCAGGCTTTCGGGCAGGCTCAGGACGGGGTAGGTGTAGCCACCTCAGATGTTTGCAATCGTCTCCGTGTTTAAGTTCTTCCTCGCTTTGCGACGTGAGACCCACGCATCCGCAGCGCAACAAGGGCAACTTGCTTGCGTTCATGACCCAACAGCGACAGGAAGTTTAGCGAAGAAACCAGGTTACTTGGTTTGTTCTCCTTTGGCCCAAAAACAGCTGAGTTGCGCTCTGCATGTGTCGCATGTGCGGCATGCTCTGAGGGGCAGAAACACAATACTAGGTTGAGAGACAAAAAGGGCTGGCCGTGCGCTTCGGGCCACTGCGTGCTTACACCCTTGTGGACGAAGTTACATCCCGCAGTTTGAGTTCCGCAACGTGTTAGCTGCAAGTGCGAGCTCAGTTCAAAGGCATGACAAATCAATCATCATGTTAGGCGTGAAGTGTGGGATTACCTTCATCGCGACCAAGATGCTCATTTGAACTCCGTTTACTCCGGTCTAGCCGAACAGTTTCCATGCCAGACAGAATTCTACTCCACCCACGACTTCTTGCTCTTGCCAGACGTTCTGTCGGTCACTGCGACTCAACTGTTCGCCGTAAGCGGTTCTCCCTCTCTTTCCGCTCAAACTTGCTCTCCAATGGGCTCAGAATTCTCACTTGAGCATTTTTGGCGAATTCAGCGAAACGGGCATCGGCGCAAAGCGAGAGTGGCGCCTAGGGACTTCGTCGACCAGATGACGTGCTTGTGGATTGACCGAATGTTGCGTCAGCCGATGAAGCCCCGGACAGGCTTGCGACAAGTGCTTAATGAAACAATTCCATCTTACATTAACAAACCGCTGCTGAATAAGAGGAATTCGGTGCTTAATTCGCTTGTTATTTTTTAAAAGCTGTATTTTTGGATTTCGGCTTTCAGCAGAGCAGAACTTAATTAGTAAGTGTTTTCTTATTTAAGAACTATAGACCTTAATTAAATAATCAACATTGGCAAACTTTGGTCTATTTCTTTTTTAAAGACACTGCTTATTGCAAAAATGCATTGTTTATCTAAGACATGTTGTTCTTGGCATCGCCGCATGCAAAATCTGGTATAGCTTTTCCCCCTCAGGCAACCACACCAACAACCACACCAACAGCCACACCAACACCAGCACCAGCACCAGCACCAGCACCAGCACCAGCACCCTCAACAGTATGTGGAGCAATAGAGGAGAGGTAGAAGACTGGAGCGGCTGCCAAGGGTGTGCGACAAAGGAGTACTACCCTTCGGGTGTACGGTCTTGCCAACATCCAAAGCGAGCGTGCTTTCGTTAAAACCCCCACCAAACCCGGCCCAAACCCCTCCTTAGACAAAACTTGGAGCAAACCCGAACAAAGCCCGCCCTGAACCCTGAGCAGAAGAAGAAGAGCCCACCTTATTAGACCCAGACTAAACCAAAGCTGGAACCAGCTGCCCGCTTGTCACTCTGGGGGTGTTGCTTGTCACTCTGGGGGTGTTGAAGACCAAACTGGCATGTTAAATGGATGCCCCGGGATGTTAACAATGCTGGCGGAAAGCTTATACGTGTTGGTTGCGAATGTTGTAAAACTCGCCGCTTAAGCCAGCGCCTCAAGGTGTACCCTGCGTGCGGTCGGCTGTTCTTCACATTGTCCCACGCGTTGGTTGTTGTGATTGTTTCGCAGGCGCGGGTTCTGCTGAGCGGTCGGGAGTTTATAGACATTGAAATGAAAGTTCGCGCAAACCTTGCCCGCTAAGCTCGACGCCACCAACAAGACCTCTGCTAAGCGTCGCAGTGCTGTTGCTTCTCCCGTAGAATTCCGTATGGTCAAGTTGGATTCTGTTTTAATACGGAGCACACGGGTGCGTGCCAGCACGCCAGCAGCACGCCAGCAGCACGCCAGCAGCACGCCAGCAGCACGCCAGCAGCACGCCAGCATGGCAAGCAAGCTGAAGCAGCAAAGTCAATTGCTGCCGCCGTTCCCGTACAGCCGCAGTGCTTGCTGCCAATTTCTGTTGCGATTTGGCTTGCAGCGACTATACATGTGGCCAGGTATATTCAAAAGCTGTGCAGCGTTCCCAACCAAGCCACCACAACCTGACGCAAGCTTGGGACTTATGGGCGTCTGCCCCTGGGTGTCTCCAGGCAGGTTACAGGAGACCCCAATTGGTTCCATTTCAATGCCGGTGGTTGAAAACCCCCGACGAGTCTGCAAGCGTGGCGGAAGAGTGAAAGAGTTGCACGGAAAAAGCATGCCATGCACAGACTCACTGGTCTCGCCCAAAGCCTGCGGCTCTCAAGACACCTATGCCTTGACACGCCCGGGTTTGGTTGGGTGTCCCGTAGGTTCTGGTCGTGACCTTGGCATTCCAACGTCGTGGGGCGACGACCTTTTAAAACGTCAGGTTCTAACCTCTCGGATGAGGCCTGAATGAAGCCTCTACACCTGTTAGCTTGCGCTGTCGTTGGTTTTCTGCGCGAGCAGGACGATCTCACCCAGGACTTAGCCCCTGTGTAATCCAGACGGATCGAGCCTCGTCACTTTTTGCTCAGCATTCGCTTGTCTCGCTGCCCGCAAGTGACAATGCAAATTCTATTTCTAGACTCGGTGCTTGAGGCTCATTGGGATGAGCCTGAGGCAACGGGCCTCTCAGTGTGGCGCGGCGTGAACCAAAAAGCATCCGGGCCTCCAAGGGCCTCCAAGGGCCTCCAAGGGCCTCCAAGGGCCTGCAAGATGCATGGCAAGCAGTGCAAGTTGATGCAGGCAGTGCAAGCAGTGCAAGCAGTGCAAGGCTTCACCGATCATGGCGCATAGCTCGGGGTACGAGTCCCAAACAATGGCAATCAGATAGTGCTGATGAGAGAACAAATGCGCAAGTTTATATCAAACACGGTGTCGTAAAGACAACTCTGAAAATCAATGCGCGTGATAAACAAAGGTATAGGAAACATCAACGACTAGACGCAATGAGGCAACGAAGTAGATGGAGAGAAGAAATGCAGAAGCTGCTGAAGAATGCGGTAGGTGGTGTGTGGCAAGCAGAGAAAGATAGTGGGCAGACAATGTTTTGGATTCAGCCGAGAGTCAAAAATGGGATGTCAGGAGGGATGTGTTCAGTGAGGACTCTCAAAGGTTCTTCGTGGCGAGGGGCGGACGCGCGCTTGATCCACAGTGCTGAATTGCAATGCCAGATTGATGCGATCGAATTCGTCTTTGAGGGCTAAAGCTGGGGCACTTTCGGCCAACAAAGTTGCCGTTGGCGGAGAGTTTGTGGCTTGTTATCAGCTTGCACACACCACATGACAAGTGTTGTGCCGGAGCTTTAGCCGTACCAGCTGTCTTGACATGTGGTTGTTTGCCGCGGCGCAACACAGAGAGTGAAGAAGTAGAGCAAACAAATGAACATGCTCACAAATCGTGCTTGGAGCTTGGACCTTTTGCCGCCATGGATGTGGATATGCTCGACGATGCCACTTGCCTTGTTTTGCGGGAGAGGGTGAGATTGCTTGAGTGCATTTTGGGTCGTTTGGAGTTTTTGCTGCAAGCCCTGCACCTGAGGCACCGCTGCTTCCGTGGGCAGATGCCTTGAACCCGTTGCCGCTTCAAGCTCTGAGATGCCCTTTGAGGTTGAGAAGTATCGCCCGTCCTCATTGGATCAGCTAGTTGCCCACGAGGCGCCTCCACTTCCAGTATCTCCACTAGTCACCTTGGCGTCCTTGGAGATGTGCAGGACATCATTCGAATGATCGAGCGGATGATTGTCAAGAAGACACTCCCGCACATGTTTCCTGGCAGACCTTTGCAGAGAACGGAACAACAGCTATGAAGTTAAATTCATGGCATTCAGGTCCAAATTTATAGTAATCAGGCCCAAAGAAGCCTTTGTTGTTCTCTTTGAATTTGGTTTTTGGGGGTGGGCAGAGGTGTCTTTTTACCAGAATCCTTTGGCCATTGACAAATTGATTTTCAGGTTGGAGCAAGCATTTCCGTGTGAGAAAAAAAACGACACGATAGAAAAACTGAGGGCTCAAACGGACCGAGCAAGAGGTCGATGAAGTTGCCCAGCTGAAAGCAGCTCAGTTTCAACCCCTCACCCCACTTCAAATCAGAACAATTTGGAGATCGATGAGACCCAACACATGCAGCGTGGGTTTAAAATCGCCTTTGATCCGGGTTGGGCAAATGCTGCAAAAACAAGTTGACAGGCCACAGGAACAAAGTTGTTGATAGATACTGTTGGGATGGATGAGGAAATCATTGGGCTTAATAGCAGCTGGTTTCTAGACATCATCACGCATGTCACGACTGTGCTTGCCCAGCACAGTGTGCTTGCCCAGCACCTTGCAGGGGCTGTGCTTACCCAACACAGATTGGGGGAGGGGGGGTGAGATGTGCTGGACAAGCACCCCCCCTCCCCCAATCTGTGCTGGGTAAGCACAGCCCCTTCAAGGTGCTGGGCAAGCACACTGTGCTGGGCAAGCACAGTCATCACATGCGTGATGTTAACAGGCAGCAGCATCATGTCTAGAAACCAGCTGCTATTAAGTCCAATGACTTCCTCATCCTTCCCAACAGTATCTACAGATTTGAAGGAGGGTATCAACAACTTTGTTGCTGTGACTTGTCAACTTGTTTTTGCAGGGCTTGCCCAACCCGGATCAAAGGCAATTTCAAACCCACGCTGCATGTTTTAGGTCTCATAGATCTCCGAATTGTTCTGATTTGAAGTGAGGTGAGGGGTTGAAACTCTCGGTTCGAGCCCTCAGTTTTTTTGTTGTGTCGTTTTTTCTCACAGGGAGCTGCACAAGCTCCCTGAGATGTGCTGGACAAGCACCCCCCCTCCCCCAATCTGTGCTGGGCAAGCACAGTCATCACATGTGTGTTGCTAACATTCAGCGGCATCATGTCTAAAAACCAGCTGCTATTACGTCCAATGACTTTCTCATCCATCCCAACAGTATCTACAGATTTGAAGGAGGGTATCAGCAGCTTTGTTGCTGTGACTTGTCAACTTGTTTTTGCAGGGCTTGCCCAACCCAGATCAGAGGCGATTTCAATCTGCACACCACCAAGTTCAGCGTTCCCGTGAGCACACGCATACTCCTGCAGCCCTGAGTTTGTTGGGTTTCGCCTTCACGCTGTGCTGGGTAAGCACGGCTCACAGCCCCTCTAAATTGCTGAGCAAGCAAACTGTGCTGCACAAGCATAGTCATAACACCCCTGCTGCAAAGCAGCAATTGCATAATTTTCAGAAGCCACCGGTCACCATTTGCAACAACATGTACAAGTTTGGAGGAGGTGACACTACTGTGAAGTCGACACTGTGTTAGGCCAGCATGTTTGCAGCGTCCGCCCAACCCGACCGAAACCCACAACTCTGACCATCATGTTTTCAGCAAAAAGGCAAGTTCAAGGCTTGTCCCAAGCAAATTCACTGTTGGCTGGAGCCCTCAGTCAGTTGTGTTGCTCTAAAACAGGGAGCTGCACAAGCTCCCTGAGATGTGCTGGACAAGCACCCCCTCCCCCAATCTGTGCTGGGTAAGCACAGCCCCTTCAAGGTGCTGGGCAAGCACACTGTGCTGGGCAAGCACAGGCATGACAAGCGTGTGGGAAACAAGCAGTGGCATCCCTCTCTTCACCCTTTTGGAGCCCTCAGTCAAATCGTTGTTGTACAACAGGGAGCTGCACAAGCTCCCTGGGATGTGCTGGACAAGCACCCCCTTCAACCTGTGCTGGGTAAGCGCAGCCCCCTCATTTTACAAACAGGCAGTTGCATGATGTCAGAAACAAGCTGAGGTTGGACACAAACATCAAAACTGGCGTTGGGTCACTGCGTTTTTCTTCCGCGTCCAACCTGAAAGACCCAGCCCAAAGGCTTCCAAGCAACATGGTTTCTTTTTAAACAAGACACAATTGCTCTTACAGCATGCCGCCTGCCACAGCCTCTTGAGTCTCTTCAGTCAGGCATTCACCAGTTTGCCAAACTGTTTTCAGAGGAAGCTGGCAAGCCCTTCAAACTAATGTGCTGGACCAGCATCGCCCCCAATGCTTCACAAGCCCACCCACATTTTGCGAGCTCTTTTGCAACATGGGCTAACCCCACTCACAGGCTTCCATTTACTCAGAAACCAAGATGATTCGGCTCTGAGTTGTGCTGTTAATCTCCGAGAGTGTTTGCAACTTAAGTGTTTTGCACAATGGGTGGGCTACCCATGCTGCTGCTCCAGCCAGCCCCACACACAATGAAGCACTTCTTGAGTGGGTACATCAACATTCCATGTTCTCTCGAAACCTCCTTGCACTAATTAGTAGGCACTTGTTGTTTGGAGCAGCCCTGAGTCAGTGGAGCAGTTTTCATTGAGCTGCGCAAGCTCGCTGGCATGTGCTGGACAAGCACCCCTCACTCTCAGCAGTGCGCAGAACACGCGCAATTGCTTCAAAGCATTGATAGCCAAAGAAAGGTTGCAAGGGAGCAGTTGCATTGGCAAAGCAATTTGCCAAGTTTCAGTCTGAAGTACACCGGCCCATTTGGCAACTAGCACTCAAGGCAACTTGTCTATTGCCAGTTGCTAAACACTCCCACTAAGCAATCTTTCTGAGCTGCGCAAGCTCGCGTACACGCGCTGAAGAAGCGCTCTCTCAGCCCTCAGCTGCTTCCACTCGAAGCACCCTGGGTCAGAAATGTGATGTCAGAAATCCTTAACAAGAAATTGTGATGTCAGATTCCCAGTGACATGTTTCCAACTATCCCCTCCCAGCCCAGCTGCTTGGAAGCTCTGCAGCCCAGCCAGCCATTCACAGGCAGTGCCCAGCCGCTGGAACCTAGGCTACAAGTGCTGGGACAGGAGGGCAGCTGAACACACACACAGTGCACGCTAGACGTATCAGCACTGCAGCAGTTTTTCGGATCACTGCAGCGCGGAACGGGAGCAGGAACAGACTCAGACTTCTAGAGAAAGCTATTCTGAGCCACAACAATTGATGATTTCTGCGACTTGTGAACCCATCTATATCACACATCCAGTGAACGCACTTCTTGCAGACTGCCCGTCAGCATAAGCAACTGACAAGGTCTTGACACATTGCGCGGCATAGCTAGCTCCTGTGACATGGCACCGAAAGAGAAGAAGGACTGCTGACTGCTCTCACGCAATGTGGTGGTCTTGGCAACTCATGTTTGCACCTTGGGCTTTTTCTTGCAGGACTGCGCAAAGACCGAGCCCAAGGACTGGTCTCACAATTTTAACTTCATGCTTGATAGCGTTTCTCTTTTCTCGCAGGAACGCCACAAGATCGAGCGTAAGGCCCGCCCCAGGCAACCACCGCCCAAACTTATGGCAACAACCTCCAAAGGAGCGCCGCCGTCAGCAGCCCCAGTAACCCCACCAAAGGCAGCGCCGAAAGAGCCTCCGAAGTGCCCTGGCCCACCGCCTGCTGCCCCACCGCCTGCCCCACCGCCTGGCAAGCAAAGAGCATCAGCAGCAGCAGCAGCAGCAGTCCCAGCAGAGCCAAAGACGGCAAGCCCAGTGCCAACACTGCAGAGCACACAGGGCCAAAGCCCGCAGGCCCAAAGCCCACAAGCCCTGGCCCTGGGGGCCTTGCAAAGACAAAGCCAGTCGCTTGCACAGCAGCAACTAGCCCGGGCTCACCAACTAGCCCTGCAAGGCTCGCCACCAACCAGCACAGCCCCTGCCACCACACCTGGCCCGCCAAGCCACACAGCGCCCACAGTGCCCAACCCTGCCACCGCGCCTGGCCCGCCAAGGAGCCTGCAGCGCCCCACCCTGCCACTGCACCTGCCCCGCCAAGGAGCCACTCAAAACCTGCAGCGCCCCACCCTGCCACTGCACCTGCCCCGCCAAGGAGGAACTCAGGACCTGCAGCGCCCCACCCTGCCACTGCACCTGCCCCGCCAAGGAGCCACCCCACCCTGCCACTGCACCTGCCCCGCCAAGGAGGAACTCAGGACCTGCAGCGCCCCACCCTGCCACTGCACCTGCCCCGCCAAGGAGCCGCTCAAAACCTGCAGCGCCCCACCCCTGCCACTGCACCTGCCCCGCCAAGGAGGAACTCAGGACCTGCAGCCCCACTGCGCCTGCCCCGCCAAGGAGCCACTCAAAACCTGCAGCGCCCCACCGCCCTCAGGACCGCCAAGGAGGAACTCAGCCCCACCCTGCCACTGCCTGCAGCGCCCCACCCTGCCACTGCACCTGCCCCGCCAAGGAGGAACTCAGGACCTGCAGCGCCCCACCCTGCCACTGCACCTGCCCCGCCAAGGAGCCACCCTCACCACTGCACCTGCCCCGCCAAGGAGCCACTCAGGACCTGCAGCGCCCCACCCTGCCACTGCACCTGCCCCGCCAAGGAGCCGCTCAAAACCTGCAGCGCCCCACCCCTGCACCTGCCCCGCCAAGGAGGAACCTCAACACCTGCACCCCACCCTGCCACTGCACCTGCCCCGCCAAGGAGCCACTCAAAACCTGCAGCGCCCCACCCTGCCACTGCACCTGCCCCGCCAAGGAGCCACTCAAAACCTGCAGCGCCCCACCCTGCCACTGCACCTGCCCCGCCAAGGAGCCACTCAAAACCTGCAGCGCCCCACCCTGCCACTGCGCCTGCCCGCCAAGGAGCCTGCCAGGAGCCCACTCAGGGCCCACAGCGCCCAACCCTGCTGGCTGCTGGAATCGCGGTGGCATGGCCAGGTGGCAGGGTTTGCGGGCGGTGGGCCGGGTGTGCTGTGGGCCTTGGTGCTGTGGGCCCGGAGTGGCTTCTTGGCAGGCCAGCTTCTTTGCAGGGCCCACTGGACCAGCCCAGCAGCCAGTTTTACAAGTGCCGGATTTGGCCCCCCACTTGCTGGCCACCCATTTGCTGGCCCCGCACCTGTTGGCCCCGCATTTTGGCCTTGCTATGGCCCCGCTTCCGCCTCGGGCGACATTGCAAAGCAGAGCAGAGGAAAGGGCCTGGGCTCTGCAACGAAGGCTCACAGACCAGCAGGTCGCCCATGGCTTGCAGCTCCAGGCGCTCGAGGAGAAGCACCAGGCGGCCATGGAGGCGCAGGAGCAACGGTGGAGGAAAACCGAGCGTGAGTGGCGCACGGAGTGCACAGAGCTGGCAAGAAGCCTGCAGCGCGTTTCCAGCACCGCAACAATCAGCATGCAGGCCAACCTCCGGGCCCAGCAAGAAGGCGAACTGGCAGCAGCGCTGGCAGGCGATCCGCCCCGGTGAACCCCTTGGGGCCGGCTCCAAGGCTGCTTCCAAACCGCGGCCGCGGCCAAGCAGCAGCAGCAGCAGCTGCAGCTGCACCCAGCCGCCCAAGAAGAAGAGGACCAAGACAAAGGAGCCGGCCCAGGACTGTGTTGAAGTTGTTTTTTCTGTAACCTCTTGTCCCCGACTGTGCTGCAGGACAAGGCCAACCTTGCAAAGAAGCAGAAGAAGAAAAAGCAGAAATGAGGCCTGACTCTCAGCTTCATGCATGCTCTTGTCATCATTGCAACAAGCCCTGGCCCGCAGGCTGAGCAGTAGCCCGGTGGCTGACTCTGAGCAGTAGCCTGGTGGCTGTCCAGGACTTGGGTTTGGGTGAAGGCCAGCGCATGATCTCAAGACAAGTCGACTTTACGCGTAGAGTAGCAGCAGCAGTTCCTAAACAAAAAGGTCCTTGCACCAAATAAGCTCAGGTGATATCCCCAACAGCAAGCGGTGCTCTCTTTTTGAGCTCGCAGAAGGATTCCAGCCCCAGGCTGACGATGATGCAAGCGGCCCATCTCCTGAATGCAAAAACAAGGCCCCTGGAAAGATGTCCCGTTTTCTTTGGGCGCATGTATCGCTGCACTTCTTTAACAGATAGCAAGGGTCCATGGTGCCAAATGAAATACACCAACACATACGCAAAGAACCGAGCGAGCGACATGACATACCTTAAATCAGATTAAAAAGGGGGGAGACTCTGTGCCTTGTCTGCAAGTTATCATTGCAAAAACGCTTTACAAGGAGGCTTCACTTCGCTTACATCGCTCCTGGGACGGCTTCAGCAGGCAAACATGCCGCAGGAAGGGAGAGACCTGACGGAACCGCGACAAAGGCGCAGCTGCAAACGCCGCAGATTCATTCTCTCAGCCAAACCCCTAGCTTCATGGATGCCTTCCCCAGGCTTTCAGCAATTTTCCAGTGGACAAAACCTCGGCAGCCTTTGGTACCCCCCTTACTTCAAAACAATGTAAACAGTGAGCTCTGCGCAAAGACTTGTTCCTATGAGACGTCCCAATCGAAGCCACTAACTAAACGTTGCCTGTCGACCGGCACCCATTTGTTTTGCTTTTACACTCGCTTTGTGCCAGGCCACCCTTGCGCATCAACAATCGAAAAGCCAGCCCGAAACCGCAATGTCAAGGACCGGCAGACACTCTCAGGCCCTCATTTTGGGCACGAAGCTCTGCTGGTCGGAGCTCAGCAGCTGCTGCTGCTCGCTTTGTGAGATCTCGCGTCAGGCTTTGCTTCCTTGCATTCTACGCGAGTCAGTCTCGCCCTCACAGTAGTTTGCTGTAGCACACGGTATTTGTAACAATTGTCACAATTTAGTGACATTCCGTACGCAATTTGGCCAAAAGGTCTGACAGCTGCCTGTGGGCAATTCATGAAGATTTTTTCGCTTTGTCCATGAAACTGGCTTCTTCGGGGCTGCTTGAAACCGTCAGCCCCAGCACTGAGGAAGTCTCAAAGTAGAATACTGATTTCGGCTCGCTGAAACTGGCCCCGAAGCTGCTTTTGCCAGGCGGTGGAAGGTCCGAGTCGAGGGGGCAGCGGACACTTTTTAGTTGTGTGTTTTCTTCGTCTAGCCACGGCCACATCGCAGATTCCTCGCTGAGGAGCTCGTAAAACTGCTCAGCATTACACCTGGCCAGACTAGAGCGGCGTTTGCAGCTCAAGTTTGCTCACCTGAAGTCTTAGCGGTCTTCCAAGCGAAAGGCGCATGCTGTAGCCTGGTGCCGCAAACACTGTGCTTGGAGCGACAGTTGCTAACCAGAGCGCTTCCATCCAAAGCAAGCTGCGCTTAAGCGTGAGGCTTAAGCCCCTGGCTCCTGCAGAATGCTGGAGCTCTCAGGCCCTCATTTTGGGCACGAAGCTCCGCTGGTCGGAGCTCAGCAGCTGCTGCTGCTGATCTCGCGTCAGGCTTTGCTTTCCTTTCTTGCATTCTACGGAAGTCAGTCTCGCCCTCACAGTAGTTCGCCTGTAGCAGACGGTGTAAAAAATCGAAGCGACATTCCGTACGCAATTTGGCCAAAAGGTCTGACAGCTGCCTGTGGGCAATTCATGAAGATTTTTTCGCTGTGTCCAAGAAACTGGCTTGTTCGAGGCTGCTTGAAACCGTCAGCCCCAGCAATGAGGAAGTCTCAAAGTAAAATCTCTGGGCTTCCTGAAACTGATTTCGGCTCGCTGAAACTGGCCCCGAAGCTGCTGGCCTAGAAGCGCATCTCGACATCTGCACACTGCCCTGCTTTGCTGCACACATGACGGCTGTACCGTGAAGCACTTGTGCTTCCTCTGTCTCAGCCCCGCCCCTTGCATTGCCAGCAACACGTTGTCTGGTATCTTTCCAGCGGAATAGTGTCCAAGCATGTCCTAGCCACGCAGTCACTATAACCACATCCGCAAATCACTAAGGCAACAGCGACAACAAAAGCATCCAAGTTGCTCTACAACAAAAGCAACGCAAAGCAGAAGTCCGGTGCTGCCCAGTCTCTGGCACCGTGTCAGTGCGACACAAGTAGCAGTGAGCCAGAGCTTGCCTTTCTGCCACGCAGAGTTTACGCCCCTCCGGCAGCTGTCCCGACTGTGAGACTGCCAAGCTGCAGCAAAGACAAAGAAGGCACTGCGGCCAGCGACTCACGCACCAGTCTCCATACTAGACTGGGGCAATTTGACCGGCAGTCGTCTTCCATGATGCAAAAAAAAGAAGCACCTTGTGCTTCAGCCAGCTGCAGTCCTTCTTGCACAGTCACTTCGTGACTCATAGTGCATCCTGCCATGCCCCACACAGAGGTCCGGCCAGCCAAAAAGCTTTTGCCCATGCGAAACGTTCTCCACACTCTCTCTCGGCTACAGGGCACGTCCAGGACAGTCTAACAACTCCTGACCGCATGTGCCGTGCGCGGCCTGCGCAGTGCCGTAGCAGGAAGTTGCCATCCACTGCTTTGACCCAGTGCACGTTCTCTGTGACTCCAGTGGACTCAAGAAACAGCTGCATCTCAGCTCGTCGCTCAGGATCCAAAGAAATGACCAGGATTGGAAACGTGCTAGTCATTGCTCAGCTCTTTGACGCGCATCAAGTCTGCAACTACCAGCGCTGGCGCACCATGGGTCACCGCTGACTCTCTGTCCACAACCCACATGACCCCCAAACACATGGAAGTCTTGCTCTAGCCATGCACAAACGCTCGAGCCACACCTCTAGAAACATCTGGAAATCAAAGGGGCAGAGAATATGCTTCAATTGCCCACAGGTTCACCAATGGCACACCAACAAGATAAATAAATTCAACAGCACTACATACTCAGCCCAAAAAAGATTTGAAGAGTAAATTTGCTTCGACTGGGCTTATCCGAGCTTAGATTCAGCTTTTCCAGGACTTATCCAAGGCTTGGCCAAAAGGTCTGACAGCTGCCTGTGGGCAATTCATGAAGATTTTTTCGCTGTGTCCAAGAAACTGGCTTGTTCGAGGCTGCTTGAAACCGTCAGCCCCGGCAATGAGGAAGTCTCAAAGTAAAATCTCTGGGCTTCCTGAAACTGATTTCGGCTCGCTGAAACTGGCCCCGAAGCTGCTGGCCTAGAAGCGCATCTCGACATCTTTGAGTGAAGGAGCGGGCATACGCGTTGGCTTGATTCTGTTATCGAAATTATGTCAAACTGATTTCCACTTTGTTTCACCCCACATGCCGCAAAACTGTGAGGTCGACCTGCAAGCAACAAACCGTGCCAAGGCAAGTCGGGGGAACTGTGGTGCCTATGATGGTTAAACGTGGGGGCAGGAAATTGGGAGGACCGGTTTCCCATAAGGCGTCTGCAAGGGTTTCCAAAACCACGGACCGAATCCACCAACAAAACGGCTACGTGAAGAGTCTTGCTGTCGTCTTCCCTCGGCTCTGCTTCAAGGCTGGAAAATGGTTCGCTCACCACCAGAGACGGCGCAATGACCAGCCCCTGCTTGCGTGTGGGAGGCTAGGACCGCGCTGCATGGCCGAGGCCTTCGGGAGACCCAAGCTTTGTCAAAGATAGCAGGACACAGCGCACACAGCGCAGCAGCATTTCAGTCATGCTTGAAACCGTCAGCCCCAGCAATGAGGAAGTCTCAAAGTAAAATCTCTGGGCTTCCTGAAACTGATTTCGGCTCGCTGAAACTGGCCCCGAAGCTGCTGGCCTAGAAGCGCATCTCGACATCTTTGAGTGAAGGAGCGGGCATACGCGTTGGCTTGATTCTGTTATCGAAATTATGTCAAACTGATTTCCACTTTGTTTCACCCCACATGCCGCAAAACTGTGAGGTCGACCTGCAAGCAACAAACCGTGCCAAGGCAAGTCGGGGGAACTGTGTTGCCTATGATGGTTAAATGTGTGGGCAGGAAATTAGGAGGACCGGTTTCCCATAAGGCGTCTGCAAGGGTTTCCAAAACCACGGACCGAATCCACTAACAAAACGGTTACGTGACGACAGGCGCTGCTGTCTTGCTGTCGTCTTCCCTTGGCTCTGCTTCAAGGCTGGAAAATTGTTCGCTCACCACCAGACGCGGCGCAATGACCAGCCCCTGCTTGCGTGTGGGAGGCTAGGACCGCGTTGCATGGCCGAGGCCTTCGGGAGACCCAAGCTTTGTCAAAGATAGCAGGACACAGCGCACACAGCGCAGCAGCATTTCAGTCATGCTTGAAACCGTCAGCCCCAGCAATGAGGAAGTCTCAAAGTAAAATCTCTGGGCTTCCTGAAACTGATTTCGGCTCGCTGAAACTGGCCCCGAAGCTGCTGGCCTAGAAGCGCATCTCGACATCTTTGAGTGAAGGAGCGGGCATACGCGTTGGCTTGATTCTGTTATCGAAATTATGTCAAACTGAATTCCACTTTGTTTCACCCCACATGCCGCAAAACTGTGAGGTCGACCTGCAAGCAACAAACCGTGCCAAGGCAAGTCGGGGGAACTGTGGTGCCTATGATGGTTAAATGTGTGGGCAGGAAATTGGGAGGACCGGTTTCCCATAAGGCGTCTGCAAGGGTTTCCAAAACCACGGACCGAATCCACCAACAAAACGGTTACGTGAAGACAGGCGCTGCTGTCTTGCTGTCGTCTTCCCTTGGCTCTGCTTCAAGGCTGGAAAATTGTTCGCTCACCACCAGACGCGGCGCAATGACCAGCCCCTGCTTGCGTGTGGGAGGCTAGGACCGCGTTGCATGGCCGAGGCCTTCGGGAGACTCAAGCTTTGTCAAACAATGTGCCAGATAGCAGGACACAGCCAATCCCGAATGGAACATCAAGTGGGTCCGATGCTCAGCTTTCAAGTCTCGCAGGCCAGCCCAACTCCTGGCGCGCACGCCTCGCAGCCTCACGAGTAGCCGAAATTTTAGCCTCAAACAAGTCCTGTATGCGCTCTCTCAACTCTTCGGGAGGTCCCGACTCAAACTCTGAGCGCTTAGGCAAGCCAACTGACAGAAGGTCTTTCAAAGCACGAACACGTGACAACAACACGTATCGGCTTAGCCAGGCGGTGGACGGTCCGAGTCGAGGGATCAAAGCCCAGTGCGCAATGAGACCTGGCTCAGCCGTCGCGCCCTGCATTCCGTGAATCGTCTTCACAGGCGCTGGCGCCAAGCCAAGCTGATGTCAACACGTGACAACAACACGTATCGGCTTTGCCAGGCGGTGGAAGGTCCGAGTCGAGGGGGCAGCGGACACTTTTTAGTTGTGTGTTTTCTTCGTCTAGCCACGGCCACATCGCAGATTCCTCGCTGAGGAGCTCGTAAAACTGCTCAGCATTACACCTGGCCAGACTAGAGCGGCGTTTGCAGCTCAAGTTTGCTCACCTGAAGTCTTAGCGGTCTTCCAAGCGAAAGGTGCATGCTGTAGCCTGGTGCTGCAAACACTGTGCTTGGAGCGACAGTTGCTAACCAGAGCGCTTCCATCCAAAGCAAGCTGCGCTTAAGCGTGAGGCTTAAGCCCCTGGCTCCTGCAGAATGCTGGAGCTCTCAGGCCCTCATTTTGGGCACGAAGCTCCGCTGGTCGGAGCTCAGCAGCTGCTGCTGCTGATCTCGCGTCAGGCTTTGCTTTCCTTTCTTGCATTCTACGGAAGTCAGTCTCGCCCTCACAGTAGTTCGCCTGTAGCAGACGGTGTAAAAAATCGAAGCGACATTCCGTACGCAATTTGGCCAAAAGGTCTGACAGCTGCCTGTGGGCAATTCATGAAGATTTTTTCGCTGTGTCCAAGAAACTGGCTTGTTCGAGGCTGCTTGAAACCGTCAGCCCCAGCAATGAGGAAGTCTCAAAGTAAAATCTCTGGGCTTCCTGAAACTGATTTCGGCTCGCTGAAACTGGCCCCGAAGCTGCTGGCCTAGAAGCGCATCTCGACATCTGCACACTGCCCTGCTTTGCTGCACACATGACGGCTGTACCGTGAAGCACTTGTGCTTCCTCTGTCTCAGCCCCGCCCCTTGCATTGCCAGCAACACGTTGTCTGGTATCTTTCCAGCGGAATAGTGTCCAAGCATGTCCTAGCCACGCAGTCACTATAACCACATCCGCAAATCACTAAGGCAACAGCGACAACAAAAGCATCCAAGTTGCTCTACAACAAAAGCAACGCAAAGCAGAAGTCCGGTGCTGCCCAGTCTCTGGCACCGTGTCAGTGCGACACAAGTAGCAGTGAGCCAGAGCTTGCCTTTCTGCCACGCAGAGTTTACGCCCCTCCGGCAGCTGTCCCGACTGTGAGACTGCCAAGCTGCAGCAAAGACAAAGAAGGCACTGCGGCCAGCGACTCACGCACCAGTCTCCATACTAGACTGGGGCAATTTGACCGGCAGTCGTCTTCCATGATGCAAAAAAAAGAAGCACCTTGTGCTTCAGCCAGCTGCAGTCCTTCTTGCACAGTCACTTCGTGACTCATAGTGCATCCTGCCATGCCCCACACAGAGGTCCGGCCAGCCAAAAAGCTTTTGCCCATGCGAAACGTTCTCCACACTCTCTCTCGGCTACAGGGCACGTCCAGGACAGTCTAACAACTCCTGACCGCATGTGCCGTGCGCGGCCTGCGCAGTGCCGTAGCAGGAAGTTGCCATCCACTGCTTTGACCCAGTGCACGTTCTCTGTGACTCCAGTGGACTCAAGAAACAGCTGCATCTCAGCTCGTCGCTCAGGATCCAAAGAAATGACCAGGATTGGAAACGTGCTAGTCATTGCTCAGCTCTTTAACGCGCATTAAGTCTGCAACTACCAGCGCTGGCGCACCATGGGTCACCGCTGACTCTCTGTCCACAACCCACATGACCCCCAAACACATGGAAGTCTTGCTCTAGCCATGCACAAACGCTCGAGCCACACCTCTAGAAACATCTGGAAATCAAAGGGGCAGAGAATATGCTTCAATTGCCCACAGGTTCACCAATGGCACACCAACAAGATAAATAAATTCAACAGCACTACATACTCAGCCCAAAAAAGATTTGAAGAGTAAATTTGCTTCGACTGGGCTTATCCGAGCTTAGATTCAGCTTTTCCAGGACTTATCCAAGGCTTGGCCAAAAGGTCTGACAGCTGCCTGTGGGCAATTCATGAAGATTTTTTCGCTGTGTCCAAGAAACTGGCTTGTTCGAGGCTGCTTGAAACCGTCAGCCCCAGCAATGAGGCAGTCTCAAAGTAAAATCTCTGGGCTTCCTGAAACTGATTTCGGCTCGCTGAAACTGGCCCCGAAGCTGCTGGCCTAGAAGCGCATCTCGACATCTTTGAGTGAAGGAGCGGGCATACGCGTTGGCTTGATTCTGTTATCGAAATTATGTCAAACTGATTTCCACTTTGTTTCACCCCACATGCCGCAAAACTGTGAGGTCGACCTGCAAGCAACAAACCGTGCCAAGGCAAGTCGGGGGAACTGTGGTGCCTATGATGGTTAAATGTGTGGGCAGGAAATTAGGAGGACCGGTTTCCCATAAGGCGTCTGCAAGGGTTTCCAAAACCACGGACCGAACCCACTAACAAAACGGTTACGTGAAGACAGGCGCTGCTGTCTTGCTGCCGTTTTCCCCCGGCACTGCTTCAAGGCTGGAAAATTGTTCGCTCACCACCAGACGCGGCGCAATGACCAGCCTCTGCTTGCGTGTGGGAGGCTAGGACCGCGTTGCATGGCCGAGGCCTTCGGGAGACTCAAGCTTTGTCAAACAATGTGCCAGATAGCAGGACACAGCGCACACAGTGCAGCAGTATTCCAGTCACGTGTGCGCAAGTACACCTGTCAATCCCGAATGGAACATCAAGTGGGTCCGATGCTCAGCTTTCAAGTCTTGCAGGCCAGCCCAACTCCTGGCGCGCACGCCTCGCAGCCTCACGAGTAGCCGAAATTTTAGCCTCAAACAAGTCCTGCATGCGCTCTCTCAACTCTTCGGGAGGTCCCGACTCAAACTCTGAGCGCTTAGGCAAGCCAACTGACAGAAGGTCTTTCAAAGCACGAACACGTGACAACAACACGTATCGGCTTAGCCAGGCGGTGGAAGGTCCGAGTCGAGGGGGCAAAGCCCAGTGCGCAATGAGACCTGGCTCAGCCGTCGCGCCCTGCATTCCGTGAATCGTCTTCACAGGCGCTGGCGCCAAGCCAAGCTGATGTCGCTTGATAAGAAGTTTTTCTTTTCCAAGTGCTACTTCGAACTGGGCTGATGTGGGCACAACTGCGATCACGCCAGGCCTGCCAGGAAGAACTGCTTCGCTGAAGTCGTCCACCTTCACATAGATGGCTAAAGGCAAGGCTTTGCAAACATAGTGCCCGCATTCCTGCACGCTTTGCCAGTCTGCCGCAGTCCACGCCAAGTCATGCGAGCGCAGCTCCAGGCCTACGACTACGCCTTCCCTCTCTTGCACAAGCTGAGGAGCGCAGACTTTCTTCGTCAAGCGAACCTTTTGATGAAGATGAACGGGCAGAAGGCCCATGAGTTTCTTTGTGTCACTCAGTGAGGATGTCTGGAGCATCTGCATGTGCTCTTTTTCACTGCACGGGCGAGATGGCTTGTCAACGGCTTGTATATAGAAAAGGATCTCCCCGGCGCACTTCGCAGACTGTGCAGCCCGAAGCTGCTGCCCCAAGGCGACGATGTCCCAAGAGTAAGCAGCCTCGTAGAAGTCACCGGCGGTGAGCAAGCGAGCATCGTTTTGCACAACCCGAGTCTTTCGTAGCGCCTCCCAGGCTGCGTCACTCATGCGACATCCATGTCGCATGCTGCGCAAGACTTCTCGTAGCAGCGGATCGGTGAATCTCTTGGCAGACGTAAACTCAAACACGTGATCGAAAGTCGATATCAAGGCTCGTGCTTGCTGCTGTTCGTAGCTCGCAAAGCGAATGGGGTGCAGTAGCGAGGCAGATTCTGGCACAGGTGGCAGCTGATAAAAGTCTCCCAAGAGCAGCACAGCAAAGCAAGCACCGAACGTTTGATTTTGTTTTAAGTATGCGTCCAGGAGGAGTTCATGCGACGCTTCGCGTGCAAGACTGAAGCGCAAACTCAGCGCGTGTAGCAGCTGGGCGGCCGTTTGGCTTATCTCGTCAAGTGCGACACAGGCAGTGTGCTGTAGCCATGCCTCCAGCTTTCGCTTCAACTCGTGCTTCATCTGCAAAGCCGAAAGTTTCAAGGAGCTCGTAGCATTCAAGCCAGCTGCTACGTGCAAAGTTCGCCCATGAATATGACGCGCTCCAGCATTTGTGGCACAAAGAGGCAGATATGCGTTTTGGCCAGGGAAGTAGCGAGAAATTAACGGCGCGATCATTTTGTTCAGCAACCACGATTTGCCGCAGCCGCCTCCCCCTAGTCCAATCATTCTGCAAAAATGCGACGGCGACTTCCCCGTCAAGTGCGTCTGGCCGGGCGGCTTTTCTTGCCACATCTTCTGCATTGGCAACACAAGCAAGGACATGAAATCGATTTGGTCCTCGGTCGCGGTGTGCCGCTGCATTAGTTCCTTCGCAAAGTCGCCAGGACTGACACCTATTGGCACATCTACCATATCTACATCCACATCATCGCAACCTGCGCGCCCGCTTTGCTCGCTGACTGCATCGGGCTTGGCAGGCACTTGAGCCTGCTGGTCTATCCACGCGGCTTGGCCCCGCAGCGCTTGAGCGAAGCTCTGCTTGTATGAAAGCCCAGGCTGTCTACCGAATTTGCCTGGCAGGCTGCGGTCCATGTCAATGCAGTGCTGAAACGTATCACAATAGCTTCGCAGGGCTTGCTGCGCTGCCGTGGGTCTCTGCGATTTGCGCGCCTGATCAACAGCGTCTAATCTTAGAGCAACTCGTGTCGCAGCTCGGCCGGCACTCACGGCATATTTGGGCTGCACGTCGACAAGATCCGAGTCGTCGAAAGCTTCTTCTCGCTCCTCATCGCTGTCATTTGGGTGCTGGTCTATGAAGACCGAGTTGGCGATGTTCTCATTTGGATCTACTTCAGAGTCTGTCGCAACCTCCTCTGCTGCCCCCTTCAAGTTCCGAGGCTTTATACGAGCTTCCGCTGTTAGATCAAGGTTGGTCGCGACTCTCCTGGCCAGTCGGGCGCAGTACTCAGCCAGAAATGGCTGGCTGGGGTGGTGCCCAGGCGCCAGGGACTCGCACGCAGCACCGTCGCTCCCAAGACCACAAATTTCTGGAGAACTGCTTGATGATAACACCACGGAATGAGCTACGCAAAGATATGAAGCTATGACCTCCAAGCAAGAGTTCGGCAGCCGGGCCACAACAATTTCACGCAATATGGATCTGAGGGAGCAGGCTTTCAAACATCGCTGCGTGTCTGTGCCTGGCAGCCATGCGCGAAATTCTACACAGTCCAGCACGCTATGCTGCTTTGACGCAGAGGCGTCGCGGGCCTGCGCACGGTCAGCAAGTTGCTCAACTCTTGCCCTTTCGGTTCGCCAGGCAGCAGCAAAGCTCCATCTGTTGTCGCCCTGAACTTTTGCAAGCAAAGGCTGAAACAGCTCTGGCGCAGCACAAGTTTTAGAGCAGCTGCAAGCACGCGCTGTAAAAAGAACTGCTTTTATCAATGCGTTCAGTTCTTTGTCCTGATCTGCAGTGGGGACCGTGGGTCCTATGAGTCGTGGAACTGCAACGTACAAGCGCACACGCTGAGCAAACCGGCTAAACAGAGCGTAGTGTGGCTCAAAGAAGATGATGTCGCTGCTCTGTGCAACTAGCTTCGCCCGGTGCACGCGAAGAACATGCATTGCGTACACATAGAGGCTCATGTCCTTTAAGGCCGGGCCTCGATGCAGATAATCATCTTGCAAGCTTGTGGTCTCGACAAAGGTTTGTTCAGCAATGTCATCAGCGTTTGCAAGCGAAGTTGACTGCAGCAAGTCCAAGCTGATAGGTCCGTCTTTTGCACCTTTTTCTGTTTTTTTCTCTAGTGACCGCTTTTGCGCTTGGGCCATGTAAATTGAGCGTGGTAAAAAAAGTACTTTTTCGTGATGTGTTTGCCAGCCAGCAGCTCCAGTACTAACAATCACGTACAGTTCAGCGCAAGACAGCCAAAAACTACGATTGGCCGCGTAACACATCCGCAAAAGCACCCTACGAGCCCGATGAAGCGGTCCTTTTGTTTTCTGCTTGGCCTTCTCTGACTGGGGCAAATCCAAGGATCCATGCTCTATTGCCTCAGCTCGCTCATCCTCCTGCAAATTCTTAACTGCTGCCTGCAGTTGCTGCAGCAAAGGCGCGAAAGTTTGCAGAGACTTGGACGAGTACTTTGTGATGTAATAGTCAGCGCAGTGCGCAGCTCGAAACGCACACACAATGGCATACAAAACGGCATCATGCAGTGGAGTTGATTCTTTGGAACAAACACTGGACGCCCACGCGGGGTTTGGCGCTTCAGCTGCCGCAATGTTAGTGTCCTTCCCTGCTCTTGGCAGAACAGGTACTCGTGTCACATACTGCATATCCACATTGCTTCTGGCGAGCACTTGGCTAACGTCGCTGCTGGCCGAGCGAAATGGGTGTGTCCGCCTCAGTGCAATTTTTCCGTGGTCTCTTGCATCTTCAGTCTCCAAAATGTGCGGCGTAGACACCAGAGCTTTTCCCTGTCGGCGGATCTTGCGCCGCTTGCCTGCTAAGACTAACTCAACAACGTGATCAAAACCGAACCTACAAGCGCCACTGCTGCGCTTCCGCCTTTTGTCAGACACATCAGTGGACGAGACAGGCTGCTTCGCGCTAGGCTGCTTTGGACTTTGCTGCAGTGACACTTCTGCTGATTTGGCTCTTCCACAAGTTTGAGTACAAGTATGGTCATGATTCAGGATATGCAGCTCAAATGCGTCTCTTGCAAATGCTTCCGCCCACCTGGACGCATCCAGCAGCATCTGCTCATGAGACGTAGGAAACGTGCCATGTTCAGCACCAAAATCAATTTTCGCGGGCTTCTTCGTCAAGGAATCATAGCTTGGAAGGCCGACCGCTTGCAACAAGCGATAAATCGGAGAAGTGCTGTGAGGCGAGCCGGTCAAAGAAGTGTCAAACGGAGACTTCGGCTGCCTGCCTTCCTGCCGCGCGCAAGCTTCCTCATCAACTACGTGTTTGGCTTTCCAAGCTGGTTGCAAGGCCAAGCATTCGCGGACACTTCCATCTGCATTTGTGCCACCGTCAAACCGGCTCTTGTTCTGTTGCCTCAAGGAAAAGGGCTCTTGTGGTAGCGTCACGCCCAGCTGCCGACCAATCTCTGTTGAGCATTCGTAGACAATGGTGCTAGCCGCCTCCACGCACTTCCGCCGCCAGGCTTCCACTCCAGCCTCAACTGACGCGTCGTCGCCTGACAGCAGTGCCTTGAAGAACTCAATATCTGCTGCGCAGGTGGCGTGGAGCTTGTTGTGTGTGTGTTTGAAGCCGCGAGCCTGGGCCTCGCCCAAACCAAAACCAGCCGTCGGCGCAAACACCAGCCCTGGCTGCAAGCTTCCCGCTGCAAAGTCCTCTTGGTGCAAGTGGCTCTCGAAAATACGCCGCCCATAGTGAAATGTGCCGATTCCAAGCACGTGCCGCAGAAAAAGCTCATGCTTCAGCAAAAAGAAGCGCCCTTGCGCGCGAGGGTTTTGCGAAATTCGTTCGTGCATTGCTCTCAACGTTGGCATCTCTATGGCGTTTGTAAAAAGATTGACTTTGCGGCGGCTGCTGCCTTCGTCTGCACCATCATGAAGCTTCAGTACAATTGGCGATCGGGTATCGGAGAAATTCAGTGTGAAGAAGAGTACGCACGGATGAAATAGCAAATTCATGGCCAACCCCAAGTGTCGCTGCCGCACACGGTAGCCTTCAGAGCCCGGCACGTTTGACGTGGCAAACAGCAATGCTCTCAAGCAAGCCCTGGCAGAATCAGTGAGCTGTCTTGACGCTAGAGCATCAGTGGCAGTTGAGCGCCCGCCAACAGCAGCAATGAAATCCTGAACACTTGTCTTCGCAATGTTCGCGACGTCATTGCGGAAGCCAGGTCTGCTCAAGCACATGCGGGCGCCTGTGATGATTCCCAGGCGTCGCCGCCCGTCGTGCATGCAAGCAAGAATTTCAGGCCGAATGAAGCGAGAGGGCGATACAGCTTTATACTCTGCACTGTCGTCAGGCAAGTGGTACTCTAACTCCTCTCTCTCTTGCAAGCAGCTTGCCCAATCCTCAAACAGCAGGGGGGTTCGTCGCTCCAGACCTGGAGTCCCGTCTCCAAAGAAAAACTCTGGAAAGGCACAAGTCCAAGTTGATGCGGCGAACATATTAAGCGGCTTTCCTGTCGGTACTCGCAGGGCTGTGGCTTCAACGCGCGTTGGCTCGTCCAGTTGGGCAGCTATGGTCTGCAGCTGCTGCTGCACATTTTCTGTGAAGCTTCGAGAAGTTTTGTGTACGTCCTGTAAAACTGTTTGAGCGTGATGGCGGCCACCCGCGTCGGGAATTTTGATAAAACTGCCATCATGGCACATCAGCCGGGTGTTCTGCTCATTTTTTATGATTTGCTTTGCAGAGGCTTCCATCGTTTCCATTTTTTTTTGAAACACGGCAAAGCAAGCAACAGGATCATCTGCGTGCTGAGCATCTGTTGCAATCATTTGTTCCGGCATAAGCTGACCATCAGCGTTAGCCTGGTCTTCGCAGTCACTTGATGCTGTGTCGCTTTCTTCTTTTGTTTCCGAGACCTCGGGGCCTTGCAGGTTCGGAATTGAGGCGGGGCCCTTAAGCTGAGTAGCGACGCCGCTGCATTCTTTGAGTTCACAACAGCAAGTTTCCAAAACAGCTGGGACACCTTCTTCTGGAAACTCGCTTAGAATTCGGCGCTCGTCGACATCGATATCTCGAAACGCAGGGCAGACTTGCTTCCTTATGTAGGCGCAGTGCTGGTACAGCTTCCGGCTGCACGTTGCCCACTTTGCATTCTGCAAACTGCCACTGCGGCCGGTGAACGCAACCACTATGCTGTCTTGAACATTTCTTGGCTCAGGCGGCAGCGCTCGGTCTGCCAAGCCGCCAGTTGGCTGCGCCACAAAGAGGCAGTTGGAAGCGCATCCGATCTGTCTAGATTGAGACTGCTGCCACGCGGCATCCAAATACACTGTGCGAAACACTGGCCTTGCCAAAGACAGCAACCAACGCATTGCGTCTGTAAGTCCTTGGTAGTCAGGGTGCTGACGACCAACCCACATGTCGTTGCACAGTGCGTATTTCGGCAACGTTGGCTTTGCTTTACTAATGCAGCTCAAGCATTCTTGGCACACGAAACAAGTTTTCGTAGGATCAGCAACGCCAGCGCAATCGCTAGTCACTCCTTGCAGCATTGAGATGCGACGAGTGTGCAGAAGCCATTTCATGTCGCTATGCAGCGGGTGCTGCACTGATGCCTTGGTCAGCTCTTCTGCCGGTATCAGTGGCCATCGGGCCTGATACCTCTCCACGGAAAACAGTTCGTGCAGCAAGCGGGGCGAAGCTATTTTACGCGCCCGTGCCCTGCAAGCCGAAGCTGATGCTGAGCGGGGTCCGTAGCCCGCGGCTTCATCATCATTTTCACTGTCTGAAGTGTGCTCCAGCTCATCTCTTTCGTCGAGACTTCTTTCCTTAAACAAGTGCACAGGGACCCGATGCTCCAGCCAGTCCAGTCGAGCACAAATCACGCAAGCTGCCTCATCTCGAGACACTGTGTGCGATGGCTTGTTTGCTGGCCAATTATTGGACCCAGAGCCCTCGGCTGATGTCGACTCATGTTGCGCGAAGCTTTGCACAATGCTTCTTTTTTCGGATGGCTGAAGTTTACGCGGTCCTTGAAGTGAAGTCAAGTGCAGCACTCGCTTTCTATACTCGGCGTAAGATGCGTGCTTGCACGTCACATGATCGAGAAACTTTTGCATGTTTAAGCTGCCATGCCCACAAAGCTGACAGACAAGCGGTTGCGAGGGCAAGGGCTCGCCAGGCCACTCATGCAGCTTATCTGTGCTTTCACTGCTGTCCACATAGTTATCAGTTGGCTGAGGCAGCCATGACCACAGCGGAATTGATTCAAAAGCTTTCCTCATTGCGTTTCCACGGCCTGAGCAATCGTATTGAACAACATTGCGAGCCAAAACTACATGCCGGAACAGGCGGTCCTCCCACCTCAACTCTTCGTCGACAGTTCCCTGAAAGGTCTTGCCTTTGTTAGCAGGCAGTCGGCCTTGCTCTAACACGAAGTCGTGAATTTGTTTGACAATTTGCTCCAGCCTATTCGCTGCCTGCTCAAACGGCTCCCCTTTTCGAGCAGATTGCTCCAGCCACGATCCAGCAGGCAGTTTTTGATGCGTACACATGTGCACTTTGATAATCTGGATGTTTGCCACCGTGCCTTGAGCGCAAGTAAGCTCCTCTGTGGAGAACTCCTGCAACGACTGCTCTAAAACTTTCCTCAAGAACTGCTTGAGCCCTGCAAGATTTTCTGCAAAATCAGTCTGACTAGCAAACCCACATTTGCGCGCCCATGCCCTCGCCGTGCTGTAGCTGGCATCTGCTATATCACTTGCAATGTAGAGCTTAACGCTGTCTCGCGTGTCAAAAGTTGCCATCATCTGCTTGGTCCTCACCGCCAAATCTTGCGTGCCTACTTGGAGATCTTGGCCGCTCACATCGAACACGGCCAAAATTTCGTCCAGGCGCTGTAGCAAGTACGCTCTGTGCGCGTCACTCTCACTTGCGTCATCAACATGGTGCAGAGCAAATCCAGCAGCGTACGCCCACTTCCACAAGCTCTTGCCAGTGGCTCGCTGGATTTCGGTCGCTATCCAGCTTCGGACACGCGTCTTCTTTTTTTCCTGCAGCTCCTTTTCTGTTTTCACGCTCGCGTTTGCTTCGAGTTCTACCAATCTATGCGATGTCTGCTTGGCAAACCAGCGATTAAGTGTAGTGCTATTCTTTGTCTGCAATGCTTTTGAGCAGTCTTCGGCTAGCTTGCTGGCCGGCTTTTTGTGGCCATGTTCTTTCTGAGACACCTCGAGCTGTTTAGCCACAGCGCCCAGGCGCGCTCTGTCAGCTCTGGAAACTGCTCCGCTGACAAGTGACTGCAAGAATTCGGCATCTGCGGCGGCAAGCTTCGGCAATGGAGCGCTTTCACTAGGGCTCGCGCGAATGGCGCAGCCAGTCTTTGACTGTAGCTCCTTCAAGCAATCTTCGGCTAACTTGCTGGCCGTTTTTTTGCGGCCATGTTCTTTCTGCGACACCTCGAGCCTTTTAGCCAAAGCGCCCAAGCGCACTCTGTCAGTTCTGGAAACTGCTCCGCTGACAAGTGACTGCAAGAAGTCGCCATCTGTTTCTGACACTAGGCCAGTGTCTTGGTTTGCGGCGTCGTTCTTCGGCAACGGTATGCTTTCACTGCCGCTCGGGCCAACGGCGCAGCCAGCCTTTGACTGTAGCTCCTTTAAACAATCTTCGGCTAGTGCGCTGGCCGTTTTTTTGCGACCATGTTCTTTCTGCAACACATCGAGCTTTTTGGCCACAGCACCCAAGCGCACTCTGTCAGTTCTGGAAACTGCTCCGGTGCTGACAAGCGACTGCAAGAATTCTGCATCTTCTGCTTCCGACTCTGACACTAGGCCTGTGTCTTGGTCCGAGGTGTCGTGCTTCGCCGCAGAGAGAATTTTTGAGGCGGCTTGCTCTTTGGGCCCGTTCTGTTGAGTGCCAGCATCTGGGCCTCGCCAAGAATCGTCTAGCATCATCTGGTCACGCGCTACAGGTTGTCTGCAGGCACCGTCTGGCAAACGATTTGCCTGGCTTCGTTGCTCCGTCGGGTCAATTTGTTGCGGAGTGCAGCGCAGCCCCGAGGATGCGCTGGCTGGCGTTGCGCTTTGCTGCAGGACGCCGCGATCTAGCGCACAAAGCTCTAGCTCATTGCGCGCAAGACACCGTCTGTGCAACACCTGCTTTTGCTTTGACTCTGGCAGCGCAGCAAGCAAGTGTGACCACTGCGTGTCAACGCCAACATGAGACTTCCAAGCAAACTGCCTTGCGCCCAGAACTGTCTCCACTTCTTCGGTCACTCCTTCCACATGCAAAAGCTCTGCAACACAAGCTGCCACCAAGATTTTCTTAAAGAAATCTTGGCCAGGATGCACTAGCATGCAGTAGCCCCCTCCTCCTTTTAACGCATTAGGCACCACGCGCACCACGGCGAATTCTGGCAGTCTGTTTATCTGTTGCGACGGATGCAAAACACGACCATTCAAGCAAAACTGACAGCGCCATAACATGCTGCGCAACATGCTTAAATCTCTGCTGCTAAAGCTGCTCGGCTCACGCTGCTTTGCGGCTAGCGTGCGTGTCACGCACATCATCGCGACCTCTGCCAGCGTTGCGCCCGCCCTAGCTGCCACGACTTGGGCTTGACAGCACATAGGCGCAACCAGCCACACTTCTTGCAAACGCTCGTTGGCACACTGCTCAGCAGTTTTGCAAGACATGTGCTTCGCGTCCTCGTTGTTGAGCAGCCAGCTGTGCTCCATTGAATTACGGCAGCATAGACAATTCACGCCGTTTCTACCCAGAATTTCCTGCACGTGCCCATGCAAAACTTGCTCAGACAAGCACGCAGCGTCTTGCCCCTGAAAAGCCGCCAGCCACAAGTGCCTTTGTAGAGCAGAACACAGGCAAATATGAAATCGCTGCAAGCCAGCCTGCAAAGCGCGAACCACTGACACAAAGCAGCTCTGCTTTTTAGAGCGGCGGAGTAAATGCCGAAAGTCGTCTAATAGAAGCACGCAGCACGAGCAGGCAAGCAGCATGCCCCATTCGGATACATCCTGTGATTCAATCAAAACTGCGAAAAATGCTGCGCTACTGGCATGCGTACAAAAACGGTCCATAACTTCTGCACAATTCTGCTGCAAAGCGCCCCACAGCTGCAAAGCTAAAGAACTTTTCCAAGCCAAATGTCTTGACCATGCCCACCCGTGTAAGCTGATTGCTGTCAGCTCACCATGCTGCAAACGTCTTGTCACAGCTGGCTGCCGTGTCCAAAGCAAGAAAGAGGAACGCGAGTTCCTTCGGCGCTTTACTCGTTGCCCAGTGCTTGTCCTTGCGCGTGCACAAACTCTCCGGCTCACGCGCGCTGACTTCAAGCTCGCGATGAAGAGCACGCAAAGGGCGAGGAGTCCCACCCAGAAACACATGCTGCGAGCGCGATGATATCTACTGTTCCCTGTATGTGTCTCTCTTCCAGTTTCAGTAGCAGACAGTTATCCCTAGGCAAAAAAGCAAGTGTCTAGTGCGTAGCGCTACGCTGACTATTTTGATGAGTCGGCCGTGTCTGTCTAGCGACCTGATATGGCTGCCAAAACCCAAACACATCATGTAGCCAGCATGCCCGTCAGCAAAGCAGAAAGTCAAGCGACTTCTATTTGGGGCTGCCCGCTTCGATTTCCCCTCGCTTCTAAATCCGCCGAGCCCACCTTTCAAAACTACACGCTGGTCCGAAGGAGCCTCAATTGCTCAGGCACTTCACAAAATGACAAAACAGTGAGCGGCGAAGCTCTTTATCTCCAGCCGAGCTTTACTGAACAATCAAGGAAAATCAGACAAGTCCACATGATGCTTGAAACTTGAAACCCTTTGATGCTTGAAATTGGGGGCCAGCCAAGCCACTGAGGGGCGCAGTGATTTTGTTGCTCAAACCTGGCTCATACAATAACACTCAAATGGAACCAGAGCCCATCAACCTGGTTTTTGGTAAGTGCAATCTAAAGCTCTCTTGATCTTCAATGTTCTAAGTAAAACTTTCCCATTGTTTCCTCTCTCCACATGCCACAAAAGCAAGCCGTCCAAAGCAGTGGTCAGGACACCCTCTTGTGTCAGCCCATGAGCGTGAAGCGGCGCCTATGACGGACAACTTCAGCAGCGAAGCTGCAAACGGAAGGGGCCTGACAGAACTCCGACAAAGGCGCTGGTAGTGGAAGCCCCTTTTTTAAAAAGTGGTTTGGAGCTTAGGCCTTCCCATTAAGCCACAAGCGAGAGCACTCCAGCACGTAACCATGACTCCAATATACAAAAAAATCTGTTCTATAATTGTTTGACGTAAGCTGATGTGCCCCATATGCCACAAAACGGAGTAACTCCTTAAACCACTGATCCAAGCCACTAAAGGTCACCTGAAGACTGGTACAAAATACCATCCCAAAAGGACCTGGCTGCAGCTGACTTAGGGGAACAGGGATATTGTTTCGTGAGTGAGATTTAAAACGGGGTCAAGCAAGCATGGCTGGAAAATGCAAATCGAGCCAGAGCCCAAATAACTTGTGCTTGGCAGGCGCCATCGTCTTGCATTGACTATGTTCAAGCAAACTGCTTTCCCCGTGTTTCCCTCCACATGCCACGAAATGCGAAGCTTAGGAAGTTTGCAAAGCAATGCTCAGCCCAGGGTGTGAAGCGGCGCCTACGATGGCTGGCTTCAGCAGACAAAGATGCCACCAGATGGCGAGACCTGACGGAACTGCGACATACTGCGACAAAGAATTTCTCAGACGCTTGGCTTCATGGATGCCTTCCCAGGAACTCCGTCACCTGAAGGCTTGTGCAAAATAACTCGTCCCAAAAGGATTGGCTGCAGCCGACTTAGGGGGACGGGGGTATTGTTTCCTGAGGCCAAAGCCCAAATATCTTGTGTTTGGCAGGCGCCATCGTCTTGATTTGGTTATGTTCAAGCAAATTGCTTTCCCCTTGTTTCCCTCCAAATGCCACGAAATGGGAGGGGTATAATTTTAGCCAGAGTGTCAAGCGGGACAAAGGCAGCGGAAATCTCTGATCCTTGGCTTCATGGATGCCTTCCCCCATGAACCAGAAACTCCCTAAACCACTGATCCAAACCACTAAAGGTCACCTGAAAACTGGCACAAAATAACTCATCCCAAAAAGACCTGGCTGCAGCTGACTTAGGGGGACAAGGATACTGTTTCTTAAGTGGGATCTAAAGCAGGGTCAAGCATGGCTGGAAAATGCAAATCGAGCCAGAGGCCAAATATCTTGTGCTTGGCGGGCGCCATCGTCTTGATTTGATAATGTTCAAGTAAACGGCTTTCCCCGTATTTCTTTCCACATGCCGCGCAATGGGAGGCTTATAAGAAACCGTTCCAAGCACTGCTCAAGGGACCCTCTTGTTTCAGCCCAGGGTGTGAAGCGGCGCCTACGATGGCGGGCTTCAGCAGACAAAGATGCCACCAGAAGGCAAGACCTGACGGAACTGCGACATACTGCGACAAAGAAGTTCTCAGACCCTTGGCTTCATGGACGCCTTCCCCAAGCTCACACGACGAACCAGGAATTCCCTAAACCACTGGTTTGGACCACCAAAGGTCACCTGAAGACTGGTACAAAATGACTCATCCCAAAAGGAGCTGGCTGCAGCTGACTTAGGGGGACAGGGATACTATTTCTTAAGTGGGGTCAAGCATGGCTGGAAAATGCAAATCGAGCCAGAGCCCAAATATCTCGTGCTTGTTGATTTTATCATGCTCAAGCAAACTGCTTTCCCCGTGTTTCCATCCACATGCCACGCAATGGAAGGCTAAAAAAAAAGAAACCGTTCAAAGCAATGCTCAGGGGCCTCTTGTTTCAGCCCAGGGTGTGAAGCGGCGCCTACGATGGCCGGCTTCCGCAGACAAAGATGCCGCCACAAAGCGAGATGGATGCCGTTTGCAAGCTCACATGAGCGCACAGCACTAAAGGCCACCTGAAGACTGGTACAAAATAACTCATTCCAAAAGGACCTGGCTGCAGCTGACTTGGCTCGTGCAAGAAAACTCAATCGAAGCCAGAGCCCAAATATCTTGTTTTTGGCAGGCGCCATTGTCTTGATTTGATAATGTTCAAGTACACGGCTTTCCCCGTATTTCCCTCCACATGCCACGAAATGGAAGAGCGGGAGGTTTATAAGAAACCGTTCAAAGCAGTGGTCGGGGGAACCCTCTTTGTTTCAGCCCAGAGTGATGCCACCAAAAGGCGAGACCTGACGGAAACACGACAAAGGCTCTGCAAGTGACCAAAGCAAACACCGGATCGCAGCTCGACCTTCCCTGCTTCAGCGGTCTTCCAGTGGATAAAATCTCTGCACTCTGTCAGTAGTTGCCTCACAGCCTTTGGTTTACGGTTTTGCTTAGTGTTCCGCCCATAAGCAAAGTAGTGGAGTGTAAACCACAGCATTCTGAAAGCGCAAAAGCACGCAGGGAACTACATGCGCTGTTCGGATCGCAAGCGCTGAGTTCATGCTTGCGACGCCGGGCACGCAAAACGCAAGCAGGTCCAGCCACCAGCCCATGTCACGCTCTCACAGCAAGCCATTTCAAGCCATGGCGTTCGTTCCCCTGTTGCAGCTGCGTGTTGGTCTTCGCATGAGTCAAATTTTCACGCTTCTCACCACATACGAGGGCACTCCAACACGCGACCATGACTCAACTGCAACCAGAGCCCGCAAATCTTACAAGTTTTGTGCTGGGTAACTGCCATAAGTAGTTGTGTTCGGTGATTTTTGAAGTAAACTGACTCCCCCTTGTTTCACCCCATCTGCCACAAAACAGTGAGGCTGTTGTACAAGCAAACTGTCCAAAGCTGAGGGACACTCTTGCGTCTGCCCATGAGTGCGAAGCGGCGCCTAAGATGGACAACTTCAGCAGGTACGCCGGAAGGCAGGCACCTGACAGGACTGCGACAAAGGCGCGGCCAGTGAGCAAAGCAAACACCGGATCGCAGCTCAACCTTCCTCACACTTTCAGCGGTCTTCCCGTGGATAAAATCTCGGCACCCTTTGAGTAGTTGTCTCAGAAGAGCTACCCCCCTTCCCCCAAAACAATGTGAAAGGTGAGCTCTGTTTGGAGATCTGTGGTTTGGAGGTTACGGGGGCGTGGCTTCCCGCATGCTCTGCACGAATCAGAAACTCCCCAAGCTATTGATCTAAACCACTAAAGGTCACGAAGACTTGTGCAAAATATCTCATCCCAGAAGGACCTGAGTGCCGAGGTTTACCAGCAAACGATGGACCACCAGGCAGTCTGACTAGTTCTTTTTCAATCACGATGGCACGGGCTTCGATGTTGGGAGCAAGCTCCGTGGAAGTTCTCAGCAGCTCTCAATGTTTCCGGAACTGGCATATTCACAAGGCAGCCCCCGGTTTCCAAAACTGGCATCCGCAAATCACAGGTCAGGGGGTATCTCCGCTGGGTACCGGCTAAGCGTGTGGCATCTCTCTGCCGGCAAATCACTCACACCCACATCGCAGCCAGCCCCCTGCTTGCCGTTCATCTTACTGTCCAGGTCCTTGAGCTGAAGCATGGCCCGCTTCAACTGCGGCACATCTGCGTCGCTCACGAGGCTGACCGCCTGCAAGTACATCTTCGTTGGTGATCCAGAAGTCACTGCGCTGATGACACGGCTTGCGGCGTCGCTCTTCGGCAGCGGTATGCTTTCACAGGCGTTCGGGCTAACGGCACAGCCAGCCTTTGACTGTAGCTCCTTCAAGCAATCTTCGGCTAGTGCGCTGGCCGCTTTTTTGCATCCATGTTCTTTCTGCGACACCTCGAGCTTTTTGGCACCCAAGCGCGCTCTGTCAGTTCTGGAAACTGCTCCGCTGACAAGCGACTGCAAGAATTCAGCATCTTCTGCTTCTGTCTCTGACACTAGGCCTGTGTCTTTGTCCGCAGCGTCGCGCTTCGCCGCAGAGAGCTGTTGAGTGCCAGCATCTGGGCCTGGCCCAGAATCTTCTAGCAACATCTGGTCACGCACTACAGGTTGTCTGCAGGCACCGTCTGCGCCAAGCTCTGGCAAACTTCGTTGCTCACTACTGCAGCCAGTGTCCAAGTTGGGCTCACTTTCTGGCAGCGTCGGGTCAATTTGTTGCGGAGTACAGCGCAGCCCCAAGGATGCGCTGGCTGGCTTTGCGCTTTGCTGCAGAGCGCCGCGATCTATCGCACAAAGCTCCAGCTCACTGCGCGCAAGACACCGTCTGTGCAACAGCTGCTTTTGCTTTGACTCTGGCAGCGCCGCAAGCAAGTGTGACCGCTGCGTGTCAACGCCAACATGAGACTTCCAAGCAAGTTGCCTTGCGCCCAGAACTGTCTCCACTTCTTCGGTCACTCCGCGCGCAGACTTCAAGCTCGCGATGCCGAGCACGCTCAGGGCAAGGAGTTCTACCCAGCAACACATGCTACGAGCGCGACGATATCCACTGTTCCCTATATGTGTCTCTCTTCCAGTTGCACTCGCTGACAATTATCCCTAGGCTGACTCAGTACTTTGTCTTCCTGAAAACTAGTGCGTAGCCCTACGCTGACTATTTTGATGAGTCGGCCGTGTCTGTCTAGCGACCTGATATGGCTGCCAAAACCCAAACACATCATGTAGCCAGCATGCCCGTCAGCAAAGCAGAAAGTCTATTTGGGGCTGCCCGCTTCGATTTCCCCTCGCTTCTAAATCCGCCGAGCCCACCTTTCAAAACTACACGCAGGTCCGAAGGAGCCTCAATTGCTCAGGCACGTCACACAATGACAAAACAGTGAGCGGCGAAGCTCTTTATCTCCAGCCGAGCTTTACTGAACAATCAAGGAAAATCAGACAAGTCCACATGATGCTTGAAACTCTTTGATGCATGAAATTGGGGGCCAGCCAAGCCACTGAGGGGCGCAGTGGTTTTCTTGCTCAAACATGGCTCATACAATAAAACTCAAATGGAACCAGAGCCCATCAACCTTGTTTTTGGTAAGTGCAATCCAAAGCTCTCTTGATCTTCAATGTTCTAAGTAAAACTTTCCCATTGTTTCCTCTCTCCACATGCCACAAAAGCAAGCTGTCCAAAGCAGTGGTCAGGACACCCTCTTGCGTCAGCCCATGAGTGTGAAGCGGCGCCTATGACGGACAACTTCAGCAGCGAAGCTGCAAACGGAAGGGGCCTGACAGAACTCCGACAAAGGCGCTGGTAGTGGAAGCCCCTTTTTTAAAGTGTGGTTTGGAGCTCCCAGGCCTTCCCATTAAGCCACAAGCGAGAGCACTCCAGCACGTGACCATGACAAAAAATTGTGTTCTATAATTGTTTGAAGTAAGCTGATGTCCCCCATATGCCGCAAAACGGAGTAACTCGATAAACCACTGATCCAAGCCACTAAAAGGTCACCTGAAGACTGGTACAAAATACCTCATCCCAAAAGGACCTGGCTGCAGCTGACTTAGGGGAACAGGGATATTGTTTCGTGAGTGAGATTTAAAACGGGGTGAAGCAAGCATGGCTGGAAAATGCAAATCGAGCCAGAGCCCAAATAACTTGTGCTTGGCAGGCGCCATCGTCTTGCATTGACTATGTTCAAGCAAACTGCTTTCCCCGTGTTTCCCTCCACATGCCACGAAATGCGAAGCTTAGGAAGTTTGCAAAGCAATGCTCAGGGGGACCCTCTTGTTTCAGCCCAGGGTGTGAAGCGGCGCCTACGATGGCTGGCTTCAGCAGACAAAGATGCCACCAGATGGCGAGACCTGACGGAACTGCGACATACTGCGACAAAGAATTTCTCAGACGCTTGGCTTCATGGATGCCTTCCCAGGAACTCCGTCACCTGAAGGCTTGTGCAAAATAACTCGTCCCAAAAGGATTGGCTGCAGCCGACTTAGGGGGACGGGGGTATTGTTTCCTGAGGCCAAAGCCCAAATATCTTGTGTTTGGCAGGCGCCATCGTCTTGATTTGGTTATGTTCAAGCAAATTGCTTTCCCCTTGTTTCCCTCCACATGCCACGAAATGGGAGGCGTATAATTTTGGCCAGAGTGTCAAGCGGGACAAAGGCAGCGGAAATCTCTGATCCTTGGCTTCATGGATGCCTTCCCCCATGAACCAGAAACTCCCTAAACTACTGATCCAAACCACTAAAGGTCACCTGAAAACTGGCACAAAATAACTCATCCCAAAAAGACCTGGCTGCAGCTGACTTAGGGGGACAAGGATACTGTTTCTTAAGTGGGATCTAAAGCAGGGTCAAGCATGGCTGGAAAATGCAAATCGAGCCAGAGGCCAAATATCTTGTGCTTGGCGGGCGCCATCGTCTTGATTTGCTAATGTTCAAGTAAACAACTTTCCCCGTATTTCTTTCCACATGCCGCGCAATGGGAGGCTTATAAGAAACCGTTCCAAGCACTGCTCAAGGGACCCTCTTGTTTCAGCCCAGGGTGTGAAGCGGCGCCTACGATGGCGGGCTTCAGCAGACAAAGATGCCACCACAAGGCGAGACCTGACGGAACTGCGACATACTGCGACAAAGAAGTTCTCAGACCCTTGGCTTCTGGACGCCTTCCCCAAGCTCACACGACGAACCAGGAATTCCCTAAGCCACTGGTTTGGTCCACCAAAGGTCACCTGAAGACTGGTACAAAATGACTCATCCCAAAAGGAGCTGGCTGCAGCTGACTTAGGGGGACAGGGATACTATTTCTTAAGTGGGATCTAAAACAGGGTCAAGCATGGCTGGACAATTCGAATGGAGCCAGAGCCCAAATATCTTGTGCTTGTTTGGCGCCATCGTCTTGATTTGCGAATGTTCAAGCAAACTGCTTTCCCCTTGTTTCCCTTCACATGCCACGAAGTGGGAGGCATATAATTTTGTTTCAGCCCAGAGTGTCAAGCGGGACAAAGGCAGCGGACATTTATCAGATCCTTGGCTTCATGAATGAGCGCACTGCACGAACCAGGAACTCCCTAAACCACTGATCTAAACCACTAAAGGTCACCTGAAGACTGGTATAAAATAACTCATCCCAAAAAGGGCCTCTGCAGCTGACTTAAAGGGACAGGGATACTGTTTCCTGAATGAGATCTAAAACAGGGTCAAGCATGGCTGGAAAATGCAAATCGAGCCAGAGCCCAAGTATCTTGTGCTTGGCAGGCGCCATCGTCTTGATTTGATAATGTTCAAGTAAACGGCTTTCCCCGTATTTCTGGGAGGCTTATAAGAAACCATTCAAAGCAACGCTCAGGGGCCCCTCTTGTTTCAGCCCAGGGTGTGAAGCGGCGCCTACGATGGCTGGCTTCAGCAGACAAAGATGCCACCAGATGGCGAGACCTGACGGAACTGCGACATACTGCGACAAAGAATTTCTCAGACGCTTGGCTTCATGGACGCCTTCCCCAAGCTTGCATGAGCCCTCTGCACAAACCCGGAACTCCCTAAACCACTCAACGGTTGCCTGAAGACTGGTACGAGTGAGATCTAAAACGGGTCAAGCATCGTTGGAAAATTCGAATGGAGCCAGAGCCCAAATGTCTTGGGCTCCATCGTCTTGATTTGCGAATGTTCAAGCAAACTGCTTTCCCCTTGTTTCCCTCCACATGCCACGAAGTGGGAGGCGTATAATTTTGTTTCAGCCCAGAGAGTCAAGCGGGACAAAGGCAGCGGACATTTATCAGATCCTTGGCTTCATGAATGAGCGCACTGCACGAACCAGGAACTCCCTAAACCACTGATCTAAACCACTAAAGGTCACCTGAAGACTGGTACAAAATAACTCATCCCAAAAAGGGCCTTTGCAGCTGACTTGAAGGGACAGGGATACTGTTTCCTGAATGAGATCTAAAACAGGGTCAAGCATGGCTGGAAAATGCAAATCGAGCCAACGCCTAAATATCTTGTGTTTGGCAGGCGCCATCGTCTTGATTTGATCATGCTCAAGCAAGCTGCTGTCTCCGTATTTCCCCCCACATGCCCAGGGTGTGAAGCGGCCTCCATGATGGACGGCTTCAGCAGACAAGCATGCCACCAAAAGGCGAGACCTGACGGAACTGCGGCTTCATGGATGCCGTCCCCAAGCTTGCATGAGCCCTCTGCACAAACCCGGAACTCCCTAAACCACTGAACGGTCACCTGAAGGCTTGTGCAAAATAACATATCCCAAAAGGACTGGCTGCAGCTGACTTAGGGGGACAGGGGTATTGTTTCGTGAGTGAAATCGAGAACGGGGTGAGGACATGGCTCGTACAAGAAAATGAAAATTCACTTGGGGCCAGAGCCTATATATCTTGTTTTTGGCAGGCGGCATCGTCTTGATTTGATGATTTGATAATGTTCAAGTAAACGGCTTTCCCCGTGTTTCCCTCCACATGCCACGAAATGGAAGAGCGGGAGGCTTATAAGAAACCGTTCAAAGCAGTGGTCGGGGGAACCCTCTTTGTTTCAGCCCAGACTGATGCCACCAAAAGGCGAGACCTGACGGAAATGCGACAAAGGCTCTGCAAGTGACCAAAGCAAACACCGGATCGCAGCTCGACTTTCCCCACGCTTCAGCGGTCTTCCAGTGGATAAAATCTCTGCACCCTGTCAGTAGTTGCCTCACAGCCTTTGGTTTACGGTTTTGCTTAGTGTTCCGCCCATAAGAAAAGTAGTGGAGTGTAAACCACAGCATTCTGAAAGCGCAAAAGCACGCAGGGAACTACATGCGCTGTTCGGATCGCAAGCGCTGAGTTCATGCTTGCGACGCCGGGCACGCAAAACGCAAGCAGTCCCAGCCACCAGCCCATGTCACGCTCTCACAGCAAGCCATTTCAAGCCATGGCGTTCGTTCCCCTGTTGCAGCTGCGTGTTGGTCTTCGCATGAGTCAAATTTTCACGCTTCTCACCACATACGAGGGCACTCCAACACGCGACCATGACTCAAATGGAACCAAAGCCCGCAAATCTTACAAGTTTTGTGCTGGGTAACTGCCATAAGTAGTTGTGTTCGGTGATTTTTGAAGTAAACTGACTCCCCCTTGTTTCACCCCATCTGCCACAAAACAGTGAGGCTGTTGTACAAGCAAACTGTCCAAAGCTGAGGGACACTCTTGCGTCTGCCCATGAGTGCGAAGCGGCGCCTAAGATGGACAACTTCAGCAGGTACGCCGGAAGGCAGGCACCTGACAGGACTGCGACAAAGGCGCGGCCAGTGAGCAAAGCAAACACCGGATCGCAGCTCAACCTTCCTCACACTTTCAGCGGTCTTCCCGTGGATAAAATCTCGGCACCCTTTGAGTAGTTGTCTCAGAAGAGCTACCCCCCTTCCCCCAAAACAATGTGAAAGGTGAGCTCTGTTTGGAGATCTGTGGTTTGGAGGTTACGGGGGCGTGGCTTCCCGCATGCTATTGATCTAAACCACTAAAGGTCACAGAAGACTTGTGCAAAATATCTCATCCCAGAAGGACCTGTGTCGAGGTTTATAAGTAAACGATGGACCACCAGGCAGTCTGACTAGTTCTTTTTCAATCACGATGGCACGGGCTTTGATGTTGGGAGCAAGCTCCGTGGAAGTTCTCAGCAGCTCTCAATGTTTCCGGAACTGGCATATTCACAAGGCAGCCCCGGGTTTCCAAAACTGGCATCCGCAAATCACGGGTCAGGGGGTATCTCTGTTGGATACCGGCTAAGCGTGCGGCATCTCTTTGCCGGCAAATCACTCACACCCACATCGCGGCCAGCCCCCCGCTTGCCGTTCATCTTAGCGGCCAGGTCCTTGAGCTGAAGCATGGCCCGCTTCAACTGCGGCACATCCGCGTCGTTCACGAGGCTGACCGCCTGCAAGTACATCTTCGTTGGTGATCCAGAAGTCACCGCGCTGATGACACAAATCGCCGCCTGCTGCCTGCTGCCGCCTTTCGGTGGGTCCAGCTTGAATTCTGTCAGCGTCTCCTTGGTGCACAAGGCAATCAGCTCCACTTTCGTCTCAGACTGCTCCTGCTGCAGCAAGTCCACAACGTCTGCCGTCACCACCCGGAACGTGTTGTCGGACAAGGCCGTGGTCTTTGATTTTGCCTGGCAGCGCGGCCATTCATGCTGTGAAGCTGCTTGGGGCGCAACTGACATTTTTGGAGCACATGCCTGTATCTCCTAATACAAAGTCTGTGTGACACAAGAGTCAACAAGTAAGACAAGGAAAGCATCACTCTTCTCTGGAAGCACTGGTGTGCTCACGCCCGGGCCTTTGAGGCAACCAGCACCATAGCACGATCTGCATAGCGGACTCCGGTGTCTGAGGAAATTGCCACGGCGTAGTGCTGGCTGACTTGGATCTCACTCAGGGCTGTGGCAACCAAGCCGCTGCATGAGGGACTGAACAGCTTGATGCGGTCAACAAGTTCTTCGGCAGCACCCGGCGGCAGTGGCTCGCTCCAGTCCTGCTCGACCGCTTCCACCACCATGCACCTTGTAGTCTGGGCACCTCCGCTTTGCTTCACAGGCGACGAAGCCTCTGGCTGCGACCCTTCTTGCGACTCTAGCAGCGGGCTGACTGGAGCCATCAACACCCTCACCGAGGCAAGCACTGGGAAGCCCAAAGATCCGTCCTGACATGTTGCGCGACCACAAGCTGCACACTTGCCGCGCTCCACGCAAAACACAAAACACGATGGCCAAGCTCTAATTTTTCTTCATCCTCATCTAAAATGGCAACATCCTGCGCCCCTGTATACAAAACAACCAAGAGAAAACCATATCAGTGGACGGTCGAAACATGATATGTTTACGTTCCAGCTGACACTGTTGATGTTGCACCCCACGTGCATGCGCCCCAAATTCTTCTTGACATGATTAGCTTCTGGGCTTCTGGGCGCAAGTGTGTGGCACTGTGGATGGGAGGGGCGCGAAACTTGGAACCTTCTACTTGATGGCTGCTGTCCATGGCTGTGGAGCGAGAGCCCTCCACGCGCTTTCAACAGCACAAGCCCAGAGGTCCTGAAAGGCGCTTTCAAACTCCTCTGCATTGGCGCAGCCAGACAATGCCAGGGCCGCTTTCTCGCGAACCACGATGTCCACCGTGCCGGACGCGTCAGACATTGCCGTCGAGAACCAAAGCCTGCTGCCATCCTTGGTCTTAACACTCGAGCCCGGCGTGGGGGGCAGAACTTGCACGAAGTTCAGCTGGAGCACAGTGTCCTGCTCAATCACTGTCCGGAACTTTTCCAGCAAGAAGCAAGTGGTCTGCTGCACTGGCGTATTCAGGTAGTCCACCGGGCTATGCGCAACCCATGCTTGGGACACCAAGTCGAGCTGGCGAGCTTTGATGTCGTCGGCATCTCTCTTTAACTCCTCAGCCTTCTCACCCGTCGCCTTGATGAAAAAAGTGTGCCGCGTAGTCTTGATGAGCGCCTTGCTGTCGTCTGCCCTGCTCGGCTCCGCTTCAAGGCCACAGAAAGTCAAAGGGCTGCTCTCCGCGACGTTCTCACGCAGGCTAGCAAGCCCTGCCTCCCCTGCCTCGCCCATCTCAAACCAAAGAGACAACGTCATCTCCGCCGTGCCATCAGTCAAGGTCGCGTCCAGGACCCTCTTCTCCCCCGAAGGCGTTGTCACCGTGCGAGGATCGCTGACCCCCTTCACCACGCAGGTGACATCGAAGCGCTGCTTGTCCTGCAGCTGGAGAATGTCTCGCAGCACCGCGTTCGCCACCACAGTTGGCGGCATGACCAGCCCTTGCGCGTCGGAGACCGAGACCACCTTGCTCTTCGCCATGTCGATCACGAGCTTACGTGGAGTGTGCACATACTGCTTGCTTTCTTTGGCCAGCGCGACCTTGCTCACCTGCCAAAGCGTGCCGACGGTGTAGCGGCGCTCGGCCGTCTGGACTTGCTGCAAGTTGCTCTTCGCCACTTTCACCTGGCCCAGGCAGTACTCCGAAGCTTCCTGGGTCAGCAACACCATCGTCAGCTTCCATGTGCGATGCTGCTTGCCCTTCCACTCGTACTCGTACTCCTCGGAGATCACATGCTCCACCCGGAAGAGCCAGGTGCCAAGCTTGGCCGTGGACTCGTTCAGCTCTGCCAGGCGAAAGAACTCCATGCCCGGCGTCGAAACTTGGCTTCACTTACTGTGATTATCTTGACGCAAATGTTGCATGAAAAAAGCCGCCTGCCGCGCTTTGTGTGCTACAAAGCATCCTCCCTGCTGCTCGTGTTCACGGCTTGATTCGTTGCCTGTGTTCGCGGCGCTTGAACCCACACGCTGGCTGAACGAAAACTGCCTCCAGATTCGATGAATCAGAAACTGCATCTGTTACAAGGCAAGCCAGAGGGTTGCAAAGGTAAGCTCTTCTACTTTGCCGCAGAGGTCGCTGGCACACGTCCTCTTCAGGGAGCAGTCAGCAGCATAGACAATTCACACCTTCTCTGCCCTGGATTTCCCGCAAGTGCTAACGCAACACTTGCTCAGACAAGCATGCAGTGTCTTGCCCCTCTAAAGCCGCCAGCCTGCAACGCGCGAGCCGCTTCCACTTGATAAATATTATTCTTAGAGCGGCGCAGTAAATGCCCAAAGTCTTCCGAAAGAAGCACGCAGCACGCGTAGGCAAGCAGCATGCCCCATTCGGATACATCCTGTGAGTCAACGCAGATTGCGAACCATGCAGCGCTACTGGCATGCGCACAAAACGGGTCCATAACTTCGGCACAATTCCGGCGTAAATCGCCCCGCAGCAAGTCCAAGTGATGCTTGAAACCAGATGGTGCTTGAAAAGCCTAACTCGATAGCCCTGGCTGCAAGCCACTGAGGGGAACAGGGACTCAAACGTGACGCATACGAGAAAACTCAACTAGAACCAGAGCCAATAAATCTTGTTTTTGGTAGGTGCAATCTAAAACTCTAAGTAAAGCTTTCCCATTGCTTCCTCTCCCCCATGGCTCGTGCAAGAAAATTTCTTTAGCCCATAATATATCCTGTTTTTTGGCTGGCGCCATCGTCTTGATTTGATAATGTTCAAGCAAACTGCTTTCCCCTTGTTTCCCTCCACATGGCAGACTTATAACAAAACCGTTCAAAGCGGTGGCCAGGGGGACCCTCTTGCGTCAGCCCATGAGTGCGAAGCGGCGCCTATGATGGACGGCTTCAGCGGGCAAGATGCCACCGAATGGGCAAGACCTGACGCGACAAGGGCGCTGCAAATAACACCGCATCACAGCTCAAGCTGCCGTAACACGCAGGCATTTGGGAGCGATGCCAGCGGGATCTTCTCAGCCAAACGCTTGGCTTCATGGATGCCTTCCCCACGCTTTCAGCGGTCTTCCCGTGGATAAAACCGCCCCCTTCCCCAAAAGAATGCAAACACTGACCTCCTTAAACCACGAATCCAAACCACAAAAGGTCACCTGAAGACTTGCACAAAATAACTCATCCCAAAATGACCTAGCTGCAGCCGACTTAGGGAGACATGGGCACAGGGATATTGTTTCGTGAGTGAGATCGAAAATGGGATCAAGCATGGCTGGAAAATTCAAATGGAGCCAGAGCCCCAAACTGCTTTCCCCGTATTTCCCTCCACATGCCGCGCAATGGGAGGCTTATAAGAAACCGTTCAAAGCAATGCTCAGGGGACCCTCTTGTTCCAGCCCAGGGTGTGAAGCGGCGCCTACGATGGCCGGCTTCAGCAAACAAGACCAGCAAGCGAGACCTGACGGAACTGCAACAAAGAATTTCTCAAACCCTTGGCTTCATGGATGCCTTCCCTAAGCTTGCATGAGCCCTCTGCACAAACCAGGAACTCCCTAAACCACTGATCCAAACCACCAACGGTCACCTGAAGACATGTGCTAAATAACTCATCCGGATCTAGCTGCAGACGACTTGGGCAGACAGGGATATTGCTTCGTGAGGGAGATCGAAAACGGGGTCAAGCACGGCTGGAGATTTCAAGTGGAGCCAAAGCCCACATAGCTTGTGTTTGGCAGGCGCCATCGTCTTGATTGGATTGTGTCCAAGTGAGGAAGGTGGCTCCCACAAAGCCAAGTCCTTTCAGGCCACATTGTGTAAACCCGTCAAAAACCCTTTTCAAGTCAAAACGCAAAAGTTCTGCTCAAAGGCTTTGGCTTACGGTTTTGCTTAGTGTTCCGCCCATGAGCATAGTAGTGGACTGTAAACCACAGCATTCTGCAAGCACCAAAGCATGCAGGAAACTGTGCGCGCTGTTCGGATCGCAAGCGCTGAGTTCATGCGCGCCACACCGGGCACGCAAAGCGCGAACAATCCCAGCCACCAACCCATGTCACGAGTCAAGCCTTCACGCTTCTCACCACAAGCAAGGCCACTCAGCACGTAACCACGACTCAAACGGAGCCAAAGCCCACAAATCTCACAAATCTTGTGCCGGGCAAGTGCCACAAAAGGCTGTGCTCTGTGCCTTATTGAAGTAAGTTGAACTCCCTTCGTTTCACCCCATTTGCAACAAAACGGTGATGTCGACCTACAAGCAATGGTCAGCACAGGAGGGCGCAGCAGCGCCTATGGTGGACGGCTTCAGCGGGCAAAGATGCCGCCGGAAGGGCGAGACCTGACAAAACCGCGACAAGAGCGCTGCGACTGACCGAAGCAAACGCCGCAAATCAAGACGCCTTAACAGACACATTGGGGACGCACCAGCGGATTCTTTTGTCAGCCATTCATGCACGAACCAGGAATTCCCTAAACCACTTGTCCACTGATCCAAGCCGCAAAAGTTCACCTGAAGACTTGTACAAAATAACTCATCCCAAATTGGCTGCCTTAAGGGAGATCCAAGACGGAGTCAAACATGGCTGGACAATTCAAGTGGAGCCAGAGCCCAAATATCTCGTGTTTGGCAGGCGTCATCGTCTTGATTTGATTCTGCTCAAGCGAACTGCTTTCCCCTTGTTTCCCTCCACATGCCACGAAATGTGAGGCTTATAAGAAACCGTTCAAAGCAATGGTCAGGCGGACCCTCTTGTTCCAGCCCAGGGTGTGAAGGGGCGCCTACGATGACCGGCTTCAGCAGACAAGGATGCCACCAGAAAGCGAGACCTGACGGAACTGCAACAAAGAATTTCTCAAGCCCTTGGCTTCATGGATGCCTTCCCTAAGCTTGCATGAGCCCTCTGCACAAACCAGGAACTCCCTAAACCACTGATCCAAACCACAAAAGGTCACCTGAAGACATGTGCTAAATAACTCATCCAAAAAAACCTAGCTGCAGACGCTTGGGGAGACAAGGATACTGCTTCGTGAGGGAGATTGCAAACGGGGTCAAGCATGGCTGGAAATTTCAAATGGAGCCAGAACTCGTCCCCAGGTATATTGTTTTGTGAGTGAAATCGAAACGGTGCTTATAGACAAGTAGACTGCTTCGCCTTATTTTCCTCCACGTGCCACAAAAAAAGAGGCCTATAAGAAGCTGTTCAAAGCAGTGGTCAGCAGACCCTCTTGCTTCAGCCCAGAGTGGAAAGCGGCGCCTATGATGGACGGCTTCAGCCGACACGGATGCCACCTGAAGGCGGCAAAGAATTTCTCACACCCTTGGCTTCACGGATGCCTTCCCCGAGATTACATGAGCCTGCACAAACCAGGAACTCCTTAAACCACGATCCAAACCACAAAAGGTCACCTCAAAACTTGTGCAAAATAACTCATCCCAAAATGACCTAGCTGCAGCCGACTTAGGGAGACAGGGGCACAGGGATATTGTTTCGTGAGTGAGATCGAAAATGGGATCAAGCATGGCTGGAAAATTCAAATGGAGCCAAAGCCCACATAGCTTGTGTTTGGCAGGCGCCATCGTCTTGATTGGATTGTGTCCAAGTGAGGAAGGTGGCTCCCACAAAGCCAAGTCCTTTCAGGCCACATTGTGTAAATCCGTCAAAAACCCTTTTCAAGTCAAAACGCAAAAGTTCTGCTCAAAGGCTTTGGCTTACGGTTTTGCTTAGTGTTCCGCCCATGAGCATAGTAGTGGACTGTAAACCACAGCATTCTGCAAGCACCAAAGCATGCAGGAAACTACGCGCACTGTTCGGATCGCAAGCGCTGAGTTCATGCGCGCCACACCGGGCACGCGAAGCGCGAACAAACCAGCCACCAACCCATGTCACGAGTCAAGCCTTCACGCTTCTCACCACAAGCAAGGGCACTCAGCGTAACCACGACTCAAATGGAGCCAAAGCCCACAAATCTCACAAATGTTGTGCCGCGCAAGTGCCACAAATAGCTGTGCTCTGTGCCTTTTTGAAGTAAGTTGAATTCCCTTCGCTTCACCCCATTTGCAACAAAACGGTGATGTCGACCTACAAGCAATGGTCAGCACAGGAGGGCGCAGCAGCGCCTATGATGGACGGCTTCAGCGGGCAAAGATGCCGCCGGAAGGGCGAGACCTGACAAAACCGCGACAAGAGCGCTGCGACTGACCGAAGCAAACGCCGCAAATCAAGACGCCTTAACAGACACATTGGGGACGCACCAGCGGATTCTTTTGTCAGCCATTCATGCACGAACCAGGAATTCCCTAAACCACTTGTCCACTGATCCAAGCCGCAAAAGTTCACCTGAAGACTTGTACAAAATAACTCATCCCAAATTGGCTGCCTTAAGGGAGATCCAAGACGGAGTCAAACATGGCTGGACAATTCAAGTGGAGCCAGAGCCCAAATATCTCGTGTTTGGCAGGCGTCATCGTCTTGATTTGATTCTGCTCAAGCGAACTGCTTTCCCCTTGTTTCCCTCCACATGCCACGAAATGTGAGGCTTATAAGAAACCGTTCAAAGCAATGGTCAGGCGGACCCTCTTGTTCCAGCCCAGGGTGTGAAGGGGCGCCTACGATGACCGGCTTCAGCAGACAAGGATGCCACCAGAAAGCGAGACCTGACGGAACTGCAACAAAGAATTTCTCAAGCCCTTGGCTTCATGGATGCCTTCCCTAAGCTTGCATGAGCCCTCTGCACAAACCAGGAACTCCCTAAACCACTGATCCAAACCACAAAAGGTCACCTGAAGACATGTGCTAAATAACTCATCCAAAAAAACCTAGCTGCAGACGCTTGGGGAGACAAGGATACTGTTTCGTGAGGGAGATTGCAAACGGGGTCAAGCATGGCTGGAAATTTCAAATGGAGCCAAAGTTGGCGGGCGCCATCGTCTTGATTGAATTATATTCAAGTAGACTGCTTCGCCTTGTTTCCTTGCACATGTTTCGAAATGGGAAGCTTATAAGAAACTGTTCAAAGCAGTGGCCCTCTTGTTTCAACCCAGAGTGGGACGCGGCGCCTATGATGGACGGCATCAGCGGACAAAGATGACACCAAAAGGCAAAACCTGACGGAACTGCGACAACGGCAGCGGGAATTTCTGTCATGTATGCTTCCCAAACTCACATGAGCGCACAGCAGCTCCCTAAACCACTGATCCAAACCACTAAAGGTCACCTGAAGACTTGTACAAAATAACTCGTCCCAAAAAAACATGGTTGCAGCCGAATAAGGGGAACAGGGATATTGTTGTGCGAGTGAAATCGAAACGGGGTCAGACATGGCTGGGACATGCAAACGCAGCCAGAGCCGAAATATCTTGTGCTTGGCAGGCGCCATCGTCTTGACTTGACTATATACAAGTAGACTGCTTCGCCTTATTTTCTTCCACGTGCCACAAAAAAAAGCCTATAAGAAGCTGTTCAAAGCAGTGGTCAGCAGACCCTCTTGCTTCAGCCCAGAGTGGAAAGCGGCGCCTATGATGGACGGCTTCAGCAGACACGGGTGCCACCTGAAGGCGGCAAAGAATTTCTCACACCCGTGGCTTCACGGATGCCTTCCCCGAGATTACATGAGCCTGCACAAACCAGGAACTCCTTAAACCACGAATCCAAACCACAAAAGGTCACCGGAAGACTTGCGCAAACTAACTTGTCCAATGACCTAGCTGCAGCCGACTTAGGGAGACAGGGGCGCAGGGATATTGTTTCGTGAGTGAGATCTAAAACAGGGTCAAGCATGGCTGGAAAATTCAACTGGAGCCAGAGCCCCAAATCTCTTGTGCTTGGCAGGCGCCATCGTCTTGATTTGATCATGCTAAACTGCCTTCCCCGTATTTCCCTCCACATGCCACGAAATGGGAGGCTTATAAGACACCGTTCAAAGCAATGCTCACGGGACCCTCTTATTTCAGCCAAGGGTGTGCAGCGATGGCCTGCAGACAAGGATGCCACCAGAAGGGCCTGACGGAACTGCAACATACTGCCTCTGCACAAGCCAGGAACTCACTAAACCACGGATCCAAACCACTAACGGTCACCTGAAGACTTGTACTAAATAACTCATCCGGATCTAGCTGCAGACGACTTGGGCGGACAGGGATATTGCTTCGTGAGGGAGATTGAAAACGGGGTCAAGTACGGCTGGAAAATGCAAATGAAGCCAAAGCCCAAATAGCTTGTGTTTGGCAGGCGTCGTGGATTATATTCAAGCACACTGCTTTGCCTTGTTTTCTCCCACATGTCACGACATGGGAAGCTTATAAGAAACTTTTCAAAGCAGTGGTCAGGGGGAACCTCTTGTTTCAGACCAGAGTGGGAAGCGGCGCCTATGATGGACGGCTTCAACGGACAAAGATGCCACCAGAAGGCGAGACCTGACGGAAATGCGACAAAGGCAGCATAAACTTCTCATGCCTTCCCTCTGCTTACATGAGCCCTCTGCACAAACCAGGAACTCCCTGAACCACTGTCACCTGAAAACTTGTACTAAACAACTCATCCCAAAAAGGACCTCGCTTCAAAAAAGACGTCAAGCACGGCTGGAAAATGCACATGGAGCCAAAGACCAAATAGCTTGTGCTTGGCAGGCGCCATCGTCTTGAAGTGATTATACTCAGGCCTTGTTGCCTCTAGATCGAAATGGGAGGCTTATAAGAAACTGTGCAAAGCCCTGTTGTTTCAGCCCAAAGTGGGAAGCGGCGCCTATGATGGACGGCTTCAGCAGACAAAGATGCCACCTGAAGGCGGGAGGGAATTTCTCCAACCCTTGGCTTCATGGATGGTTTCCCCAAGCTTACATAAACCCCCACAAACTAGAAACTCCTTGAATCACTGATCCAAACCACAAAAGGCCACCTGAAGACTTAGTCCCAAAATGACCTAGCTGCAGCCGACTGAGGGAGACAGGGGCACAGGGATATTGTTTCGTGAGTGAGATCTAAAACAGGGTCAAGCATGGCTGGAAAAAGCAAATCGGGCCAGAGCCCAAATATGTTGTGTTTGGCAGGCGCCATCGTCTTGATTTGACCATGCTCAAGCAAACTGCTTTCCCCGTATTTCCTCCACATCCCACGGAATGGCAGACTTATAAGAAACGGTTCAAAGCAGTGGTCAGGGGGCCCTCTTGTTTCAGCTGAGAGTTGGAAGCAGCGCCTATGATGAGCTGCTTCAGCGGACAAAGATGCCACCAGAAGGCGAGACCTGACGGAACTGCCACAAAGGCAGCAGGACTTTTTCAGACTTTTGGCCCCAAGCTTACATGAGCTTTCTGCACGACCAGCTCCCTAAACCGCTGACCAAACCACCAAAGGTCACCTGAAAACTTGTACAAAATAACTCATCCCAAAAGGACCCGGCTGCCGAGTTTTAAAAAGACCACCGGGCAGTCTGACTAGTTCTTTTTCAGTCATGATGGCACGGGCTTCGATGTTGGGAGCAAGCCTCCTGGCAAGTTCTCAGCAGCTCTCAAAGTTTCAGGAACTGTCATCTTCACAAAGCAGCCCCGAGTTTCCAAAACTGGCATCCGCAAATCACAGGTCAGGGGGTATCTCTGCTAGATACCCGCTAAGCGTGCGGCATCTCTTTGCCGGCAAATCACTCACGCCCACATCGCAACCAGCACCCCCGCTTGCCATTGATCAGGGGCCAGGTCCTTGAGCTGAAGCATGGCCGGCTTCACCGAGGCAAGCGCTGAGAAGCCCAAAGATCCATCCTCACATGTTGCGCGACCACAAGCTGCACACTTGCCGCGCTCCACGCAAAACACAAAGCACGATGGCCAAGCTCTAACTTCTCTTCATCCTCATCTAAGATGGCAACATCCGGCGCCCTTGTCTGCAAAACAGCCAAAAGAAAACCATATCAGCCATACAAGCCACTGAGTGGATTGTCGAAACATGAGATGTTTAAGTTACAGCTCACATTGCTGATGTTGCACCCCACGTACACGCGCCCCAAATTCTTCTTGACACGATTAGCTTCTGGCTTCTCGGCGCAAGTGTGTGGCACTGTGGATGGGAGGGGCACGAAACTTGGAGCCTTCTACTTGATGGCTACTGTCCATACTGCTCATGGCTGTGAAGCGAGAGCCCCCCACGCGCTTTCAACAACGCAAGCCCAGAGGTCCTGAGAGGCCCTTTCAAACTCCTCTGCATCGGCGCAGCCAGACAGTGCCAGGGCCGCTTTCTCGCGAGCCGCCATGTCCACCGCCCCGGACGCGTCGGACATCGCCGTTGAGAGCGCCTCAGCCTGCCCACCCGTCGCCTCGAAGAAAAAAGTGCGCCGAGTAGTCTTGACGAGCGCCTTGCTGTCGTCTGCCCTGCTCTCTGCGACATCCTCATGCAGTCTATCAAGCCTTGCGTCACCTTCCTCGCCCTTCGCCACTTTCACCTGGCCCAAGCAGTACTCCGAAGCCTCCTGCAGCAACACCCTCGTCAGCTTCCATGTGCGATGCTCCTTCCACTCGTACTCGTACTCCACCCGAAAGAGCCAGGTGCCAAGCCTGGCCGTCGACTTGTTCTCCGCCAAGCGAAAGACCTCCATGCCCAGCGCCAGAGCTCTTGCAGCCCCTTGCCCCTTGAAGCCCTTGACCTTGAAGCCCCTTGAAGCCCTTGACCTTGAAGCCCCTTGAAGCCTTTTGAAGCGCCTTGAAGCCCTTTGCCCCTTGAAGCCATTAAAGCCCCTGAAGCCTTTTGAAGCCCCTTGAAGACTGAAGCCCCAAGCTCCTGTGAAGCCCCTTGAAGCGCTTGAAGAGCCTTGAAGCCTTTTGAAGCGCCTTGAAGCCTTTTGAAGCCCCTTGAAGCCTGAAGCCCCTTGAAGCCATTAAAGCCCCTGAAGCCTTTTGAAGCCCCTTGAAGACTGAAGCCCCAAGCCCCTTTCAAGCCCCTTGAAGCCCTTGAAGAGCCTTAAAGCCTCTTGAAGCCCCTTGAAGCCTGAAGCCCCTAGCCCCTTTCAAGCCCCTTGAAGCCCTTGAAGAGCCTTAAAGCCTCTTGAAGCCCCTTGAAGCCTGAAGCCCCTAGCCCCTTGAAGCCCTTGACCTTGAAGCCTTTTCAAGCCCCTTGAAGGCCCTGAAGCCCCTTGAAGCTTGAAGCCCCTTTAGCCCACGCTTGAGCCCACATGCTGACTGAAGGAATACTCCTTCTATTCGATTCAAGAGTTGCACCATTCCAGGTAAGCTCTGCACTGACAGCTCTGCAAAAGAGGAGGGTGTCACATGTCTTCAAGCAGGCTTCCACATTTTTAGCAGGTGTGTCCACGCATGAAGGCTGGCTATGGGGGACTTGGGTGCTTTGAACGCGAAGCGGCTGCGCATTTTGCACTCACTAGCCAGAAGAACTCATCCATCCAGTGGGAGCTGTGCCTCATCTCCCGTATTCGCATTGCCCCAGCACGAAGCCAGCAGCTTTGCCGCTTGCACCTGGGCTGTCAGGCCCTCATTTTGGGCGCGAAGCTCTGCTACAGCACGTTCCGCATGCGCCAGCCGGAGCAACATAGTGTCCCTGTTCAGCAGCTCCTGCATATCGGCTTTTAGCCGCTCGTTCTCAGCGACCATCTCGTCATACGTCTGGAGCTTCTTGCATTCTTCGGGAGTCAGTCTCATCCTCACACTACTTCGCTTTGCCTCGTGAAGGCGCGACTTGGACTGCTTGGCTGACGCGGCGTTAGCCATCTTCTTCTCGGTGGGCTCTTTCTTCACCGCCATTGCAGCCAGGGCCAAATGTCGGTTTCCACTGAGTGGGACCTGTCACAAAGCAGCTCTTTGTGTCCTGATGCTTCTGATCGCGTGCCCCCCTGAGCAAAGTGATTAGGAAGGAGTTTTACCACCAAAGCCCGGGCCGCACTTGGCTCTCAAATGGCATGCGGTGAGCCCAAAGCAAAATCACTGCTACATCTTGGCGGTCTGGAGAAGTTCCAGACATCCCAGTTATTCTGTAGCCAGGGCTTCAAACCCCCAAGCCACAAGTCCGTGCTACCAACTCACACCTGGCTTCCCCAAATGAATAAACGGCTCCAGTCGCGGGTGTCCTAAAAAGAAACAACCTCCTCGATCCAATCCGCCACCCACAGTTCCGAGGGCCCGCCTGCAAGAGGGACGGGCGTCGCTGCACGCCAAGCCTCGCCGAGACCGAGTGAAGCTCATCAGGCAACTCTTGGCTGGCTTGGAGCTTTACCCACAGAATCCCCCCCGACTGTAAGGGTTTTTTGTGGCCTGGGTGGCTTGCATTGGCGACTACGCATGACATCCCTTTCGTCCCTCTCTACAAACAGCCACAAGTACAGAAACGCTCGCCGTGCTGGTTTTCCCGAGCACACAATGCGATCTATCTGTCTTGGCTGAAGCTAAATGAGCAGGTGTGGCTATCTTACCCTTTGGTAGGTTCCGGAGCCACGTCGGTGGCCGGGTATGCAGCAAACAAAGCACCTGTCAAATCCAAGGAAAATAACTCCCGCCCTTTCAAGGCAACAAAGCCGCGGAAACCCATTGCAAAAAGGCTGTTGGGACACTGGTGGCTTGGAGTCGGAGAGGCCGGAGAGGCTGGGAGAGGCTGGAGCACCGTGAGACATTAGGTCACAAAGCAATTTCTTTGCATGCCTTGGCATCAAAGGGACAGTTGGGCTCAGGGACTTCTCGCCCCACCATTGCCAGTGTCAAATTGACTACAAGGTTCGGTGACTGGGCATACACTGTTTTAAATTATTGAGGCCTGTGGCTGTGTGCTGCATTAAACACTAGAGGCTCTCTCTCTCTCTCTCTCTTTCACTCTCTCTCTCCTCTCTCTCCTCCCTGCCTGCCTGTTTGCCCCTTGCAACCTCCCTGCCTCCCTCCTTGTCGGGGGCTCCACGTTATTCTTGAGGGGTAGAAACAGGTGATATCCCCAAACACAAACGCACACGATATACCTACAACCCACACAAACACACAAACGCCGCACACGCATAGATGTATGTGTATATATATATACATATACAATGGGGATATTGTAAATTATAAGATGGGGTTCCCTCCGCAAAGAGAGGGGTCGCAATGTAGGCTTTGCAGACAGCACACAACATTCATGGACACAACCCCGCATCAGCTGATAGGAAGTTTGTCTCCTGAAGCCATACTCAACTTGGGCAAATCCCTCATGTCTTCGGTCAAAGTCAACGTCCCTGCTCCCTTCCCGGAAGCAGTACCACCGGATCAAAAACAGGGTCAATTCTTGATTTGCTGGCATCCTTGTTTTGAGAAACCATCAACTAATCTTGGAGCTTACATGGCTTAACAGCCTACCTTTCAAGGCCAGGACGAAGTAGGAAGAGCCAAACAAAGAAACACAGTGCGTCCCCTTGGCTAACACGCGGCTCTTTAATGAACAAAAGCAAATCAGCCATAGTGCAGCGGGATAGTTGTGATTCAGTGAGAATCTCCCCCAGGATCGAAGTGCACTGCTGCGGGTGCATTGTTGCGGGCTCCATCACATGAAAAACAAAAACCATCCTCAGACTCCAACCAATCTAAGAGGTTGAGGCTCCACCAATGCCAGGGTGCTCAAACAGCAAGCTGCGCAAGTTGCCTGCAGTTCACCAACAGGAACTTGACCTTGAACAAGGCGCTGCTTAAAACCACCTCCCATCAGGACATTTTCGACACCGGCCCAACAGTTTCAGGGAGGGCTGAAAGCTGGCGTTCTTTTGCCAAAAGAAAAGCACGCGCCCCCACTTGCAAAGCAAGTCACTTCGTTGCTCCAGATTCTAGCGGGCAAAAATGCCGTCACACCTTTGTGCCCACAAGCTTGCCGCTTCCCAAGAGCTTGCGCTTTGGGTCAAAAAGAGGACAAAAGTTGGACATCCATTAGCCACCTTCCACCAAAGGCGTCCACTGGCCATTCAGAAAAAACGCTTTTGGGCCAAGATGAGGTCTGGCCACAAAAACATCAAAGATTTTTATACAGGGTGCTACAGGATCCCTGAACGACCGCCTTCTCTCCTCCAAGCAACCTTCACTTACCACCACAACTGACAGAAGGAAGCCATCAGAACAGCTTGCTTTAAAGGATCCATCCGCAGATCACTTGCTTTACAGCAGTCTAACACAAGTTGACTCTACAACAAGTTGAGAAACTCTTACCTTCACAAATTCCCAGACAAGCCATGTAGAAAATATCTACCCACGTTGGTGCCCGACAGGCTTTGCTGAGGATGATCCTCAACTGAACAAAGGTATAGACGGGGCGCAGCCAGACCCCGACAGTGCAAGAGGTTTGAAAGCAAACCGCCAATCCGCACATTTAGCCACCAGTCGCCGGTTTTGCTTAGGAGGCCGCTTTACCAGCAATCATGGCCCGACAAGTTTTGCTTCGGATATCGTAGGCTGATCCTGACTTGCAGAAAGGTGTAGCCGACAAAGCCTTGCCGCCCAATCGGGGCCCGAGCGCACCGTCGGGGCCCGATCGGGACCCGACGGCGCGATCGGGGCCCGATCGGGGCCCGACGGCGCGATCCGGGCCCGACGGCGCGATCGGGGCCCGATCGGGGCCCGACGGCGCGATCGGGGCCCGACGGCGCGTCAGCCCTGGTTAGACCTCACAACCCGGAACCCGAGACAGTGGAAAAGTTTGCTTCGCACATTTAGCCGCCAATTGCTGGCTTTGCTTAGGAGGCCGCTTTACATGCGCAAGAGGCCGGGCCCGATCGGGGCGCGACGGCGCGATCGGGGCCCGATCGGGGCCCGACGGCGCGATCGGGGCCCGATCGGGGCCCGACGGCGCGATCGGGGCCCGACGGCGCGTCAGCCCTGGTTAGACCTCACAACCCGGAACCCGAGACAGTGGGAAAGTTTGCTTCGGCCGCTTTACATGCGCAAGGGGCCGGGCCCGATCGGGACCCGACGGCGCGATCGGGGCTTGATCGGGGCCCGACGGCGCGATCGGGGCCCGATCGGGGCCCGACGGCGCGATCGGGGCCCGACGGTGTGATCGGGGCCCCATCGGAGCCCCACGGTGTGATCGGGGCCCGATCGGGGCCCGACAGCGCACTCCGGGACCGATCCAGCAATCATGATGCCTGAGAAGCTATGCGCAAAGGTGTCCCCTGGTTAGACCTCACAACCCGGAACACGAGACAGTGAGAAAGTTTGCTTCGGACATTTAGCCGCCAATTGCTGGCTTTGCTTAGGAGGCCGCTTTACATGCGCAAGACAACAATCATGGCCCGACAAGCTTTTGCTTAGGATATCTTACGAGGATCCTTAATTGCAAACAGCCGACAAAGCCTTGCCAGACCCTCGACAGGCTCGATCGGGGCCCGACCCCGATCGGGGCCCGAGCGCGCCGTCGCGGCCCGATCGGGGCCCGAGCGCGCCGTCGGGGCCCGATCGGGGCCCGACGGCGCGATCGGGGCCCGATCGGGGCCCGACGGTGTGATCGGGGCCCGATCGGGGCCCAACAGCGCACTCGGGGCCCGATCCAGCAATCATGATGCCTGAGAAGCTTTGCGCAAAGGTGTTAGCCGACGAGGCCTGGCCAGACCTCAGAACCCGGAACCCGACACAATGGGAAAGTCTGCTTCGGACATTTAGCCGCCAATTCCTGATTTTGCTTAGGAGGCCGCTTTTAATGCGCAAGCCAGCCCGACAAGGTTTGCTTAGGATATCTTGGAGGATCCTTAATTGCAGAAAGGTCTTGCCGACAAAGCCCTGCCAGACCCTCAACAGGCCCGATCGGGGCCCGACGGGACCCGCGGCCCGAGCGGGGCCCGATCAGGGCCCGACTGCGCCGTCGGGCCCCGTTCGGGGCACAGCAGCACACTGAAGGCGCGAGGAGCTCCAAACTGTGAATCCAAGCCGCCAATCGCCGGTTTTGCTTAGGAGGCCGCTTTTTCAGGGCGCCCGGTAAGCTTTGCTAATGACCCGTAATTGCACAAAGGTGCGCCCCTAGACAGAAAGTACAGAAAACGATGGATCACAGTGCAGGATCCTTCAAGACGCGAACAACAACGCTTTGGGTCGCTGGCTCCAAACCTGCAAAAAGCGGCACCCTGAATACCGGCACCCTCAAAACAACTCACCCAAAAGAGCCTAGCTGCCAGCCCCACGTAGGGGGAAAGGGACGCTGTTTCATGAGTCAGAGCAAGTGCGGGGTTGATGAGAAGCAAGTCTACGCAGTAAAAGTGTGCTCCTAAACCGCTGATTTTTAGCTTTGCTTAGTGTTCCGCCTGTGAGCTCAAACGGCGCACGGCGCGCGCGGGCTCCCCGGCGCATCGCGAGCCATGAGGCTCAGCTCCATGCGCCTGACAAAGCTGCCAGGGTCATCCAACGCTACCTAAAATTGTGCTACGAAATATCTCTGCCCCGGCCACAACGTCCGCAGAAAAAGTGCTCGTTTGGGAAACAAATGCTCGAGGGATCAATGAGTCGACCGGACGAGTGTCGAATTCGTACCTTTTTTGAAAACCAACACCTGCTGTCTTGATGGAACAATGTGGCCGAACAAAATTAATGCTCGAATCGGAAAAATACGCTCGCCCCATTTATGTATCGAACAGGGGGGGAGGCAGAAATAAAAGTAGCGATGGATGATCCAGGTGACGGCTTAGTTGTCTCACGTGCTGCAACACTGGCTAGCCCCGCATTTCCCAAACGCTCTATGAGTCAGCTCTTTTGCTCCGCCTGCTCCACTTATTCATCATTTAGCCCTGCAGCTGTCGCCGCAATCTCTGCCACAACTTCGAAGAAACCTGCCATGCTTTCGCAGCATGCCGCCGCGAAGGAAAGACGCCATCGTGCGCCTTTGTGTACCGTGCCACAGCCGCAGACTTCCGAGCCACATCCTTTTGCGTAGAGCCGCCGCCCGACAGCTTGCTTCCTCCGGCGCCACCGCTTGCCGTCCTCAGCCGGCTTAGCACTTTTTTTTGAATCTTGCGAACTCCACGCACAGCCTCTGACATCATGGGCCGCTCACCGGCCGCCAGCGCCATCGTCCACTGCGCGTCTTTACCTGTCACGACACGGCCAACCCTGTGTATCAACGACAGCAGTGACAAAAAGCAGCAACACACAAACCAGGAAAAGTTGCCAATCAGTGTGTGGTGACATGTCCCGCTGCACACTGCCCTGCTTTGCTGCACACATGACGGCTGTACCGTGAAGCACTTGTGCTTCCTCTGTCTCAGCCCCGCCCCTTGCATTGCCAGCAACACGTTGTCTGGTATCTTTCCAGCGGAATAGTGTCCAAGCATGTCCTAGCCACGCAGTCACTATAACCACATCCGCAAATCACTAAGGCAACAGCCACAACAAAAGCATCCAAGATGTTCTACAACAAAAGCAACGCAAAGCAGAAGTCCGGTGCTGCCCAGTCTCTGGCACCGTGTCAGTGCGACACAAGTAGCAGTGAGCCAGAGCTTGCCTTTCTGCCACGCAGAGTTTGCGCCCCTCCGGCAGCCTTTTGACACATCTTCTCTTTGACATTGGCGCTGTCCCGACTGTGAGACTGCCAAGCTGCAGCAAAGACAAAGAAGGCACTGCGGCCAGCGACTCACGCACCAGTCTCCATACTAGACTGGGGCAATTTGACCGGCAGTCGTCTTCCATGATGCAAAAAAAAGAAGCACCTTGTGCTTCAGCCAGCTGCAGTCCTTCTTGCACAGCCACTTCGTGACTCATAGTGCATCCTGCCATGCCCCACACAGAGGTCCGGCCGCCAAAAAGCTTTTGCCCATGCGAAACGTTCTACACACTCTCTCTTCGGCTACAGGGCACGTCCAGGACAGTCTAACAACTCCTGACCGCATGTGCCGTGCGCGGCCTGCGCAGTGCCGTAGCAGGAAGTTGCCATCCACTGCTTTGACCCAGTGCACGTTCTCTGTGACTCCAGTGGACTCAAGAAACAGCTGCATCTCAGCTCGTCGCTCAGGATCCAAAGAAATGACCAGGATTGGAAACGTGCTAGTCATTGCTCAGCTCTTTGACGCGCATCAAGTCTGCAACTACCAGCGCTGGCGCACCATGGCTCACCGCTGACTCTCTGTCCACACAGCACACTCCTGTTTCAACCCACATGACCCCCAAACACATGGAAGTCTTGCTCTAGCCATGCACAAACGCTCGAGCCACACCTCTAGAAACATCTGGAAATCAAAGAGGCAGAGAATATGCTTCAATTGCCCACAGGTTCACCAATGGCACACCAACAAGATAAATACATTCAACAGCACTACATACTCAGCCCAAAAAAGATTTGAAGAGTAAATCTGCTTCGACTGGGCTTATCCAAGGCTTACCCAAGCTTGGAGATCATCAACATTGGGGTCTTAGAAAAAACTTGTCCAGAAACGTGGGATCTCGCAACACCAATGGGCAGAAGTCCAGCAGGTTATCCTGGCTTAATTTCGGCTTGTCCAAGCTTAAAATCCGCTGTAAAACGCTCAGGTTTCAACTTCCTGCATTAACTACCGAAAAGTCGAGCTACAAGAACGACGGCAATGTGGAAGGCACGAGCCCCGCTGCAGACAAAGCACAGCAATCTCTCGCCTCCAGCCAGCTTCCAGATGATGATCATATCAGCTGCAACCCTGCTTCCGTCAACATGCTTGTGGACCTGCTGGACACCAACATCAAACATATTGAACTGCACGCCTCATATCGTGTATTTGCTTTCAGTGAAGCCGAATTTCGGGCCACCAACATCAAACATATTGAACTGTACGCCTCAAATCGTGTATTTGCTTTCAGTGAAGCCGGTGGTGGGAAATCGTGCGTTGAGCAAATGCTCCACGAACGGTTGAAATGAGCCATCTGCGAGCGCGGACTTGCGTCGCTATCTCAAATTACAGCAAGGCAAAACGCTCGTGGAGCCTGACCTCGGGAAATGTTGTTGTGAAGCCCTCGTGGATCCCTTGTCGAACCTTGTGAAATGCTTGTAGGGCCATTGTGGAACCCTGTCTGTGCAGCCCTGTAGTCGTTGGAGAACCCCGTGGAACCATCATGGAACCCAGTCCTGGTGGAGTCATTGTAGAACCATCGTGGAACTTTCGTAGAACCCTTGTGAAACCCTCATGGAGCGTGGAATGAAACCTGCCCCGGACCACCCACAAGATTCGTGGAACTTTGGTGGAGTTCTTGGTGAAGCCTTGGTGGAACCTTGGTGGAATCTTGGTGGAGACTCTGGTGAAACCCTGGCCGCCCACAGGCTTCGTGGAACCCTGGTCGAATTGTTGGTGAGGAACTTGGTGTTGGTGGAACTCTGGTGATCCGCAACCACCCGCAGCTCTTGTGGAAGCTTGGTGGACCCCTGGTGGAACCCTGGTGGAACCTTACCTCAGGCCGCCCCGAACCATGTGCAGGAACCCCTCTGGTGGAAGCTTGGTGGAACCACCCACCTGCAGCTCTCGTGGAACCGTGGTGGAACCCTGGTGGAACTATGGTGGAACGGAACCTTACCTCAGGCCGCCCCGAACCACCCGCAGCTCTCGTGGAACCCTGGTGGAACCCTGGTGGAACCCTGGTGGAACGCTGGTGGAACCTTACCTCAGGCCGCCCCTAACCACCGTGGAACCCTGGTGGAACCCGCAGAAACCCTGATGGAGCCCTGGTGGAAACCCGGTGGAACCGTTGTGTGGAACCCTGGTGGAACCTTACCTCAGGCCGCCCCGAACCACCCGCAGCTCTCGTGGAACCCTGGTGAAACCCTGGTGGAACCCTGGTGGAACCCTGGTGGAACCTTACCTCAGGCATGCCCTAACCACCGTGGAACTCTGGTGGAACCCGCAGGAACCCTGATGGAGCCCTGGTGGAACCCCGGTGGAACCGTTGTAACCTTACCTCAGGCCCCCACCCGCAGCTCTTGTGGAACCCTGGTGGAACCCTGGTGGAACCTTATGTCAGGGCCGGTTTTGGGTGGAACCCTGCTAAAACCCTGCTGGAACCCTGGTGGAACCTTACCTCAGGCTCTCGTGGAATTCTGGTGAAACCCTGGTGGAACCCTGGTGGAAGCCTGGTGGAACCTTACCTCAGGCCGCCCCAAACCACCCGCAGCTCTTGTGGAACCCTGGTGGAACCCGCAGGAACCCTTGTGGAACCCTGGTGGAACCCTGGCGGAACCCTGGTGGAACCCTGGTGAAACCTTACCTCAGGCCGCTCCGAACCACCCGCACGCAGCTCTCGTAAAACCCTGGCGGAACCCTGGTGGAACCCTGAGGCCGCCCCAAACCAGCCGCAGCTCGCGTGGAACCCTGGTGGAACCCGCAGGAATATTGGTGGAACCCTGGTGGAGCCCTGGTGGAACCCTGGTGGAACCTTACCTCAGGCCGCCCCGAACCACCCGCAGCTCTTGTGGAACCCTTGGTGGAAGCCTGGTGGAACCCTAACCCTGGCGGAACCCGTGGAACCCTGGTGGAACCCTGGTGGAACCCTGGTGGAACCCTGGTGGAACCCTGGTGGAACCCTGGTGGAACCTGGTGGACCCCTGGTGGAACTTACCTCAGGCCGCGCAGCTCTCGTGGAACCCTGGTGGAAACCTGGTGGAACCCTGGTGGAACCCTGGTGGAACCCTGGTGGAACCCTGGTGGAACCTTACCTCAGGCCGCCCCGAACCACCCGCAGCTCTCGTGGAACCCTTGGTGGAACGCTGGTGGAACCCTAACCCTCGTGGAACCCTGGTGAACCCTGGTGGAACCCTGGTGGAACCCTGGTGGAACCTTACCTCAGGCCGCCCCGAACCACCCGCAGCTCTCGTGGAACCCTTGGTGGAAGCCTCGTGGAACCCTGGTGGAACCCTGGTGGAACCCTGGTGGAACCCTGGTAGAACCCTGGTGGAACCCTGGTGGAACCCTGGTGGAACCCTGGTGGAACCCTGGTGGAACCTGCCCCGAACCACCCTGGTGGAACCCTGGTGGAACCCTGGTGGAACCCTGGTGGAACCTTACCTCAGGCCGCCCCGAACCACCCGCAGCTCTCGTGGAACCCTTGGTAACCCTCGCGGAACCGTGGAACCCTGGTGAACCCTGGTGGAACCCTGGTGGAACCCTGGTGGAACCCTGGTGGAACCGTGGTGGAACCTTACCTCAGGCCGCCCCGAACCACCCGCAGCTCTCGTGGAACCCTTGGTGGAAGCCTGGTGGAACCCTAACCCTGACCTGGTGGAACCCTGATGGAACCCTGGTGGAACCCTGGTGGAACCCTGGTGGAACCCTGGTGGAACCCTGGTGGAACCCTGGTGGAACCCTGGTAGAAGCCTGGTGGAACCCTGGTGGAACCTTACCTCAGGCCGCCCCGAACCACCCACGCAGCTCTCGTGGAACCCTGGTGGAACCCTGTTGGAACCCTGGTGGAACCCTGGTGGAACCCTGGTGGAACCCTGGTGGAACCGTACCTCAAGGCCGCCCCGGACCACCCCGGAGCCTATCTGGGCTGAGACCCCGAAGCTTCCAGCTGTTGGGGGAAGCTTTGGGGTCTCAGCCCAGATAGGCTCCGGTGGGTCCGGGCGGCCTTGGGTACGGTTCCACCAGGGTTCCACCAGTTACACCAGGGTTCCACCAGTCCACCAGTTTCCCCACCAGGGTTCCAACCCGAGAGCTTCGGTGGTTCGGGGCGGCCTGAGGTAAGGTTCCACCAGGGTTCCACCAGGGTTCCACCAGGGTTCCACCAGGGTTCCACCAGGGTTCCACCAGGGTTCCACCAGGGTTCCACCAGGGTTCCACCAGGGTTCCACCAGGGTTCCATCAGGGTTCCACCAGGCCAGGGTTAGGGTTCCACCAACCTTCCACAAAGGGTTCCATGAGAGCTGCGGGTGGTTCGGGGCGGCCTGAGGTAAGGTTCTAGGTAAGGTTCCACCAGGGTTCCACCAGGGTTCCACCAGGGTTCCACCAGGGTTCCACCAGGGTTCACCAGGGTTCCACGGGTTCCGCGAGGGTTAGGGTTCCACCAGGGTTCCACCAAGGGTTCCACGAGAGCTCGCGGGTGGGTTCGGGGCGGCCTGAGGTGGTTCCACCAGGGTTCCACCAGGTTCCACCAGGGTTCCACCAGGGTTCCACCAGGGTTCCACCAGGGTTCCACCAGTTTCCACCAGGGTTCCACCAGGGTTCCACCTCCACCAGGGTCCACCAGGGTTCCACCAGGGTTCCACCAGGGTTCTATGGGTTCCGCTAGGGTTAGGGTTCCAGCAGGCTTCCACCAAGGGTTCCACGAGAGCTGCGGGTGGTTCGGGGCGGCCTGAGGTAAGGTTCCACCAGAGTTCCACCAGGGTTCCACCAGGGTTCACCAGGGTTCCACGAGGGTTAGGGTTCCACCAGCGTTCCACCAAGGGTTCCACGAGAGCTGCGGGTGGTTCGGGGCGGCCTGAGGTAAGGTTCCACCAGGGTTCCACCAGGGTTGTATCAGGGTTCCACCAGGGTTCCACCAGGTTTCCACCAGGGTTCCATGAGAGCTGCGGGTGGTTCGAGGCGGCCTGAGGTAAGGTTCCACCAGGGTTCCACCAGGGTTCACCAGGGTTCCACCAGGGTTCCACCAGGGTTCCAACCAGGGTCCACCGCTGGTGGAAACCCTGGTGAACCCTGGTGGAACGAGTAGCAGTCTGCCGTGATGCTCAGCGTGTCGTCGCCGTTGGCCAGCGCAGCAGCCTCCAGATGCAGGTTGCGAACGACGTTGCTTCCGCGAACGAGCTCCCAAGTAGTGAAGCCCGCCCAGGCCGGCGCGTTAACAACTCCGCCGCTGCCGGAAAGCTGCAGGGCGGCGAGCTCCGCGAGGATTGCGTCGAGGGCGCTCTGGAGCGTGGTCTCGCTGGCCGGAGAGCGCGGCGTTCGTGGCGTACGAGGCCAGCAGCGTCGCGTCGGCCTGGCCCCCTGGAGCGCCGTGATGCTGGCGTCGCGGCTAGCAAGCTGCGCTGCGACGAAGGCCTCGGTGGCGAGACCCAGCAGGGCATTTGCTATCTTGGTGTCTACCTCCAGCGGCGTGTCCAACCCGTCCACCGTGGAGAGCAGGCGCCTTGCCGAGGAGGGCGGCGTCCAGGGCTGCCGTGGTGACTGCGCTTAGGAGGGCCGCCGCTATCTTGGAGTCCACCTCCGAGAGCAGGGCGTAAGCAGTCAGGGCGCTGGCGTCCGCCTTGGAGGCCTGCAGCCCCAAGATGGAGGCGTCTCGACTCGCAAGCTCGGAGGCCAGCGCTGCGGCGGTGACGGCTCCCAGGAGAGCGTTGGCCACCGGCGTGATCCTTGCCGCTACGTCTAGGGAGCGCTGGCCCACCACCGTCTTGAGGCCGTAGTTGGCCGCCAGTGTGGCCAGCGTGGCGTTGTTGGCCGAGGCGATGGAGCCGTCTCTCGTGGAACCCTTGGTGGAAGCCTGGTGGAACCCTAACCCTGGCGGAACCCGTGGAACCCTGGTGGAACCCTGGTGGAACCCTGGTGGAACCCTGGTGGAACCCTGGTGGAACCCTGGTGGAACCCTGGTGGAACCTTGGTGGAACCTTACCTCAGGCCGCCCCGAACCACCCTGGTGGAACCCTGGTGGAACCCTGGTGGAACCCTGGTGGAACCTTACCTCAGGCCGCCCCGAACCACCCGCAGCTCTCGTGGAACCCTTGGTGGAACCCTGGTGGAACCCTAACCCTCGCGGAACCCGTGGAACCCTGGTGAACCCTGGTGGAACCCTGGTGGAACCCTGGTGGAACCCTGGTGGAACCCTGGTGGAACCTTACCTCAGGCCGCCCCGAATCACCCGCAGCTTTCGTGGAACCCTTGGTGGAAGCCTGGTGGAACCCTAACCCTGACCTCATAAAACCCTGATGGAACCCTGGTGGAACCCTGGTGGAACCCTGGTGGAACCCTGGTGGAACCCTGGTGGAACCCTGGTGGAACCCTGGTGGAACCCTGGTGGAACCTTACCTCAGGCCGCCCCGAACCACCCGCAGCTCTCGTGGAACCCTGGTGGAACCCTGGTGGAACCCTGGTGGAACCCTGGTGGAACCCTGGTGGAACCCTGGTGGAACCGTACCTCAAGGCCGCCCCGGACCACCCCGGAGCCTATCTGGGCTGAGACCCCAAAGCTTCCAGCTGTTGGGGAAAAAAGCAGCAACCATTCACCAACCCCATGAATGGGCAGCCAATGGCAGCCACATTGTGTCACAGCTGTTGTGCAACCCATGCCTGTCCCAACGCAGGTCTGGAATTGCTCCATTTTCCCTGGTTGTTGAAAGACACGCCCAAAGCCATGAAAAAAAGCCAATTCACGGGAAGACCTTTAAACGCAACCCGGGAATTTGGGGCTATTTGGAATCAAGCAGCAGGCGGCAAGCAGAGCTTAAATGCAAGCTATAATGCGCCAGCGCACGGACTGAACACAAACACATAGGCTTGGGGCCAAGTAGCTTCTGCCTGGCGTATGGCTGCTGGAGATTGAAACCCTTTTCGCACGTGGCCAAGAGTTGCCGAGAAAAAAAAAGTCCGCTCATTGCTGATGTCCTATTTCTAGAAAAGGCGCGTCCTAACCTGGCTCCGGGCCTTGCAGTCCAAGCGTGGCCAGCAACAAGCGCACCTTGTCCAGGCGCGGGCGTGCGTCACTGCTCGCCTTGTGTTGCCATTGTGTTGCACTCACTTGTCAATTACTGACCCTGAGATGCCAGAAGCAGCACCTGGAGCAATTTCGCACTGACATCCCGTTGTGCAGTTTGTATGACTTAAGCGCAAACTGCCGGAAGAGGAGGCGCACAGAGAACGCTGACCTTGCAATGCCGTGTCTTACCACCAGCTCGCAGCTGTGGCTTCCTGGCTCTAATGGTAGTGTCACACACAGTGATTGCCAAATCCTCAGAACAGCAGTGAGTGATCTTCAGGTGCGACAAGAGGAGAAGGCTGATGACTGGGAAGGAACAATTGGCAGTGCTCACTTACCCATCTACAGCTGCAGTTGCGGCATCAGCAAGGGTTGCACCTGGCCTCAGTCACCGTTTGCATAATTTCAATATGTCACACCACAGCCGTGTGTGCTTTGCACTACTTTCTTTCTGTCTGCTCAGGATCTGGCGCCGGTCGAGCACTTGAGCGAAAGCTCTCTGCGAAAAATGGGTGGAAATGGAATGAGCCTGCCTTGCGCTGGCTTCACCTTGCTCATGGCTATCCTGAATGTAGAGGATGTTCTTTGAGGCACTTGCTGGACAGATAGGCGCAGATAGGATGCGGCGCCTTGGAGCAGAAAAAAGAACTGCGCTCTATTCACCATGTCAACATAGCTCATGACCACAGGCGCTACCGGCCTGCATGTTTCAATGCCGCACTGCGCCTTGAGTTAAAATCCACACTCAGCTGGTCACTGCTTCGAAGCTTCGGATTTCAGAATGTCAACAACATAGCAAGGGGCATTCAAGGCTGTGTGTTCTCATTCGACAGGCGCCTTGCTTGAAACCAGATTGAAATTGGCTTGAGCAGATGCATATTTTTTGGATTTGCTTAATGTCTTCGCCTCATGCCTCCTTTTGGGCAAGAGCCGGCAGAAGTGCCTCAGACTCAGCACGCGCATCTCAGATTTGCAGCAGCGCCGAAGAAGGCAGCAAGAGCCCCACGGCCTTTGCCCTCAAGGGCTTTCAAGCCGGAGTCAAACGAGAGACTGGAGGCCTTGCAGCTGGGTCCCAAGCCAAAGTCCGGCTGCCAACTACGCACAGGTCAGGCCTTTTGCTGATGAGCAGGATGAACCCTTGCGGCGCTGCGCACGGCGCCTGTCACTGCCGGCTGTGCCCTTTGGCGCAGAAGATGAGACTGAGAGTGATGGATCCTCCACATCTAGCAAATCCGAATCTGAAGCAAGCGGTGGCAAGGCGGCGCAGTCTGTGTTTGCGCTGAACTGGCAGTCCCTTGTGCAGTTTAAGGCAGGGACATTTTGGAAGGACAACACGCATGATCCAGCTGCTGAGAGAAAGAAGAGGCAGTACAACAACAGCAATCGGGCAGTAAAGGCGAAGAATGCCCGCAAATCCAGAGCTGGGCGGCACCAAGAGAATGGCTTGGACCCAACCAGAGTTGACCGCCTTCTGGAGATGAAGTCATGCCATTGCCACTTGCTTGCAGTGTGCATATGTGCGGCGCTGCGAGCAATTTGCAGTGGCTTTAACGCTGCCGGACAGGCGCCTTGAAAGTGTGCTTCCAGCAGTTCAACGCATCCAAGAAGCAGCTGGCCCTTTTCTTGGAGAAGTTTTGGAAGCTGAAGAAGCCAGATCAGGATGCGCTAGAAGCTCGATTGCAGCAAAGGCGGGGAGCAACTATTATCAGTGTATTGTTCACGCTGAGGTTCATCAGTCTTTTGCAGGCAGCAGCCAGGCAACAGAGCGGGCTCACACTTTGCTGGACAAAGCCGTTGGGCTAAAGTGCTTGGCCGCCTTGTTAGGGATGGGCCGGGACAGAGTTCGGAGGCCGGCAGAAAAGAAGGCAGAAGCAGGGAGACTACGTGGTCAGTGGACGGCTTTTTGAAGATACTCTATGATTCTTTGGCTGAAACCCTTCCTGACCAAGCGGCTTAGCTCTTACTTTCATTTTAGTTTGTGACGCCCACGGGATGAAGCTGGTTCTGTGCAAGTTGGCTTTGCTGCAGGTTTGTGCGAAGGGGCCGGGCTGCTCGACGCAAACAGGACCTCGACAATTCTAGCGACAGTGACTTTGAAGAAGTTGACTCAGAGGTGGGCAACACAGAGGAGTTGGAGGAATGGCTTTCACATTCAGCCAGCAAATCCCTGCTTCTGCCTGGTCAATCTCTTGTGCAGAAGTTTCTGCCACCTGGCACTGTTGCTGATCTCTTCGAGCACTACAAGGCAACCCAGCAATTAGCTGGTGCCCCATTTGTGTCGTTGCTTGGCTGTTAGTGCGCGTTGCACCTTGAAGTCGGAGAGCAGCGCATTAAATTGCACGCTTGCCTCTGTGTCTTACATTTCTGCTCCACGTGAGGTACACTACCTTCCACAGGGTGTACACAATTCGATGGGCTTCCGTGCTGAAGTTCCGGCAGCGTACGTTGTTTTCGCAGTGCGAAGTTTGCCACAAGCACAGGCACGCGCTGAGTGACAAGACCAAGTCCATGGAAGCTAAGCTGGCTGCATTGACCGAGTACCGCAAGCACTTGCACAATCAGTTTTGCGACCGGACGATTCTGTGGACATTGCATACCGAGTCGGCTGACTTCAACACAGACGTCTTGGTGATATCAATAGACGGGCTTGATCAAGCCAAATTTGCTCTTCCACGAGACGCCCAGCTTCGACCATCCGCGTCCCTGTGAGCTGACTGCAGTCAGTGTCGAAGATTGAGTCTAAACAAGTTGCTGCGCCAAGCCTCGCCTCAAGGTGCATGGGGCCTGGGCGTTTGGCTACGTGCTGGAAATTTTTGTTATGGACGATGTTGCAAAGCACGACTCCTCATGCATCATTGAGATACTGGCACTTACCTCGAGAAGGACACTTGGCTTTTTGAACATAGCGTGCCTGAATCTACTAGTTTGCCATGACATACCATTGCTGGGCACAGTCCAGGTCAGACTGATCTGCACAGAGAAAGGCAAGTCGATGCCAAAATCCGTACTGATTCAGGTGCCGGTGTGTGTTTGTGCGTGACAATTTGCCAATTCTGAACAGTAGCACGACTGGATGCTGTGCGCGTCAGGCAGATAATACCGTGCGGGAGGCCAAGAATATGTATTGCCTCTCGTACCTTCAGATGCTGGTTTCAAAATTTCACGCCCGGCAAACTGGCCTACTATTCCTACGCAAATCGCACACGCACTGTAAAATAGGCATCTTGGCAGCAAAGTGATCAGCGGCTGGAATGTCTACACGCCTTATAAATTCTGAACTTGGTGGCTCTGAGACCAACTTTGGGGACTTCTTGCTCGAAGAGTGGAACACAGACAGGCTTCTGGACGCTGGCGATGTCACTGCTGTCATTGAGGACGAGCTCACAAAAGCCGCAGTTCGAGATTGGGTGGGACCACACACCAAGGTTTCAGTCCGCAAGCTGAATGCCACACGTGAATGGAGGGCGCACTATCCTGCAGGTGTACGCCTGGAAGGCGGGTTGCTGGAGGATGCTCGCGGCAACCGCTTGTTCCTGAACGTGCTGAGACAAGGCCCAGTATTTTTGAAAATATTTTTCAGTGCTTATTATTTGACCGGTTCAACTTTGCAGCTTGTTGCACTTTGCCCTGGCCAGATTTGCCGGCGCCCCTTGAACGAATAGTGGAGCGTGGCTCTTATATTGGCCCACCTGGCGGCAATGATACGGTTTGCCTCATCAAGCAGCACATGTGTGATGACCAGCTATCACAGCGACCCCTCTTGGTGCACACAGAAGCCCGCGCGCGTCAGTTTTCATTGACAGCTCCTCTGACAAAGTGTCTTGACAAATTAAGTCGGTCCCCCGTGCGCAGTCCACACACGCCTTGCCAACGAGGCTTGGGTCATGTTTGCCACACAATGAGTTCCAATCGGCCGACGGGCGTGGCAGCTAAGGCGAGCAAACAACCACACTGCTCAAAATGCTGCAGAGTGGAGGAAGTTGGCTTCTGCAGTCCACGCCTGCTATGGCCAAGAGTACAATCGCGCAGTGTCCTACCTGCAGGCCTTGGCTGCCAATAGCTTCTGGCAGAATGCCGTGCTGCCAGCCCTGCCCTGGCATGAGAGCCACCAGCTTGCCCCGGCGGGCCCGTACGATTTGAATGAGGCAGTGTCACCTCGACGGCGGGTCGTCGGGTCGCTGTAGCTCCAGTTGTCCCTTTGAGGGCGATCTTTTCCGGTAACTGAAGGCAGTAGATCAGAATGAAGCAGTGATAAACACTGTACGACAGCGATCTTGTTGGGAACCGCAGGCAGTAAAAGCCAGCCGGCGAAGCTAGTGTGCAACTTCATTGCGCAGATGCTGTGAAAGTTTGCTTGCTGGACGTTGTTATTGAACCCCCGCCGCAGCGTTTTGGAGTTTGTCCCACGCGCGCCGGCATGTTGAAGAAGCTGGAAGCGGCCAAACAGCTCCAGGACCAGAAGGCAAAAGGCGAAGAGCCTGCCGGCGCCAGCCCTCCGCCCAGCAAGCAAGTGTGCACTGCTTGGGAGCGGGGCTTGAAGAAACTTCCTGGTGGCGACCTGACCCTGGCACGCAAATGCGCTTGTTTTTGGTCAACATTGTTTTTCAATGTACCTTGATGCTACAACTGCAAAAATCTGCGCCAGTCTTGTGTTTTTCTCGTTTTTCAATGTACTTTACAAAAAAGTACATTGATTTCCTTCTGCGGTTTCCAAACCAAAATCAATGCACTGGTTGGCAACCAGCGCATTGAAAACCCAGGATTTCACACACACGGTTTGAAACGGGCATCATGCCAAGTGAACCCCGGGTCGAACCTACCCCCCCCCCCCCCGAATCAATGCACTGGTTGCCAACCAGTACATTGATTTTACTTCTGGGTTTCCAGATCAGAATCAATGCACTATTTTGTAATTCGTAGTGTTTGTGGCTTGGCCAGGAAGATGCAGGGGCCCCATTTTCAATGCACTGGTTGCCAACCGATACATCGAAAATGCCCGCCGGGAATCCTCCAGTACATCGAAAATGCCTGCCAGAAATCATCCAGCACATCGAAAATGCCTGCCAGAAAGCCTCCAGTACATCGAAAATGCCTGCCAGAAAAATAAGGCCCGCCAGAAATCCTCAGGTGCATCGAACACGCTGCCAGAAATCCTCCAGCACATCGAAAATGCCCGCCAGAAATCCTCCAGTACATCGAAAATGCCCGCCAGAAATCCTCCAGCACATCGAAAATGCCTGCCAGAATATTCCGGTACATCGAAAATGCCCGCCCAAAATCCTCCGGCGCATTGAGCACACCTCCAGAAATCCTCAGGTGCATCAAAAATGCCCTCCGGTGCATCGAAAAGGTCCGCCAGAAAGCCCGAAATCCTCCGGCACATCAAAAGGCCTGCCAGAAATTCTCATCATTTCTGCAACAGTGTGTCAGGGGTCAGATTATTGTGAAAGAATTGCAGAGTCACTTCATACTTTGTTCGAGTTCGTGGCCAGCTTCAAGTCACCTGCTGGCCTGCCCGGCACACGTCAGGATGCAGATTTGGACGCCCGTCCGGCCAGCCTGGTGATTGAGAACCTTGCCTCTGGCAGGCCCACGGACAAGGTCAATTTGAGTCACTTGGAGTCTTGGTACGAAGAGTGCTCCAAGCTGCTCGGCAAGCCCCAGAAGTTTGCACACACGCCGTGCGAGATCAAGTCGAGCATGGACGGGTTGCTCACTGGCGTTTGACGCTGCTCAGGTTTGCAAAGCCAGTGGACGGGCCATGCCTAGAAGACTGGATGGGCTGCTTTGAGAGCGTTCTTCGGCTCGGTGGACCTGGGCAGGGATCTCTGCAGAATGCGGGGTAGCTTCATTTGGCGTTGGCTGGCGCCCGAACTTCTTAGGCAGCATCAACTGCGAGGCTGCGGCCCTGGACCAGGTCAAAGGCTGGACAAGATCTTCTGTGCTTGCCTTGCTGCTGATAGCAGCTGCGGAATATGACCTCGGCGACCCGTTTACCATGGACAAGCTCCAACCTCTCGAGAATGCCTTTGTGTGGCTTGTCCCCTCGCACGCGTCTTGTCTTTGTAAACAGTGCGCCGCGTGGCAAGTTTGCTGACTTTGTGCCCTGAGCTGCTTGTGACCCTACTGAGATCTCCGTGAACATGGACACAGCAAAGCAGAGCTACCGGAACCTCTGCTTGTCCTACAGAGGTTCAGAGAGACAGCCGCCCAATTTGCTGCAGCTGGCCTTGCGGTTTTCGCAGATTATTGAGATGCGCGACAAGCAGGGTGTCCACAACAAGCTTTGGACCCCGGAGCAGCGGCTGCAGGAGGTTGTGGACGAATTCAACGAGACGTCAGGTCTGCAGCAGAAGCACAGGGTCGATGCTGAACGGTTTCGCTCCCTGTTGAACTTGATTTCCGGCAGCTGCGAGGCGACTTGGCTTGACATTACGACATGTAAATGACTTCATTTGCGTTTTGTAGTGTCATCCTGCAGCCAAGGAGTCCCGGCAAGTCCTTCGGCAGCACCTGAACCACCACAAGTGGCGGGAGGCCTTCAGCGTGGAGCAATTCAAGGGTAGCCGCTGGTTGGTGGGTGCGACGCCCAAGTCTACCTGCCCTCCTGACATGAAGCAAGCTCTGACAGTGACGCCTGAGTCGCAGCGCATGCACTTCGAGCTCATTGTGCACACATTCGTCGAGGGGGGCAGGAAGCTCCGGCCAAGCGCAAGGTCACGCACGCGCGCTGCGCCCGAGGTCTTTGACAGGCATGCTGACTACGCCTGCATCTTCGCCACAATCTAGCTTGACTGCTGCCCGGCAGCTGTCCACATGGACAGCTGAGAAGGAAGAACAGCTTTACAAGCTGTTCCTCCAGAAGAAGCTTGGTTGTTTTGAGCGTGTGAGTATGTGAGAGAGAGAGGGCGTGCGCGCGCACGTGGTGCTTGAAAGAAAGCGATGACTGCCAAGGGCCTACTTCACGGACATAGAGGCGGCGATTGTGGCAAAGCTGGACAGCTGGCGAAGTCACACCTGGCGGTCTGGGCGGACTACGTGGAGCCCAAGGTGCCGACCATCACCATCAGCGACAGCGTCGACATTGGCATTGCTGAGGATGAGGCCCAGGCTGCCAGGTTCCGGGAGGTGCGCGCCAAGCTCAGCTCGGACATGATGGCAATGGCGCAGTGGAACGCACGGCAGGAAGAAAACAGGAAACGGGCACACGTGATCAGCGTGTTGCACGAGAAGAGCCAGGTTGAGACCGGCAAGAAGCTGCTTGTCTCATTGAGTAGTAGATGCTTAAAAGTTCTTCGCAGCAGTCGTTGCAAGACTTTACGTTGGAAGCCCCCAGGCTGGCAGACGCCTACATGGAGCAGTGGTGCTCTGTCAGCTTGACTCCTGGCATTCCAGAGGCTTTCCTCAAGGCCGTGGCTTTTCGCAACAAGGCAAGGCAGCGCGAGTGCCACGCACGTGGCGTGTGGTGACAGTGGTGACAGTGATTGAATTCTTGTTTTTCTGCCAGGTAAGCCCTTTGGATGTGCGCCTCATCCTCTACGTCGATTGCACCAAGTTCGGGGTCATGACCCAGAAGGAAGTCAACGACGTGGCAGACACAGTGGAGAAGCATTTGAATTACGGCCCAGGTGGACTTGGTTTGAATTTGTTTGTTTCTGACGCTGCCAAATGGGCGCTAATTGATTCAATTGATTCTGATGATGATGGCAGGTGGCATCGCTGTGATCCTGCCACCTTTGTTGAGCGGCAGTACTTCTGGCGGCTCGCTCCGGCAGGACTGGCGCCGGATTGAAGACAAGATGGCTGCCAAAAAGGTGGAGCTCCGACAGTTCACTCTGAACTTGGACTTGAGTGAGCTGCATCGGAACAGGGAGTTGCCGGCAGCCTACTTGTGCTTCCTGGGCGTGCAGGACCACGCGCTTCCGATGAAGGGAACCGCCCACAGAGCAGTGGGCAAGATGGGGTCAAGGCCAACTCGCTCCCTGGCATTGACTTGTTGCCAAATTTTAAAGCTCGGCGTGTCCAACGCCCTGACAAGCAACCTGAGGTTCTGCGCTTCTCCGCTGTGGCAGAAGCATGCGTTGGCTGTGAAGGACTTCCCGTTTGCCATTCAGGAGAAGGACTTTATCATTCCTGGTGACTCCCTCCTGCACTCGAACGACCAGCAGCGCAACCTCAAAGGAAACGGCGCAGTGGCTTGGTGGCGTCGGCGTGCCCAAGGCCATCTTCAAGTCTTTGCTTGGTGGCTTGGCGTGCTAATGGTTGTTATTACATGTTCTTGCTTTCATCTCATGGTTGTTGGATCACGAGCCCTCAGGCGATGATGCAGCTTTGACTGGGCTGCAGTCTTCAGCGATGAGGCCAAGACAGTGGCCGCTGCGCAGGAGAAGCACGGTAAGGCCTTGGCCGAGATGACTGTGACAGGAACGCCAGGCTGCACATTGATGCTGCTAGAAGACCACGCCCTCTTTGTTTGCGCCCAGGAAGCCGTCTCTATAGACTCCAGCATGGCCTTTCTGGCACACGGGGCAGGCACGTGGCTGTTGGGGGACAAGGCGACCAAGCTCAAGGCCGAACACCCTAAAAAGGCTTTGAGTGCAAGTGGAACAGTGATGAGGATTTGGTGGTTTTGGAGGCGGATGGGGCGGATAGTACCTTGCGCAAGGCCCTCCAAACTGTGGAGAAGGGCGGCCTGGTGGACTTCACTCTTGGAGGGCATTCAGTGACGCGCCCGCCAGAGGTGGCCCAGGGCCACGCAGATGACAAGTTCACCATTGTGGCAACCAATGACATTTTGTGGAAAGCAAACAATGTGGCCATCAAGAGCCTCAAGAGCCACAACGTGGCGTCCACGTTCACCAAAGCGAAGCTGGAGAAGGTGCTGAAGCTTGCTCCTTGTCTCGTCTTCAATCCAGGCTGAGCTTGGCACTCACTGTGTTGTGTCAGCCAAGGTTTGGAGGATTCGCGTCTACAACTCTGACAAGACCGTTGCAGCAGCCAAGCCTCTTTGGTTTCTTCCTGCTGGCCTCAGCCTTGGAAAGGACGAGTGCAAGCGAATTGTGTAGGCCCAGGCCCAAGGCAAAGCGCTGCAGCAGCAGCTGTGAAATAGATCTGGCGCAGTCACTTGTGCCATTTTTGAGACTTAGGGCAGCGCGCAGTAACGGTAACATGAGATTCAACATGCAATGTTGTCATTTGACTGGATTGTTTGCATGCCGCTTGAAGCAGTCTGGGTGGGGACAAGCGACTTGCACACAGTCTGGCAGCCTGCTATTTAAAGCACTTCAAAGTGACCACAAAATTGAAATTGTTTCGAATGGTTTGAAGAACATTGAGTTGGCTGCCTAGAGGACAAGTGGCAAGTTGCTTTGAGGTTGGCTCAGGGTGCAGTGCAACATGATGCTGCTGTAGGGAGCGCTGTGATTCAGAAAGAATCCAGACCGGCGAGGCTAAGACACAAAGAGCGCATCGAGCAGATGCTGGCAGGGCAGGGGCATTGAATTGGTTGAGTCTTGTGCCCAAAGCTTGTTGCTACACACGCGTTCCCAGCGAGATCTCGGCTTAGGTCAGTTTTGAGTGCCGCCATTAGCAATGGCTAGGGTGCCTGCAGTTTTCAGTGTGGACGACTCTCCCATGGAGTTCCATCGCAGCCCGCTGCAGCCTGGATTGATGGCAATCCGCGACACCTCTGCGCAGCGCCCCAGCGCCTCCGCATCCGCAAGCACTTTGCCTCGGCGTGCTCTGCAGTGGAGCCAGATGCGACCAACACGCCGCCAGCGCGATTGAAGGACCAGTGTGTCACTGCTTCGGATTCAATTGTGCATGTAAATCTGGGTCCCAGGATTTTTCTCCGCTGGCGGCTGTGCCTGAAGTGCTGCTTGGAAGCGTATTAGGGTCACTCATTATGACAGTCAGCTTTGAACACGGCACCCATTTCACAGTTGCTAGCCAATCACCCTTTTCGGGGGTAAAAATATTACAATCATCACCATCGCCTCATGTCTCAGTCACCATCACTCACCACTGTTATTCAATCAATGGCAGCGGTTGCCAGAAACCTACACATAATCTGACATTGCTCCTGAAATGTTCCAATCACAAAATGAAGACAACGTCCAGCTTGACTTCTGTTTCAGGTTTGAGGGGTGCGCACCTCCAAAGACGCTGGACTTTGCCGAGACACAGATGGATGACACTCTGTCGGCGGACGAGTGGACTGATGCGCAGCTGTGGGAGGACCCCAATGGCATGATCCCTGCCACGCAGCCCGGCCCGCTTGACGTTGACCACTTCTTTGCCGCAGGAGGGTTGGGTTTGACTAGTCATTCTTGGTGTCGAAAGTGGCCATTTGTGCGCAGGTTTATATTTGAGCCCGTCAGAACTTTTGACAATTAATGGCACTGCGTGTTGTCTTGGGGAGATGTTCAGCGGCCCTTTTTAGCTGTATAATTCACTGCTGGCAGAATTGCTTGACAATCAGTCTGCCCAGAATTTAGCTTGCACAGGCTTGCGGCTTGCGCGTATTTTGGAATCAGACGCATTGATTGCATTGTTTTGGAATTGGTTGGCAGCTTGGATTGGCAAACAACGCAGAGGAAAAGGCCTGGCCTGACAGGAGTCGACAAAGGCAACACAGATGATGACAGGCAGCGTCCTGCTGAGCGGCCTCAGAAAATCCGCCGGCTCAAGAACATGGCAGCTGACACGCAGGAGGACAAGGCCTCAGCCGCTGCAATGCAGCCGGAGCAGGAGAAGGCCTCATCCACCACAGAGCAGGAGAAGGCTTCATCCTCCACAAACCAGGACCAGGAGAAGGAGCAGGAGAAGGAGCAGGTCCGCCACAGAGCAGGAGAAGGCCACAGAGCAGGAGAAGGCCACAGAGCAGGAGAAGGAATCCACCACGGAGCAGCAGGAGAAGGCCTCAGCTACAGAGCCCAAGAAGGCATCAGCCACCAAGCAGAAAAAGGCCTCAGAGCAGGCCCCATGGGGCAGGGCGGCAGCTCAACAAGCTGACGCCGGAGAGCAAGAAGAAGGAGGTGGAGCGCCGCAAGGAGCAGAACCGGGCAAACTCTCGGATTTGGCACGAGAAGTGCACAGCGCCGCCAGCGCCGCCAGCGCCGCCGGCTTTGCAGGTGGAAGTGAGGTCCATGAAGGATGCTCAGCACAAGTTTGTGAAGGAGTGGATTACAACATGCGGCCTTGAACCCAGCCAAGAGCGACGCCAAATGGCTTTGAAAGCTTGGATGGCCAGCCCTTTGCGTGCTGAGATCCTGGCTGGCCGAGTTGCAGTTCAAATGTAGCCGCTGGCCAGTTTGGTTGACTAGTAGTCCTAGCCTGAGTGGGCCAAGTGGCCCTTGCCCAGCCGGCAGCCTGTCTTCCGGGTCAAATACTGAGGTCAGGAAAGAAAGCCTGCATGAGTGAGGTTCATTTGGTTTCCAAGACAGGCTGAAAGGCCACAGGGGATGGGCTGGGCTTAGTGCAACTGCTGCAGCCGCAAGAGGCAACAGCTGAGTTGAATTATTTGGAAACCAGTTGCAATCTGTCTTGAAATTGGTTTGGCCCTGCCAGCGAGGCTGGCAGCAAGAAGGGCCCCTATCCAATGATTTGTGAACAAGGAGAACAATGCAACCGCATTGTAAACGTTCAGAATGGCCTTGCCCATTTCAATACAGCATTGTGTTGACACCCGGGGGGCATTGGGGCGCACAGGGTCACTACAGTGTGCCGCAGCCGAAGGCAAAAAGGCGTCCCTGTGCTTGCTGCTCTTGCAACAAACTGCTCGGCATGACTTGCAACATGTCTCCCGGTCTCCTGGCACTCGCAGGGGGAAGCGGCCGCCGGCTGCGGGGCTGCGGCAGCTGGGCTGCAGCGGCCGGGCCTCTGGCGCAGCAGCTTCATGTTACATGGTGCGTGTCAGGCAGCACGGCAGCTCGGAATTAAATGCCTTTTTTGGGCCGACTTTCAGCTTCCAGCGGGTTGTGCCTTTTGGCGGGCTGTTAGATCAATGTCAACTCGCCTCAGTTCCAGATTCACAAGGTATCAGAATGTGAGACAAGGAAATATCAGTACATGGTCTGCCATAGTTGCTGCAAGCTCGCGTTTCCGAGCAGGGACTCAGCAACCTGATTTTCGGTAAGCCTGCCATATGACTCCCAGACGGAGTCAGTGGTGATACGAGCAAAGCTCTTGCCAACTTCGCTCTTGACATTAGTCAGCTTCAAATCATTTATGCTTTGCTGCCGGCCAGAATGAGACCGAATGTTGGAGATCTTCACAGAGCATGTTGCCGGGAGCGTGTAGGACTTGCGGATGCGCCGGATGGCAGCCGAAACCACATCCTGCGGGCAACTGCGATGGTCGCAGGCAATCAAAGTGTCAGCAGCAGTCCTGGAGAACATAACGCTGTACTAAGTGTCAGGCGAGTGGCTTTGTTCCGCCGCTGGAGCTCTGCGTCCTCACGGAGGGCTGGGAACAAGTAGTCCTCGTTCTTCTTTGGCCAGACCCACTCATCTTGATAGGTGCACACGCCCCGACTTCCCCACTTGCGACTCCGAGGCACTCGTTCACCACCATTTGCTTCGAGCTTCCAAGAAGTGCTCAGCGCTTGGCGTGATAGGCTTGCGGATTTCCCCATGCCCTTTGAGCGCAGGGACTGTCAGCCACTTGTCCTGGAGGTTGATGTGGACTAGCTTCAACTTGAGCACTTCAGTCACCCGGCAACAGAACAGGTGTGTGAAACACACCACCACCCAAACCCAGGTTGGGCCAGTTGCCCAGACGTGGTTTGCCCACGCACGCCAAGCATCTCCTGTAAGCGACTCAGCCTTGCCTAGTTTTTTTGATTTGGCTTTTGCGCTCTTGGCCTTCATGACTTTCATGGTCTTTGTGGCCTTTGTCGCTTTCATGGTCTTCATGGCCTTCATAGCCTTCATGTCCATTTCCTTCATGCTTTTCATGGCAAGGGGCAAGGAATCCAAGGCGTTCTGAGCAGCTACAAACACTGCGAAGTAGCATCCCATTGCTGAACAAGCAGCGGCCAAGCGCTGAGCAAGTGCACTTCAGCAGTGCTGAACAAGCACAGCAGCAACTCTGGGCTGAACAAGCTCAGTGACAGGCGCGCTTGTATGACTCGACTTCATGCATGTGTTGGGGGCGTGTTGTGAAAGGCAGGTCGCCTTTGCACCTTTGAGGCATGGTCGCTAACTCTCCGGAAGGCGCCCTTCCCCTGTTCAAAGGCGACGTCCCAAGATTCGAAGGCGACCTCCCCGTGGTTAAAGGCGACCTTCCAGGACCCAAAGGCGACCTCCCTTCCCTGGGTTCCCCTGCTTGAATGTACTGCCAAGGCACTGGCTGGCTCTCGCTGGCTCTCGCTGGCTCGCGCATCCGCAGCGAACGACAGCGGCCGGCCGACTGCAACGAAGGAGGCCGCTGGCTGCTCAGCCTCATTTAGACCCCACGTGCTTGTCCAGCACTGAACTGCGCTTGTTCAGCACAGCATTCAACACTCAGACTCAGAAGTGCTTGTTCAGCACCGTGTGCTTGTCCAGCACTGAACTGCGCTTGTTCAGCACAGCATTCAACACTCAGACTCAGAAGTGCTTGTTCAGCACCTCCAGCACTGAACTGCGCTTGCTCACTCAGCACAGGGTTCAACACTCAGAAGTGTTCAGCACTGTGTGCTTGTCCAGCACTGAACTGTGCTTGTTCAGCACAACGTTGACCTGAGTGCTTGTTCAGCACTGTGTGCTTGTTCAGCACTGAAATGCGCTTGTTCAGCACAGCGTTCACTCAGAAGTGCTTGCTCAGCACTGTGTGCTTGTCCAGCACCATGTTGTTTACATCCAACGCTTGTTTAGCGCCAACGTGTGCTTGCTCAGCACACTACATCCTACGCTTGTTCAGCGCCAAACCCTGGCCTGCTGCGCTTGCTCAGCACAGCGCCTGCGTGCCATCCAGGAGCAGCTGCCGAAGAACGTGTAGCGCGAGCCCGAATTCCTTGGCAGACAGGCAGGCTTGACCTTTCAACTCCCACCCTGCAAAGTCAGAGCAGCTGCAAGCAACTTTCGACCAGTGTCAGTTTGAGATTCACAGAATGTGTCCCTGGAGCGGACTTTTTTTCTCGGCAACTGTGCGACAAGGCTTTCAATCTCAAGCAGCCATACGCCAGGCAGAAGCTACTTGGCCCCAAACATACGTGTTTCAGGTTGGTTTGTGCGCTGGCGCATTGTAGCTTGCATTTGCTCTGCCTGCCGCCTGCTGCTTGATTCCAAATAGCCCCAAATTCCCGGGTTGTGTTTAAAGGTCTTCCTTTGAATTTTGGCTTTGGGTGTGTCTTTCAACAACCAGGGAAAATGGAGCAATTCCAGACCTGGCAACAGCTGTGACACAATGCCAATGGCTGCCCATTCAAAGGGTTGAAGGTGAATGGCTGCTCTTGGTGCAAGGAACCTTTTTGTTTTGGGGCAGCTGCTGCTACTCTACGGGTGAAAATTGACTTGTCTTGAGATCATGTGCTGGCCTTCACCCAAACCCAAGCCCTGGACAGCCACCGGGCTAGCTCAGAGTCAGCCAGATGCCTGCGGGCCAGGGCTTGTTGCAATGATGACAAGAGCATGCATGAAGCTGAGAGTCAGCCTCATTTCTGCTTTTTCTTCTTCTGCTTCTTTGCAGGGTTGGTGTTGTCCTGCAGCACAGCCGGGAGACAAGAGGTTACGGAAAAGAAACAACCTCAACACAGTCCTTGACCTCCTTGATTTTGGTCCTCTTCTTTGCGGGCGGCGGGGTCCAGTTCGCCTTCTTGCTGGGCCCGGAGGTTTGCCTGCATGCTGATTGTGGCGGTGCTGGAAACGCGCTGCAGGCTTCTTGCCAGCTCTGTGCACTCCGTGCGCCACTCACGCTCGGTTTTCCTCCACCGTTGTTCCTGCGCCTCCATGAGCGCCTGGTACTTCTCCTCGAGCGCTTGGAGCTGCTCGCGATAAGCGATGTGCTGGTCTGTGAGCCTTTGTTGCAAGACCCGCGCCCTCTCCTCTGCTCTGTTTTGCAAGCGCCGCGCCTGTGCCTGCGACACTTTCGGCCGAGGCTGAAGTGGGGGCATGGGAGGGAAAGGGAATGGCAATGGCCCCATAGCAAGGCCAAAAGGCGGGGGGCCAACAGGCGGGGGGCCGGCCCAAATGCTGCGGCACCTGTAGAGTGACATGGCTGGGCCCTGCAGAGAAGCTGGCTGCCGGATGTGTGGCAGGGCCAGCGGTCCTGTGGCAGGGTTTGGCGCTGCGCCCCCTGAGTGGCTACTTGGTGGGCCAGGTGTGGTGGGCGCTGTGGCCCGCGCGCCAGGTGTGGTGGCAGGGTTGGGCGCTCCTGAGTGGCCCCTTGGCGGGCCAGGTGTGGTGGGCGCTGTGGGCCCCGAGTGGCATCTTGGCGGGGCAGGTACAGTGGCAGGGTTTGGCGCGTGGCCCCTTGGCGGGCCAGGTGTGGTGGGCGCTGTGGGTTCTGAGTGGAACCTTGGCGGGCCAGGTGCGGTGGCAGGGTTTGGCGCGTGGCCCCTTGGTGGGCCAGGTGTGGTCGGACCAGGTGCGGTGGCAGGGTTTGGCACGTGGCCGCTTGGCGTGGCAGGGTTGGGCGCTGAGTGGCCCCTTGACGTGGCAGGGTTGGGCGCTGAGTGGCCCCTTGGCGTGGCAGGGTTGGGCGCTGAGTGGCTGCTCAGCCTGCTGTCTTTGGCTCTGCTGCAACTGGTGCTGCTGCTGCTGATGCTGTTTCTGCTCTTTGCCTGCCAGGCGGTGGGGCAGGCGGTGGGGCAGCAGGCGGTGGGCCAGGGCACTTTGGAGGCTCTTTTGGCAGTGCCTTTGGTGGGGTTACTGGGACTGCTGACAGCGGCACTCCTTTGGAGGTTGTTGTCATGACTTTGGGCGCTGGCTCTTTGGGGCGGGCTTTGCGCTCGATCTTTGGGCGCTCCTGCGAGAAAAGAGACAAGCTCAAGCATGAGTTCCAAGCACTGCCAAGCAAAGAGACAAGGCTCAAGCATGGAGTTAAAATTGTGAGACTAGTCCAAGCCTTGCGCTCGGTCTTCGCGCGGTCCTGCAAGGAAAAAGCCCAAGGTGCAAACGTGAGTTTCTAAGACCACCACATTGCGTGAGAGCAGTCAGCAGTCCTTCTTCTTTTGGTGCCATGTCACAGGAGGATGGCTATGCCGTGGAATGTGTCAAAACCTAGAGTTCTGAATTGAGCTGCGCGGTCAGTTTTGCACTGCTTATTACGTGATATAGAGGGGTTCACAAGTCGCAGAATTCATTCTGGCTCATGGGCCTGCTGAATTGTGTGCCTCAGGATGGCTTTCTCTAGAAACTGATTTTTGTTTGAGTCTGTTCCTGCTCCCGTTCCGCGCCGATGTGATCCGAAAAACTGCTGCGGTGCTGATACGTGTGTTCAGCTGCCCTCCTGTCCCAGCACTTATGCAGCCTAGGTTCCAGCAGCTGGGCGCTGCCTGGCTGGGCTGCAGAGTGGGGGCTAGTTGGAAACATGTCAACTGGGAATCTGACATCACAATTTCTTGTTAAGGATTTCTGACATCACATTGCTGACCCAGGGTGCCTTGAGTGGAAGCAGCTGAGGGCTGATGGAGCGCTTCTTCAGCGAGTGTACGCGAGCTTGCGCAGCTCGAATAGCTTGCTTACTGGCAATAAACAATTCAAGTCGCCTTGGGTGCTGCTTATTAGGTTGCTTGAGGGTCGCAGAATGGGCTGGTGCACTTCTGAAACTCGGCGGTGGTGCACTTCTGAAACTCGGCGGATTGCTTTGGCAATGCAACTGCTTCCTTGCAACTATTTTTTGCTGATTGGGCTTCATCAATGCTTTGAAATTGCGTGTGTTGTTTGTATTGCTGAGAGTGAGGGGTGCTTGTCCAGCACATTCCAGCGAGCTAGCTCAATGAAAACTGCTCCGCTGACTCAGGGCTGCTCCAAACAAGAAGGATGTGCGTGAACATGAAATGTTGATGAAAATTGGTGTGCCACTCACAAGCCCACTCAAGTTTGCGCTTCATAGTGTTTGGGGCTGGCTGGAGCAGCAGCATGTAGCATTGCAACCCATTGTGCAAAACACTTCAGTTGCAAACGCTCTTGGAGATGAACAGAACAACTCAGAGCTGAATCATCTTGGTTTCTGAGTAAATGGAAGCCTGTGAGTGGGTTTAGCCCATGTTGCAAAAGAGCTCGCAAAATGTGGGTGGGCTTGTGAAGTGTTGGGGGCTATGATGCTGGTCCAGCACATTAGTTTGAAGGGGCTTGCATTTTGTCTAAAAGGAAGCCATGTTGCTTGGAAGCCTTTGGGCCTTTGGTTGGATGCTGAAGAAAAACACAGCAAAAAACACTAGTTTTGATAAGTTAAAGCTTTTGTTTGTGTCCAACCTCAGCTTGGTTCTGATATCATTGTAAAATGAGGGGGCCGTGCTTACCCAGCACAGGTTAAAGAGGGTGCTTGTCCAGCACATCCCAGAGAGCTTGTGCAGCTCCCTGTTGTACAACTGACTGATTGAGGGCTCCAACAGGGTGAGGAAAAGGATGCCACTGCTTGTTCCCCACACGCATGTCATGACTGTGCTTGCCCAGCACAATGTGCTTCCCCAGCACCTTGAAGGGGCTGTGCTTACCCAGCACAGATTGGGGGGGTGCTTGTCCAGCACATCTCAGGGAGCTTGTGCAGCTCCCTGTTTTAGGGCAACACAACTGACTGAGGGCTCCAGCCAACAGGTTGGGGAAGAGGTTGGTGAATTTGCTTGGGACAAGCCTTGAACTTGCCTTCTTCCTGAAAACATGATGGTCACAGTTAACAGTTGTGTGTTTTGGTTGGGTTGGGCGGATGCTGCAGACATGCTGGCCTGACACAGTGTCGACTTCAAAGCATCAGCATTGCAGTGGCATCATCTTCCTCCAAGCTCGTACATTTTGTTGTGAGCCGCGCTTTCCCAGCACAGTGTGAAGGCGAAACCCAACAAACTGAGGGCTGCAGGAGGTCAATGAAGTTGCCTGGGGCTGAAAGCAAACCACAACAAATCAGAGACCCATGACCCATGAGCTCTAAAGCATGTGCATGAATGCCTCCCATCTTAACAAACAATCGTGTGGGCTAGTCACGGGAACGCTGAACTGCGTGGTGTGCAGATTGAAATGCTGCAAATACAAGTTGACAAGCCACAGGCACTGGCAACAAAGTTGTTGGTACCCTCCTTCAAATTTGTAGATATTGTTGGGATGGGTGAGGAAGTCATTGGACTTAACACGCATGTCATGACTGTGCTTGCCCAGCACAGTGTGCTTGCCCAGCACCTCGAAGGGGCTGTGCTTACCCAGCACAGATTTGGGGAGGGGGTGCTTGTCCAGCACATTTCAGGGAGCTTCTGCAGCTCCCTGTGAGAAAAAAACGACACAACCAAAAAACTGAGGGCTCAAACGGACCGAGCAAGAGGTCGATGAAGTTGCCCAGCTGAAAGCAGCTCAGTTTCAACCCCTCACCCCGCTTCAAATCAGAACAATTTGGACACCCGTGTTAGCAAGTAACAGCGCTGGCTAGCCGAGCTGCGTGGTGTGCAGTTTGAAATCGCCTTTGATCCGGGTTGGGCAAATGCTGCAAAAACAAGTTGACAAGCCACAGCACTGGCAACAAAGTTGTTGGCACCCTCCTTCAAATTTGTGGAACAACACGCGTGTCATGACTGTGCTTGCCCAAGCACAGTGTGCTTGCCCAGCATTTTGAAGGGGCTGTGCTTCTTCAGCACAGATTGGGGGAGGGGGGGTGCTTGTCCAGCACATCTCAGGGAGCTTGTGCAGCTCCCTGTGGCAAAAAAAAGAGACAATGAACAAACTGAGGGCTGCAACGGATTGAGCAAGAGGCCGATGAAGTTGCCCAGCTGAAAGCAGCACAGTTTCAATCCCTCACCCCACTTCAAATCAGAACGATTTGGACACCCATCTTAGCAAGTAACAGCGCTGGCTAGCCGAGCTGCCTGGTGTGTGGATTGAAATCGCCTTTGATCCGGGTTGGGCAAATGCTGCAACAACAAGTTGACAAGCCACAGCGCTGGCAACAAAGTTGTTGGCACCCTCCTTCAAATTTGTAGATCTTGTTGGGATGGATGAGGAAGTCATTGAACTTAGCAGCAACACGCATGTCATGACTGTGCTTGCCCAGCACAGTGTGCTTGCCCAGCACCTTGAAGGGGCTGTGCTTACCCAGCACAGATTGGTGCTTGTCCAGCACATCTCAGGGAGCTTGTGCAGCTCCCTGTGAGAAAAAAACGACACGATAGAAAAACTGAGCCGAGCAAGAGGTCGATGAAGTTGCCCAGCTGAAAGCAGCTCAGTTTCAACCCCTCACCCCACTTCAAATCAGAACAATTTGGAGATCGATGAGACCCAAAACATGCAGTGTGGGTTTGAAATCGCCTTTGATCCGGGTTGGGCAAATGCTGCAAGAACAAGTTGACAAGCCACAGGAACAAAGTTGTTGATAGATACTGTTGGGATGGATGAGGAAATCATTGGGCTTAATAGCAGCTGGTTTCTAGACATCATCACGCATGTCATGACTGTGCTTGCCCAGCACAGTGTGCTTGCCCAGCACCTTGAAGGGGCTGTGCTTACCCAGCACAGATTCGGGGAGGGGGGGTGCTTGTAGGGAGCTTGTGCAGCTCCCTGTGAAAAAAACGACACGATAGAAAAACTGAGGGCTCAAACGGATTCAGCAAGAGGTCGATGAAGTTGGCTCAGGACAAGCCCGCCTCCCACAGCCTGCCCAACCCTGAAACACATTCTGGGCCGTTCTCCCTTCTACCACCTCCAAAAGCCAATGGTTCAAAATAGGAAATGCTTGCTCCAACCTGAAAATCAATTTGTCAATGGCCAAAGGATTCTGGTAAAAAAACACCTCTGCCCACCCCCAAAAACCCAAATTCAAAGAGAACAATAAAGGCTTCTTTGGGCCTGATTACTATAAATTTGGACCTGAGTGCCATGAATTTAACTTTATGCCCTGACCAATTTCCCCAGGCTGCTGCACGGGCCTCCGGGCACTGGAAAGACGTCAACCATTACGGCAGTTGCCAAGACCATGTGCCCCAGGAAGTGAAACGACCCAGGCCGGCAAATCAGAGAACAACCCGCAGGTACAAACAGCGCTACAAGTCCATGACACTGGAGATGAACGCGTCGGATGCACGTGGAATCGACGTGGTCCGAGAGCAGATCAAAACTTTTGTGCTGAGCTCAGGCAAATTGACAGGAGGAAGGGGAATGGGGCACTGAGATCCGAGGTGAGTGTAAAGCAGCTGTTTGCCTCTGCAGAAGGGCAGCCTAAGCTGGTCATTCTCGACGAGGAAAGCTGAAAGCTAGCACATGTTTTTGCTTTGCATATTTGGCGCAAGGGCATTGCTTTCATGTTCATGTTGCTTTGCATTTGTGGCTGGGTTCCTGTGATGGAACAGCCGCTCTTCCAGGCTGACAACATGACCAGCTCAGCTCAATTTGCGCTGCGGCGCATGATCGAGCAGTGCCCCGTTCTTGCAATTCGTGTCAAGTGTTGCTCGTGCCCCAGATGCCCCAGATGCCCATGTGTTTGAACCCCGTGGCATTTTGGCCCAGCGTAGTTTTTTTTTTGCGAAAGTGGGAGGCCGGGATCGGCCTGAGTTTCTTTGGTGTTTACTCGTCGCCTCATGCAAACTGGCAGCCACTGAGACGACTAGGATGGGCTGTACGAGTGTGCACAGTGTGCACCGTGCAGTGCATGGTAGTCATGCACTAGGACTGGCTGAGTGCGGGCGGGGCTTACTCGGGCGTGCTCGGTGCTCAGCCTTCCCACGGATGTCAGGATCCGCTCTGGGCGCTTGTGTCATTGTAGAGGACCAGCGTCAGCATGGGACTCTGCAATAGCAGTTTGGCACTCTGCCCAGCCCATTCTCAGCCGCCCTTGCCAGGATGACTGTGGCAAAGTGTATGAAGAGAATTCCGTGAGTTACGTCGAGACTTGCAAAAGAAGTCGAGGGTCTCAGAAAGCTTCATGATATGCTAGGCTCACCCGTGACAAGTCCAGCCGTGGGTTTGAGACTTCCCTTTGCACTCAGGAGCCGCAGCTGAGTTTCAATTCCATGGGCTGCAAGAATCCATCCGCACCACCGGCAAGAACCCCACCAATCGCTTCAACTCATCAACGGCATGTAGAAAGGCTCCGCTGCATGTGCTGAACAAGTGTTTTTGATTTGGTCAGTCCGGGTTGCTTGAATTCAGGCTGAACGACTTCTTGAAGCGCGTTGATGCCAACAAAGCCGGCCTCAGGGAGGAAGTCAAGCACCGCAGATCGGAGCTTTCCAGTACAAGGATCTCATGTTAATCTTCTTCGTACCTTCTTTCAAACCGCATGGGACCTGACTGTCGAAGACAGCAGATCCAGTCTTGGTTTGGGCCCGATGAATTCGTGGCCGCCTTCCACTTTTCCTTGACAGCAAGCATTTTGCCAGTCTAACGGACCTGAGCAAGTGCCTGCTTTCGCCAAGGCCCTAAGGTCTCGTTTCGTTTACAGCAGCTCGATTTATCATAGCTTTGGCACAATATTTCTGGTAGTCCGCTGTTTAACGAGGACGCATCCAAAACAAATCCTACGAGGTAAAGACATAATTTCATCCGGGGCTCACATGATTGATGAAGTGGACATCTTTGGACGGCCAGTTGTCTAGTTGTCTGATCGCTGTCAGTTTTGCTGGCGTTGTTTTCCTTTTTTTTTCTAATCCGAATGGAAAAGGAGCTTTGCACGAGGCATGCCTCAGCCAGACACAGCGATTCGCTGGGGAACAGGTACGCATCCAACTGCCGCTTCATTCTGATCTGTAACTACAGCAGCAAGATCATCCCGGCCTTGCAGCCTGGGCTTCGGAATTCGGGATGCTTCCGGATGCTTCCGGGCACGTGAATTTCTGAAATGTACTCTTTCTTTGCTTTCTTTGCTTTCTTTGCTTTCTTTGCTTTTCTTGCTTTCTTTGCTTTCTTTGCTTTCCTTGCTTTCTTTGCTTTCCTTGCTTTCTTTGCTTTCTTTGCTTTCCTTGCTTTCTTTGCTTTCCTTGCTTTCTTTGCTTTCTTTGCTTTCCTTGCTTTCCTTGCTTTCTTTGCTTT
>CAUJNA010003768.1:57628-174735 GCA_963377175.1 Effrenium voratum | reverse complement strand
TTGCTTTCTTTGCTTTCTTTGCTTTCCTTGCTTTCCTTGCTTTCTTTGCTTTCTTTGCTTTCTTTGCTTTCTTTGCTTTCCTTGCTTTCTTTGCTTTCCTTGCTTTCTTTGATTTCTTTGCTTTCTTTTCTTTCTTTGCTTTCCTTGCTTTCCTTGCTTTCCTTGCTTTCTTTGCTTTCTTTGCTTTCTTTGCTTTCTTGGCTTTCCTTGCTTTCTTTGCTTTCTTTGCTTTCTTTGCTTTCTTTGCTTTAAATGCTTTGATTGCTTTCTTTGCTTTCTTTGCTTTGCTTTCTTTGCTTTCTTTGCTTTCTTTGCTTGCTTTGCTTGCTTTGCTTTCTCTGCTTTCCTTGCTTTGCTTGCTTTCCTTGCTTTCTTTGCATTCCTTGCTTTCCTTGCTTTCCTTGCTTTCTTTGCTTTCTTTGCTTTCTTGGCTTTCCTTGCTTTCTTTGCTTTCCTTGCTTTCTTTGATTTCTTTGCTTTCTTTGCTTTCTTTGCTTTCCTTGCTTTCTTTGCTTTCCTTGCTTTCTTGGCTTTCTTTGCTTTCCTTGCTTTCTTTGCTGTCCTTGCTTTCTTTGCTTTCCTTGCTTTCCTTGCTTGCTTTGCTTTCTTTGCTTGCTTTGCTTTCTTTGCTTTCATTGCTTTCTTTGCGTTCCTTGCTTTCTTTGCTTTCTTTGCTTGCTTTCCTTGCTTTCCTTGCTTTGCTTGCTTTCCTTTCTTTGCTTTCTTTCCTTTCCTTGCTTTCTTTGCTTTCTTTGCTTTCTTTGCTTTCTTTGCTTTCTTTGCTTTCCTTGCTTTCTTTGCTTTCTTTGCTTTCCTTGCTTTCTTGCTTTCTTTTGCTTTCTGCTTGCTTTCTTTGCTTTCTTTGCTTTCTTTGCTTTCTTTGCTTTCTTTGCTTTCTTTGCTTTCTTTGCTTTCCTTGCTTTCTTTGCTTTCCTTGCTTTCTTTGCTTTCTTTGCTTTCCTTGCTTTCTTTGCTTTCTTTGCTTTCTTTGCTTTTTTTGCTTTCTTTGCTTTCTTCGCTTTCTTTGCTTTCCTTGCTTTCTTTGCTTTCTTTGCTTTCTTTGCTTTCTTTGCTTTCTTTTCTTTCTTTGCTTTCTTTGCTTTGATTGCTTTCTTTGCTTTCTTTGCTTTCTTTGCTTTCTTTGCTTTCTTTGCTTTCTTTGCTTTCCTTGCTTTCTTTGCTTTCCTTGCTTTCTTTGCTTTCTTTGCTTTCCTTGCTTTCTTTGCTTTCTTTGCTTTCTTTGCTTTTTTTTGCTTTCTTTGCTTTCTTTGCTTTCTTTGCTTTGTATAGCACAAAGCTTCGGGGGTGCTCAATCGCTGCCGTCAGGTCGCGATGCACGAAGCTTCGGTTTGCTCCGCTGACGGAGGCTGCGAGAGCGTGGGGCGGCACATTGAATCATTGCAGATTATGGGTTCAGGAGCAGATGCTGGGAAGACTTCAGTACATTGCAGAGGTGGCAAATTCGATTTGTGCACCTTGACAGACGCCTCTGACCTGTCTGACCTGACAGACCGAGAAGATCCAGTTGACCCAGGATGGAGCCAAAGCCATTGTGCAGGCCAGGAGCTTAGGAGTGGCGAGACATCAGATACGAGCTGGCAAAGTGCAGGTTGGAGGTGGAGATATGAGGAAAGTCATCAACATCTTTCAGACGACATCTATGGGCCACTGCAGCTGCATTGGCTTCTAGATGGAGGGAGGTTTCTCTTGTTTCTTTCCTTCTGGAAAGAGGCGCTCATGCAGCTCAAAGAACTGCAAGGTAGAAAGACGAAACTCTGGAAACTCAATTGTAAGCGCATCAGGCATGCTTTGTGGCATGCTTTGTATCAGGATTGGGGCCAAATGCTTGTTCTTCTATTCTTGATTGGATCTTTGGATCTGGTCCGGCTGGGTCCGGCTGGGTCCGGCTGGGTCAGGCTGGGTCCGGCTGGGTCCGGCTGGGTCCGGCTGGGTCCGGCTGGGTCCGGGCCCTTTTTTCAAGGGCTGTGTGGCCCTTGCCTGGCACCTTTCAGTTTTTCTCGGATTGCTTGGATTCTCGCACGCGATGCGACCAGATACGACCAGTGTCGGGACTGTTTCCTTCGCCTTCTAGTTCATTGCAAAAAACATCCAGAGGAAAGCGAACCGTTCAAATAGTTGAGAATACACGGCTGTCACCTTGTAGCGGCCTTTCATAGCCTTTCTGTTGCCCCTTCCTCAGCTTTGCCCGGAAGCAACACAGCTGGAAGCAGAGGGCTGCAAGCAGAGGCTTCAAAATAGCTTGCAGTAAGGCACTGCGCACAGCGGTTGCGCGATGCAATGAGGTCACCGAGGGAATGTCGACTCCAAGGCAGTGTATGCTTCAACCGGGATACCATCTCCAGAGGACGTGCGGCAAAGCTTGCAATACCAGGTGTCAAGTTGTGCGCTGTGCATTGTTGGCCACTCGTTGCCTCAGATAGCAAGAACTCAATTGAGCAGTTCATTTACAAAGCAATCGCTTGTCAAGACAAAAAAGGCAATTAGCATCCGCTTTCGTTTGGGCAGCGTGACAAGGACCCGCCGCTGGTGTTTTTTGGCTTTTGCCCTGGTCCTCCACGAAAGGGTTTAACTCGCTCTTTCGTTTCAAGGTCGGCTCAAACACGCTCAGCGCCAAGGTTTTGCTCTCCTCAGGTCTTGAGGTGTCCACCCGTGGCCACGTGTGGAGGGGGGGGAAGGGGGGAAGGGGGGAGCCGGATCAATTTGTTTTGGGTAGGCTTTGTGCATGGCCAGGGGTGTCAGGTCTCATTTTAAGCTCTACGGTCTCATAGGCGATTTAGGCGTTGTGCGAATTCTCAAGATGGCGGATCTCATGACTTGCAAGTTCTCAATTTTTTGCTTCCCGCATCACGCTGGTTGGCAACACAGCCGGACGGCGAGCCTGAGACGAGGTAAGACGGAGCGCTTGGGCCTATCGCTTGCAGGGAAAGAAGTAGGAAGACAGTACCTATCACAGAGCACGAGAGCGATGGGCCCGAAGGCGCATCGCGGACTGAATTAAGCGGCCACGGAAAGGATCCCATCGTGTGGGAGGATGGAAGATGCAATGGGCAAGTGGGTGGACATAGTGGTGGCATTGGAAGTGAAAGAGAAAATGGTGCCGTTGGCAAGCGAAACCTTGGTTCATACCGTGGGTTCGTATTCAAGACGCTTTGTGTTCTGAAGAATGTTGAGCAAACGTTCCAAAGCTCAATGCTTTCATTTGAGCCAAGCCAAACCCTGGTCACATTTCCAAACAGAAATAGGAGCGCGTACCCTTGCTATTTCTGATTTGGTTTTTGAGGCAAGTGTTGCGCAGAGCAGGAAATTCAGCACTTCCTGCGGGCCCTTCTCAATGGATCGGTTCTAAACTCAGATTTCCTCTCCCCTGGACTGGAATAAAAGTCGCCCTTGCAGGTGTCCTTCGCTGCCAGCCTCACATCATTGAAGCACATGTTTGCGCCTCTGTCGTTTTCTCCTGCCACCGGCACGATCCACGACATGTTGCGTTTCAGGCTCAATGCCAAGGGATATGCTTTGGATGATTTCCTGCTGGGCAGCCAAGATGGTCACGCGAGCTCGCCTTGGCTTTGGCAACTGCTAGTGATGACCCGGAGAAAGTTCAAGGCAGCTCATGCACAAGCAGCTCCTTCTCGAAGACTTGCCAGCGCAGGCCCTAGGTCCATTGGTGTTGTTCTCGCTAAGCCAACGCAACTGCCCAAGGTGTCACAGCGACTTCAGCTGACTGTGGCACTTGCTGACATCGACTGGCGGCTGAAGCAGGCTCGGACGGGCACGGATCTCGGCTTTCCGCTTGCTCTTTGGCGCAGGGCTGCGGAGATGCTATCCAACTGGGCGCCATCATCGGCATTTTCCACGAGGCAACGCGCGCAGAAGCGCGAGCTTTGACTGAGATTCCCACAGGCCAGGGCGATGGGGGGAGCTTAGGGGCCTGCATCTCAGTTCTGTGCTTGGGCCTTTGCTACGCGCTTGGAAAACGTCCCGGGCCCAGTTGCGCTGTCTCAGGATTTGGGGTTCGGGCTCGCAGTCATCGCCTTGAGATGCGGTCTGCTCTCTTGGCAACTGCCAACCTGTTTAGGTTTCCAATCTGTGGAGATTGGCGTGGTGAAAAGTCGAATCATTTGCTGTGAGATGTGATTGTGCAACATGGGACGTCCGTTTCGTTGGCGACGCTGTGCCACCTCAAATCAGCCCGGATGTTGGCTATGATTGGCTCTTTGGAGTGTGAAGGCCCTGGATTTCAATGTTTTCCTTCCGCAAAGGTGCCATGGCAGTGAGTCACAAGTTCATAGAACGCATAGCTTGGCAGCCCGCGATTGCCCCAAGTGGCAGTGCGGCGTTGATTCCTGCATCGCTCTGCATGGAGACGGTCGCTATTTACAAGCAGCCCTTTTTGGCTCAACTTGGTTCCAAGTGCGAGTTTGGCCCTTGTCTTTCTATTATGTGCATGGACTTGTAGTATCCCAACCTTTCCAACCCTTCAAAATTAACAAATAATGATAAACATAGACATATCAATATGAACATAGTAAACGTACAACCAGAATAAAGAAGACATTAACATGTTAATGTGTTTGTAGTGTGAGAACGCTCAGAATGCAGCACCACCTTGAGCCATTTGGCGCAAACCAGTAGGGCAGCCTGCCCCTGACCCGGACCTGCCCGTCTGCACGTGCATGGAGTGAGACACCCGGCCGGCCCGCCAATACCGGACGGCCCGCCGTTGCGGCACAGACGGCCGAGCCGGCCCGCAGTGTGTGGAAACAGGGGCGCCTTGCTGCTCTACCGGTTTGTCAAACTGGTAGCGGAGCGGGTGAGATCCCGCCTCCACTGGCCCCGAGAAGAACCTGAGCTACCGAGATGATGAGATCGCGGCAGATCGGGACGGCATCCCGCACTTCTCAAGCGTCATGCCCAAGCTGATGAAGGAATACAAGACCCGGGTGATGTTCGCTTTCGAGAACCTGGAGGGCGAGGGCAAGGACGAAGATGAGGAGAAGAGAGATCTTCATAAGAGGCGCCGAAGGTTCGCGAAGAAGCTGATCGACGCCTTGCACGGCGAAGCCTGGCAAGCGTGCCAGCCCTTGAGGAGCCGGAGCAGCTGCGGGAGCCGGACGGCTACAAGCTGATCTTTGTCGCGCTCGCCGGCGTCAAGAAGGAGGTGATCATCCGCAAGACCGAAGCGTTCGACAAGTGCCTTGAGAGGAGCTCCCGCAGAAGGGGAACGCCGATCGACCGCTACCTGCGGCAGAAGGCTCAAGACTGGCAAGACCTCGTGGACCTGGACGAGAACACCAAGATGTCCGAGGACATGCTGGCGTACTTCGCGCTGAAGATTGCAATCTGAGCCGCGAGGACCGCGGAAACATCTTGCAGGCCAACCGCTCGAACTACACCAAGGTCGGCATCGAGCAAGCCCTGAGGGTGAGCTTCCACGACCTCCACGAGAAGGAGAAGGGCGGCGGAGATGAGCAAGGGCATCTCAAAGCCCGCGGCTACGGGAAAGGATGCGGCAAGCGGTGCTACGCACACACGGTTGGGCGCGAGGATGAGTACGAGCCAGACGAGGAGGCACAAGAAGAAGAATTTGAAGAAGAAGGCCCTGGTAGTGATGTTGGATGAGGGCCCTGGTAGTGATGTTGGAGCATCCGATGACGACGAGATCTACGAGGCCTTCGCCACGATGGACAAGATGAGGCGCGGCTACAAGGAGCAGAGGAAAAAGCTGAAGGATCTACAGGGGATTCTTCAAGGGCGAGCTCACGCTGGAAGAGCGCAAGCAGGCCATCAAGAAGGAGAAGGAGAGAACTCGCTGCACGGCTTGTCAACGGATCGGACACTGGTCCGGCGACCCCGAGTGCCCCAAGACCGGCAAGGACGGAGCCAAGAAGTATGGCAAGGCGAAGGGCGCGGGGAAGCAGAAAGGAAAAGGTTCACGGGCCTACGCCGTCCGCGGACTGGTTGGTCTTGGAAGAAAGCGACGATGACGAGTGCACGGACAAGCGGAGAAAGAAGAGACCGCCTCGTGGAACATGTCCCGACCTGGACACCATGGAGAGGGAAGAGCTGAAGAGGTACTGCCGTATCTGGGGCTTCAGCGATCGCGGCGTGGACCCGGAGAAGATTCGCAAGCGCATCAGCATGTTCCACCATGTCGGAGTTCAACGGATTGGCTTCGACCACCGCTATGTCCGCTTGGCCGAGAGAGGCAAAGACAGCAAGTCCGTGAAGGCTGAGCGTGGAGCCGGACATGGCAGGGAAGAAGTGTCGGGCCGAGCCTTGCGTCGCAAGGGCGTGATGCGTTGACATCCACGGGGAGCGCGTTGAGGACGAGCGGAACTGGATCTTCGATGGACTTGCCGTACCACGAGAGCCAGGAGACTGAGGAGCACAGCGGTACGTTTCGGAAATCGGGAGGAGGACAGTCTGTCTTTCCGGTTATCAGGATGGCCACAAGCCCACAACTCGGGTGGACATGCAGTCAACCCATTGGACGGCTACCATCTGCTATCGCAGAAGGGCAGGAACCTCGTATTCACCACCATCCACGTTCACAAGCCTTACCTAACGCTCATCGCCTTCGACTGTAGAATGTGGTTGTTGCTGATGAACCTGAGCCCGGACACCAGTTTTGGAGGCGAACTCTCAAGATGGTGCAAAGAAACCCATCAGCTAAGGCGCTACTCCTTGCTGGAGCGCTAAGCTGGGTCTTCGAGGGCATCCTCATGAGGCTCCTGGGGCAAGTTCACCTATGGCGACCAGTGCGCCTACGGCAAAGATCGGGAAGCGAACAGGGTGGCTGTCGAACAACGAGCTGGTCCTGGACGCGGTGGCCCGGCAGTGTCATTGCCAAGCCCCGCACGACGAGGTGCTTGGTTGGTGTGTCCAAGGAAGCGGCAGTCTACCCGACGGAGTTATGCTTGGCAATCTGTGGCGCCATCAAGAGGAGCATGGTTCTTTATAGCGTTCCAGCAAGGCAAGCTTCGGGAACGGGTACGCTGGCGGGAGAAGGTTGAAGATGGACCGCAGCAGCCAGAGATAGGAGCAGATCCTCAAACAGTACCATTACCGGCAGCGTCACGACCAAAAGCAAAGGGGAGCAACATCCTGAAAAGGAGGCCCAGAATTCGCCAGCTACAAGGAGGCGCCTGGACCGGCATCAAATCCGCGGAGACGGTGATGAGGATGAAGGAGCTTCTGTCCCTTTCTGCTGTACTCTACGCCAGGCTGGCCAGCAGGATGAAGAAGCCGCAGCCGCACGGAGGCCCTGTTGATGTACCCCTCCGGAAGACGATCGTTCTTGGGAGGAGGTGCGGCGAGTCAGCAGATTAAGTTCCTGCCGTCACAAGCCAAGCAGTTAGTGGCGACGGTCTTTGGACGCAACCTGCTCCCGGGGGAGGTAGAACCTCACGAACAACCAGCAGGAGGAGACGCTGAGGCACGAAGAGCAGCGCTTTTGGCAGGCAATACCCGGGAGCTCAAGAACGCTTTGAGGCGTGTCCACATCAACCTGGGACACTGATATGCTGAAAGCACTGAGAATTTTGCGGGCAGAGGTGGCGATCAAAGCATGCTCTTCAGACGCGCAGAGTGTCCCCGTATTCAGGAGCCCAAGTTGCCAAGGCGTCGAGTGCTGGTAGGATGTGATGTTTTCCAGCGCAAGGACTCAGACAATCAGGAGTGGAGCTGGCTGAACATCCTTGATTTAGCGACAACCTTCCAGGTGTGTTTGCTCTGTCCGGAACCCCGAGATTATGACCGCTTTCTGCACTCACTCAACTGGGCAGGTTTCCCCAAGAGAGGAGACGTAGCTGACAGAGGCCGCTATAGTGGCGGAGTTCAGGGACATGCTGGAGGCAGAAGGCTGCCAGGCTGCATTTGCCAGCCCTTGCCACATCGGTGCCGTAAAGAGACATGGCGGCGCCTGAGAAGGCCAGTTTGGTTCAGGCAGACATCGGGCCAGGAAGAATAGCAGCGACAGCGGTGAACCGCTCGAAGAATGCGCTGGCAAGCAAGCTAGGTTTCAGAGCAGTGCGTACTGGGGCGAGCAGTGAGGCTCCCCGCCGATTTGCTGGACGATGGGGAGGCGGCGAGAATTGGTGCTCAGGCCGCAGCTCTGACACCAGCAACACGGTTCGAAGTGGCGAGAGAGAGGCATGCGTGAAGGCGGCAAACTCGCAGAAGTTTTTGTGTTCTTCTATGACCAACGAAAGAGCAGGCCCGGGACACTGGCGGGGCATTGTTCTCGGGCAGCGGCTTCCTGGCAAAGGCCGATGATGAGGAGGTCAAGTCCTGGATGATCACAGCCCGGGAGACAGAATTGATCGATGCGACACCTGCACCTGGAGGAGCTACCTACATCGACGTCAGGCGCAAGCCGATTCCGCCTGCAGAAGGTTTTCCCCGAGGAGAACGAGGAGAGAGAAGCGAGAGGAGATGCAGCAGCAGCCGCAACAGCAGCCACAGGATGAGGAGGATGATGAGCCGGATACGGAGATTCAGATGCCCGGCGGAGAGAAAATCTCACCTGAGGAGCTGTTGAAGAAGTTAGAAGAAGAGGATATAACCGGAGCAATCCCTGGTGAGGAGAGAGCCGCAAGTGTTCCTTACTCACCAGCCTTCCCACTCAACCTCATCGGATCCTCCGGGTCGGTGAACTTGCCCTTGACCTCCTCGCGCCGCCTCCAGAGTAATCCTCCTCCGCCATGGAACAGGAACATTGCCTCGTCGATGCCCAGTTCTTCAAACTCTTCCTTCTTCTCCTGGCACTTAGCCTTGGCCATCTCTGTAGGATGGGCTCTCCGTTAGCGGCTCGCACGGCCAGATTGGCGTGTCCATCGCCTCTCCTTGCAGGTGACGTGGTCCTCCGCCTATTGTTTTCTCGCTCGATGGCCTCCTCCGCGGCATCTCTCGTCTCAACAGGCGGTGGTTGATCGTGAGGTATGGCTTGGTGGTAGTCGTGCGCCTCCGGGTCGAACTCCATTGGAAGAAGTTGCCGTCTCGGACCATCTTCTTCCTGTCTGACCTCGCTGACTGCTCCTCAAACCAACTCGGCAACTGAGATAAGCCTGCGACGTCTTGAGCGAGAAGGGGTCCAACGAAGTGCGTAGGTTCAAGCGAGGCCTGATCATCCCGACCAGGTGGGTGAGCCGAGACGCACCGACGGCGTCACAGAATTATTTCTGCGGAAAACCACGAGAGCGGGAAATATACTTGGAGCAGCCCAGAGGTGGCATCCGAGGCCTACGCCCCGGACAGTTGCTTAGAGCGCGGAAGGCCTGCGTCCTTGCGCAGGTAGTACCTAAACCGACTTGGCGTCCGTGACGTAGACGTGTTCCCGAGACTCAATGGTCTCAGTCCAATTCCTCAGGTCGAGCTTGCCGTGCAACACCTCCTCCAGCAGCACGATGGCCCAGTCTCCTGCTTCCACTGCTTCTGATGACCCGCCTCCGCCGCCAGCGTGCTCCGGCAAACCCTCTTGGTCTGACTGCTGTGAAAGCCGATGATGTTGGCTCTCACCGTTTCACCTTGAAGCTTAAACCTTTGTTGGCTACCATCAGGAAGTAGCCGCCCACGGACTTGAACCGTTCGATGCCAACTTTGACTTCATCCGACAAGAGGATGGCCATCGACCTGCGAGAAACCATTCGCCGACCACGAGCTCAAGTGAGGTGGATCGACGGGCAGCAGAACCTGGCGGACATCCTCACGAAGGAGAAGGCGGACAGAACAGTCGTGCTGGACTACTTGAAGGACGGCATGATCTCGCTGGCGCAGACAGCAGAAAACTAGCAGGTCAAGGAGAAGCAGCGGCAGTCGAGAGCCGCGCGGAAAGCAGCTCAAGGCGAAAAGGAAAACAAGGAGCGCGAGAACACTCAGAATGCAGCACCACCTTGAGCCATTTGGCGCAAACCAGTAGGGCAGCCTGCCCCTGTCCCGGACCTGCCGGTCCGCACGTGCATGGAGTGAGAATCCCGGCCGGCCCGCCAATACTGGACGGCCCGCCGTGGTGCGGCACAGACGGCCGAGCCGGCCCGCAGTGTGTGGAAACAGGGGCGCCTTGCTGCTCTACCGGTTTGATCACGACAATCAAAGTGGGTTCATAATACTTATATGTGATTAGCCATGTCTTTGAATGTCATTCGGAGATGTTGCGATAGCAACTATCCGTTGGCATTTGGCTCAAGTGTACCGGATCTGTCGCGACCTCGGATGAGCGTCCACGTCGATCACCTACGTGTCGGAGGAGAAAGAGACTTCGGCCCGGGGCAGGTTGGTGGCGGGGAGTGCCCGCGCAGTTCATCGTCGACTCCAGGTTGCGGGTATCTTTTTCCCTTTTGGTTTGGATTGTGGTTGTTTACTCACCTTTCGCCTGGGCACAGGTCCGTGCCTGAATCAAAGCTCACATTCGTCCGCAAGCGGCAGGACGGTGAAAACAATGATGATACTCGTGATGATAATCATGAGGATGACAATGATGACGAGCATGATGATGAATATGGTGACTAAAATGATGATCATGAAAACAGTTTCAACAAATCACGCATGGTGCTAACAATTATGATGATGATGATGATGTGCGGTGTAGGATAAAGAAGATGATGGTCATACAATGTTAGGTAAAGATGACGCTGGCCATACGATGATGGTGACGTGGACGATGGCAAGATCCCAGTATAAGGATGATGATGTTACATTCCTGATGATGATGATGATGATGATGAAGACGATGGCAATGATGATGATTGCCCTAATCCGCGCCATTATGATTATCATCATAGCGCCCTCTGCATCCCGCGCGATGTCCACTGTCGTCATCATCCGTGTCATGATGGCCATCATCATAACACCCTCTGCGTCGCGATGTCTAGCCTTGGTGTTGAAACGCACGGGGCTGCAACCATAGGAAACGCAAAGAAGAAAGAGATGATCATGACTCAGCAGGAGTCATCATGACCACCGCCCTGCCCGGGGTCGGCGGATTTGCCCGGGCTGACTGAAATCAAACAGCGGACTCGGTCAAACAGCGGACTCGATGGCGTTGATTGCTGCATGTTGTGGAGCATTTGGCTGGTGCAACAAAGCAGCCAGGCTAGTTTTTTTTGGTAAGCAACTGGCTAACGTCAGGATCTCAAGGTGGTTGCGACTCTGGTTCCGCAAATCACGATCAGCAAGTTCTGGCATTCCAGTCCCTGTGCCTGGAGGAGTCCCTGGGTTTCGAATCCCGATTTATTATGTGTAGAAGGCGCTTGGACCCAATGTTTACACAAATTTGTGCCTGCTTAGGCAGTTCTGTTAAATGACACTTTGTTTAGTTACTGCAGTGACAGAACAAATGTGCGCTCAGGGGCTCCTATTGTGGGTAGGCAGGAGCTCATGATGGAGCTGCTCGATGTTTGATTTCTTGCAGATGCTGGAAGCGACAGGACTCACAGCGATGCCATTGAGTTTCTTGAAATTAGACAGCTCAACACGTAGCGACGCATGACAGTGTTGAATGGCAAACACACTGGGGGACAGATCCGCGCGGCTTCCCAGGTTTGGCAGGCACTTGTGATTGGAGTGAGTGGAATTGTACGCTGGTGCCATCGTGTGTATTCCCTGCATTCTTGTGAATGACGTTTGCTCCGGGCAGGGTTGGTCTCATGGCAGCGGTTTCAAGCTGGTGCTGTTCCTGGCGCATGATGTGTTAAAGGCAATACGGCGAGCCAGCTTGATACGGAAATATTGATATCGGCTGAAGCTATTTTGGCTGCCTAGTATTCGTTCAATTTCTCGTGGCGAAAGCCATGCTCGTGCGAGTGCTGGCAATCCTTGCCCTGGCGGCAGGCACTTGCAAAGACAAGGCCTGCAATCAGGGGCCTCAGCTGCTCCAGAGAAGGTCTTTGGTGGAGAAGCTTGAGAGCAGCGAGAACAGCGAGAGCTACGAGAGCAGCGACACCGAGGAGGAGTTCTTCGAATGCGAGATCAGCGTGGTGGAGATGGACCTCGACAACTCGGAGCGCCAGGAGGTTTTCTGCCACACGCAGAACGAGGTCCTGGAATTGGAGCTCGGCGGCGAGAAGTCCAAGAAAAACCCCGAGCTGACCACGGGTGAGAAGGCGAAGATTAAGGGCTTTCGGGGGGAGCGCAAGGTCCGTGTCAGCTCCATGGAGGTGAAGGGCAAGGGCAAAAGCGGCAGAAGCCTTTTGCAGAGCAACGTGGGCGTACGCAGCGCCATGGTGCTCATGGTCCGGTGGCTGGATGAAGGTGGGAACTTGATCCCATCGTCAATGGACGACGTATCAGAGCGCCAGACAATGGCGGAGATAGTGAACAACACTGTTTTCGGCGTTCATGACAGGAATGTCCAACAAACGTTGGCGGGCGCCTGGAAGGAATGCTCCTACAATCAGCTGGAGCTGGACTTTGATGTGGACAAGCAGGTCAACGATTTGGGCCCTGGGCAGGGTGCCGACATCTTCTACGTCGACCTTCCCCGGGTCTGCGATACGACAAAGGACCCCATGTGCCCGCACGACTACAACACCACGAATTCCTGCGGCGGCAAGGAATATTATGGGTGGTCAGGGTACTCCTGGCAACTTCTTGCGCAAAGATATCCAAACTTTGACAACAGCCTTTGGCAGCACAAGATCGTAATCTTTCCGAAGGATGTTGTGAAGTGCAGCTTTGCTGGCATGGGCAATGTTGGGTGCAGCGCAAGTTATTGCTTTTCCTGGATCCCCACGAGTTGGGCGCACAAGGTCGCGGATTACATGCACGAGATGGGCCACAACCTGGGCATGGGCCATGCCGGCGAGATTGATGGCAGCCCGTTTTCGGACATGTCTGATGCCATGGCGGCCTGCTGCCCCACGCGGTGCTACAACGCCCCACACAATATGCTGTTGGGCTGGATGATGCCAATGCTGGAGCTGCGCGATGCCAACTTTGTGGAGCCTGTCTCCGTGACGTTGAAGTCTATGTCGGCGAGCAAGGACGGGGTTATCAAAATCCATACGGACTGGAGCGACTCCCCACAGAATTGGTGGATCGCGATGAAGAGCTCGGACTCCTATGACCAGTTCCTCACACACAGCCGCAGGGACAACGTGCAGATCAAGAGCTGGAACGGCGAGAAATCGACAACACACTATGCCACCATAGAATCCGGCGAAAACTGGACCTGCTCTAACGGGGATTGGAATGTGAAGCTGGAGCAGGTGATGATCATTGACGGCGTAGCGTCGGCGGTACTGACCCTCACTCGCGCCAACTACCCTACGACGACCACCGCCGCAACCACGACCACCGCCACCACGACCACCACCACGACCACCACCACGACCACCACCACGACGACCACCACGACCACCACAACCACCACGACGACCGCAACCACCACGACGACCACAACCACCACGACGACCACCACGACCACCACGACCACCACGACAACCACGACCACCACAACCACCACAACCACCACAACCACCACGACGACCACGACAACCACCACGACGACCACAACCACGACCACAACCGCCACGACCACCACGGTGGACCTGTGTGCGGGGGTGACTTGTTCTCCCATGGACGAGTGCCACATCGCCGGGGTTTGCAACCCTGCCACGGGCACCTGCTCCAACCCGCTTGCACCTGACGGAGCAAGCTGCACGTCCGGCGGCGTTTGCGATGTGTCCAGTTGTGCAGCCGGCCAGTGTGAGGTGACTTCCCAGCGCGACGGGTGCTGCGGGAACTCCAAATGCGAGGCTGGCGAGGACTGCGTGTCCTGTGCCGCTGATTGTGCATCGGCCAGCACTGGCGGCGGTGCCGAGTGCGGCAACGGAATTTGTGAGGCCGGGGATGGGGAGGACTGCTTCAGCTGCCCCGCGGATTGCGCGCGAAAGCTGAGTGGCCGTCGCAGCCGACGCTATTGCTGCGGGGCTCGCTGGACAGGTTGCTCTGACCAGTGCAACAGGGACGGCTTCACATGCAGGACGACCAAAGCGCCTGTGGTGTCCAGCTGCTGCGGGGATGGCACGTGTACCGCAAGCCTGGAGACGGCGTTTTCGTGTAGCATCGACTGCACGTAGAGCAAACAGTACTCAGAAGTCAAATTTGACCTCTGTTCAGAATCCGTGCAAGCGTCGCACTTTGGGCGCACAGAGCCCTGAGTGTGAGAATTTGAAATGCCTTTGCGGGCAATAGAAACTGCAAGCCACACAGATATGACATGGCTGTAGATTTGAAAGGCTGTGTGTCGAAAAGGCCAGGCATCATAGTATATTGAGTGTCAGAATCATGCGTCAAAGCAAGAAGCAATGAATCAGGGCGATGCAGGGAGCATTTGTCCAACTAGTCCTGGCGCAAGTTTCCGATCTGACTGCCACTCAACATTCCAAGAGTTGGGGGGGATAGCGTTCCCGACATGAGCATCGGTTCATATTCCGGCACAGGCTGCCATTTGGAATTGGGGCACCAACAAATATAATTCGTAGGCCATATACAGAATCACCGAAGCCAACCTTTGACCCACCTAAGCCGTCCTTAAACCAACCCTAAACCAACCTGAAATAGACCTTAAGCCCACCCACACCAACTCTACACCACACCCGAAGCTGAATGTCATGCGTTGATGGGCGCTCGTCAGCCTTGCCCTGCTCTGACTTGATGATTCAACGAGATGCGTGCTCACCGAGCCCAGCCCGTTGCCTGCGCTATGTTGATGTTCCTTTTGACTTTGGACAGGGGGAAAAGATGAGGATGATAGCAAGTCGGGAAGATCATCATTGCCATTGGGAATGGCAACCATGTCACTGTCAGGCAAAGCAGATTCCTCACAAGTATCCTTAGGGAGAGCAGGCCTCAGGCTTGTGAACCCTCACTTTCTCTTGCCACGCTTACCACACTGACCAGCGCCCGCCATTTTCTTGGCCTTGTTCGCCTCGCGCTTCTTCTTGGACTCCGCTCAGAAACACATCTGAGACAAATGACATTACTATTCTTATTATAGCTGTTACTTACCATTGAATGTTACGGGTCGCGCAACATTGAGGTCAATTGCTTCAAAAATCACAGCGGTCCTCAACTTGCTTCAACTTGTCCTGATGGCACAGGCATCATTGCTTTTTGTTGCTGTCCAAAGCAGTTTCCTGCTTTTGTTTAAGTCCCTGAGGCCAGTGCGCTCAGTGAGGAGTCGGAGTTGGCCAATGTTTGCCAGCGTTCATGATGCTGCTGAAATCCCGAGGAAGGCGATGTGTCTTTTATCTTATCATTGTCTCCTGAAATCGCGTAGTGTTGACATGCCCCCCGGTACCATCATGTACCATCCCACATCTCTTGCAGAGTCTCCGAGTTGCTCCGTGAGCTTTTTTGCCGGACTGCTCAATGTACCAGCCCAGCAAGCCCATACCACTCTGCCGTGTCGTTTGTTCAGCGTCTCATTCCAGCAAGGGCCTGCCACACAGCTGGAAGATCCTCTGCACATTGGCAAGGCGTTCCCGTGTGCGGTCAAACATGGACATGACATGACTGTGGAGAGATGAAAGAAGCGCAACAAAAACACTCAACAACAATCCGAGCTTAGACCGTTTAAAAGCTTAGCAAGATGGAGGCTTCAAAAAATGCTTGAAAAACAATTTGCAGCGGCAAAAACAAAGACTTTGCAGCGGCAGAAGGCACCAGCTTCGGATTGCGAGCTGCAGCCTGTAAATCTCAAGTCCAGATCACGCGGGGTTTGTCAAAGGACATTCTGTTGGCAGAGCCCTCGTGCGTCCACATTTGCACATGCTTGTGGGCGCTTGCCCAGAAAACGGGCGGATGCGTGATCTGCGAAGCTTGCCTTGGAGAAGTGGCAGCAGGGTTTTTGAAGTCTTTGATTTGTTCTTGATTTTGACTTGTGGTTGAAGAGAAAAGTGCGCCGAGGTTGACTGACAGATTTTCAGGTGGCCCTGTTGCTGATGGGTCCTGGGTGCAGTTTCGGCTGCAAGGGCAAGTTGGTTTGCAACTTGCAATGAGCAAGGCTTTGCATCAAGGGCTCCTTCACAAGCATAGCAAGACACAGGCCGCAAAGCACCCTGACAAATATTCAGTGATTCCGGGCCTGGTTTTCTCTATCGCTGATGGCTTTGTGCCCTGGAGACACGACAGAATGGGAGAGACTGGCTTGGTTGCGCCAGCCTTCTGTTTGCTACTGGGCGCGCTGCTGCCAGGACGATATCCAAAGAAAGTTTGGGAATCTGCCGCCGCTGGAGCCATTTGCTTGATTGGCTTTGGAAAGGCCGAGTGTCAAGTTGCGCTGCTCCAAGGAAAGAGGTGCCGCAGCGAGACCTAGACCAAGCTACCGCAAGGGCCCAGGGCACTTGGGCACTTCCCATGCTGGAGCGGAGATTAGGTTGAAGCAGTTGAGAAGTACGACCCGCTGGCGCGGAGAAGCTTAGAAGAGCTGCATGCCTCAGCCTCAGCTTTTCACTTTTCAAGGCTGCAACTAGCAGCAACTAGCATACTGTTCCAACTTGCCATGAGAAAGCCGGGGCTGTCACCATGTGAGTTCGGGGAAGGAATTGCAAATCACTGGTAGAACCCAAAGCTTTCGTCCCCTGACAGGAGCTCGAGGACGAGCTTGACGACGACCTTTTGGCAAGATATCGCCGGCGGCGATTAGCTTCGGACCTACGGGGGCAGACACTGCCAGGGTGAGCTCATGCCGTATCGACAAGATTCACCTTTGCATCGATGCTATTTCTTGCTCAAGAGGAATGGACAAAGGCAAAATTGATCACGTTTGAACTCAATATCCAGCACAGCCACCCAATTCAAGACCGCAAGCTCAGCGAGCTTGAGACAGCCCGGAACCGTTTGCCCGGATGCCAGAGGCCAGGGAAACGATTTGCTTGGCAAAACTCGCATTGACGTCCTGCCAGGTGTCACAAGGCAAGGCTCCGTACGCAGAGCTGCGCAGTGCTGTGTGGGCGAGGCCTAGAGCGGATCTCACTGCCTTGCGGGAGTATATGTGGTGTGCCGACGCTTGCTGCAAAAGGAATCTATTGTTTTGCCCCGTTTTGTGTGTTCCTGCAAACCAAGCTGGACCAAGCTGAGGATTCGATTGCATGCCAGGGCCCCAGGGTCGCAAGATATTGTTTTTTTTGACTTGCAAGTGGAGGCTTTCCTGCCACTCACAGCAAGCTTGGCCGCCTTGGGAACTTGTCTTGCCGGTCATCCTTGGCTCTCTGCGCGGGCCCCAGCTCAGCACAGATGGACTTGGCACTTGCGTCGGAATGAGGTGCTGCTTGCGTTTCTCGCTGCCGGTCCTTTGCTGACCCTTGACAAAACTGAGCATGTTGCCACGACTGCCACGACTGCCACGACTGCCACGACTGCCACGACTGCCACGACTGCCACTGCGGCTGTGTTTGTGAAGCGGGCCAAGGCTGATCACGGTTTTGGCGCATGAGCTGGGCCACGTGATTGCCGCCAGGCCTCGTGCCTCGCAACTCGCGACTCGCGACTCGCAAACTCGCGCGCGCCTCGTTGTGACCCCATTTGTCGCTGAGGAGATGTGGCTGCTCCGCGGATCACATCCTGCTTTGGCCTTTGGGTGGCCTGGCCTTCATAGGAGGTTCAGCGCAGCCGAAGGAGAAACTTTGCTTTGGGGCAGTGACGGCTATGGCAGGAGGAATCGTCCCAAAGGTCCTTGTGTTGAGATAATATACGAAGGGGAAGCTTTGCGATGCGAGGTCGCGAAAGTGTTTTCTCGCCGAAGTTTTGTGCACGGGTGGTTTGAAAGGAATGCGTAACACACAGGCTAAAGAAAGCAAAGCACGTTGGATTGTTCAATCTTTCGGGTCCTGAAGTCCGCAAAAGTTTCACGATTGTCGATGGACCTCCGCAGAGCCCATGGGCCCTGGGTGGGAGCAGGTGCCCTTCAGTGCGCACAACAGAAACTTGATGCAAACGACCTGGTGGTGCAAAGTTGCAACTGTCGAGCTGGGCTGCGGAAGTTTTCTGCGTCTGTACTTGTGCGTCCTTCTGCGTATTTGTTCCGCGAGGATTGCGTTTCCAAGCGCAGGAGCAGATGCTGATATCGGCATCGGGCCCAGCGACGCACCTGCCAATGATGGGCAGCTCGGCTACAACTTCGGACCTTGCTTGCGGAATTCGCCCTTTCACACTGCGAGGACTTTGGGCATTGATCCTCCTTTTGCTCCACGGCAGCGTCACGCTGTCGACCAAGGGGCTGTGGATAGAGGACAACTTCGGCAGTCTGCTGCTCCTGGGCTGCAGCGCGCTACAAGTTGACGTGCTGACACAGCTGGCCGGCGCAAGGTGCATCGCCATGCTGAGCGGCTTGGCATTTCGACATATTCCTGCTTTGCGAGCAGAGCCGGCGAATTTTCGAAAGCGCAAAAGCTCTTGTTGTCTTCGCGTTGTCTTGTATCAGAGGTCCGCTGACAACGAAGATGGCTGGGCTTGCGACAGAAAGGGCAAGCGAACAAGAAGAAATGGGGAAAGACAATGGGAAAAGAAGCACGGCAAGAGACAGATAATAAAAAAGAGACATGGCAAGAGGAAGAGAGGAGAGAAAGAGAAAGAGAAGGAGAAAGGAAGGCAGGAAGGAAGGAAAGAAAGCGCAAGAAAAGAAGGAAGACAGAAAGAAAGAAAGATGGACAGAAACCCAAAATGAAAACACATCACACTGCCCAAGAATCAATGTTACAATGCACGGCGGCCTGAAACGGCAGTTCTCTCTCTCTCTCTCTGTCTCTTTCCTCTCTCTCTCTCTCTCTCTCTATTTGTTCATAGCTAATGACCTACTATGTCTATCCAGCCTGTTCATTTGTCTGACTAACTATCCTTCTCTCCTACTCTCAATCTATCTATTTGAATATCTATCTGACTATCTATTTAGCCGTCTTCTAGCTATCTATCTATCTAATTATCTAGTATGTTTATCTCTCTCTCTCTCTCTGTCTATCTTTATCTATCTCGCGATGGCTGGATGGGGGACGCGAGGCGGATAGACGGGAGTGAGTGGGTTGGGTGGGTGGATGGCTGGATGGGAGATGGATGGATGGACATCGACGGGTGGATGGAGAGGATAGTGGATGGGGAGGGAGGGACCCGCCGACGGGTGTCTAACTTCGCTTTTGGATCCTATAGAGAACAGACCTTCCCAGGCGCGTCACCCTTGCAGACAAGGGGTCGGCGGATATCTATCGATCTATCTATACGTCGTCTCTCCCTTATTTGTTTTTCTCTCTCTCTCTCTCTCCTTCTTGTTTTCCTGCCATTTCTTGTTCTATCTATCTATCGATCTATCTGTCTATCTATCTATCCATCTATCTATCTATCTATCTATCTGTCTATCTATGGTTTGTCCATTCATCTGATTATCTTGCGAAAAGCACGGCGTCTGCTACAAAATCTGTGTTTGAGCTTGCGAAAGTACTGCGCCTGCCACAAAAACCTTGCGAAAGTGCTGCGCCTGTCACGAAAGATGTGCTTGACCTTGCAAACGTGCCATTCAAAATTATTCGAGCGTTCCAAAGCACCGAAACCCGGACTTTTTGAGTTGTCCAATCCCCAGTTGCACGCGCGTGCCAGGGAGCTAGCTTTCAATTAGTTGCCGTTAAGCCGGAAGTTCCTTCTAAACTTCCTTTGACCACTTTCTTTTGTGACAAAGTTCAGTTCCGGTGCGCGGTCGGGAATGCCAAGATACCAACTTGGTGATGATGTTGTTCAACCTGCCCACACCTTACGCGCCCCATGACATGACGTGCGGAATCCACCGGGCCTCAAACCCAACCTCACTGAGGCTGGTCCCGTGCTTCCCTTTGGATTGCTCCCGGATCTTGGCAAGCCTGCTTCTTCTCAGGGGCTGTGACCCGCCAACAGCCGCAAAGGCGTCCTGCGATTGCCTCTGCCACCTGGTGCCAGCGCCAGCAGGCGATCGTCGCTTGCTCGATGCTCGCCCTCGTCGGGGTGGTGGTTCTGAGCGTGTGGTCCTATTTGTGGCTCCTCTGCACTCTTTTGCTCCACTTGTCCCATAGAACCGAAGCAGCTCAGGACCAACCATGCATCAGCGTGCCCAGCTTACTTCGTCACAGGTGACTCGCGCGACATGGCTCTTGAGGTCACTGAATGTCATTCTTGCAATGTGGCTGGGGCTGCAAACATGGAGGCGCGAATTGCGCGCGAATGGCGTGCGGCATGTCTTTGGGCCAGGCTGCACCAAGCACGTTTGCAGGCGTGGCTGTCACGACACGAAACACAATTGATCACTTTGCCTGGTTCAGGTTGCATTGGCTTCAATTCTTGCTGTGAACCGTCAGCAACACGGGTGCGCTCGAAATCGTTGGCTCAAGGAAACAAACAGCGCGGTGCTGCGCACATAGGTTATGAGCCCAAACCAAGTCGATGTGGAAGGGAAGCGTGGAAGAGGGAGCAGCGGTGATGGTCGTCGGGTTCCGTTGGAGGATGGCCACCAGAGGCATCCGGGAGCGCATCAAGGGCTTCAGCACCATGCCCTTTTCCATTCCAGCTCGGTCTCAAGAACCTTTTTTGGGCGGCATGTCCACCTCCGTAGATGGGGTGCCTTCCACAAGGAGCTTCGCCCTGGAGGGTGGTCATTGGAGATGCGGAACCGCACGATTAACCAGTTTTTGGATGTCTCCCCGACGCAGGAAAGCATTGTGCAGCTGGCGGAGTTCATTCAGGCGGAAGTGGAGGTGATGGTCGCCTTGAAGCCTGAGGAGAAGGGGCCGAAGGTGAAGAGTATGAGGCAAGCTTCTCGGAAAGAAGGAGACAAGAAGGTTTGTGGATTCTTTGCGGGGGCCGTTCAAGCAGGATTTCCACAAGGTGCTTCCATGGAATAGAAGAATGAGGAGGAAGGTGGAGGCGGAAGAATGTCGTCTTGCGTCTCTTGAGGGGCCAGAGCTTCTGGCAGGATGCGGTGGAGGTGCTTGCAGCGGGGCCAGAACATCCTCAACCCGGCGGTCAAGGCCTATCTGTTTCAGTTGCGCAGCACGGGCAAGATCTCTAGGATGGCGGGGGGCCCTCCATGTCGGACGGTGTGCTTGCAGATATCAAAGGCCGGGACCTGAGCCGCTTCGGAGAGGTTTGGACTTGATGGTCTTTTGACGGAGGAGCAGTTGAAGGTGCATCAGGCTTCGGCGTTGTGGCTGTTGCCGATGGTCGCCTGTGAGGCGAGAAGGGAGAAAGGTTGGATGGAGGCCTTTGTGCAGGAGAATGCTAGAGACGCAGAGGAGTGGCTGGAGACTGGAAAGGGCACAAGGCAGCCGGAAATTGGTTGGGCTACGTTTTGGGCCTGGCAGGCCTGCAAGTCAATCGGGAGACGCTGGAGGGGGTGCGGGTGAAAGCCGCAAGGGCCGACGAGGGAGGAACAGTGGAAGATGCGCGTGGAGAACGAGCGTGTTCCTCATCGGCGGGATTGTAGGGCACGCATGGAAGCAGCAGGCCGGGTGGGTGGACACGGGAGGATTCGGGCGCCGAATGCCTTTGTCATGTCGGTGGATATCCTGGGGCCGACCCGGGAAGGTGTAGACAAAGACGGAGCCAAGGCGAAGTACGCGGTCGTCACGGCCCTCACGGTGCCGGTGAAAAAGTCATCAGGGGAACCGCTGGTTATGCTGGGAGAAGAGGAGGGAGAAAGTGATGGAGCTGGGGGCGCGGGCTTAGGATAGAAAAATGTAGCCCTGTATTTTTCTACTTATTCTAATTCTTCTAATTAAATAGAATAATTAGGAGAATTCGAGAAGGGCAAGAAGGTGCACCTACCTCGGGGACCGGAAGAACTGCCGGCGGAGGAAGAGGGTTTTTGCGGAGCAGGAGGCAGGAGGAGAGGGGTCCAGGTCCGGGGGAGGATGGTCAAGTGGAGGTAGAGAAAGCAGAGGAGAAGACGAGAAAATGGAAGGAGAGGATCAAAGACCTAGAAGACGTGGCGGTTCACAACTTGACGTTCGCAGTTCCGATTAAGTCCCGGAATCGTGATGTGGTTCTCCAGGCGGTCGCGGAGTGCTACAGCAGGTGTCGGGCGGCTGGGTCGCAGGTTCTGCGGGTGCGCACGGACAGGGCCAGGGAGTTCAGCCAGCTTTCCGGGCGTGGGCAGCGGAGAGGGGTCTGTGGCGTACGGTGACAGCAGGCGATGAACCTCAAGCAAACGGCTGTTGCGAGCGGGGTGGTTAAAGGGAGAGCCAAAGTGTGGCTGGAGGCAAGCGGGGGCGCTGAGGGGGTCAAATGCGGGCCCTAGGAGTCCCACAGCTGCAGCCGGGCGATGGTCAAGAGGTGGAGAATTGGCCCCAGAACGGGATGGAGCGGTGGAAGCAGAGATGATTATCGGGGTGGTTGAAACAGATCTCTCCCGAGCGCCTAACGCAGGGGAACTGGTCCATTGGCACGGTAACTTGAAGAAAGTGTGGTGGGAAGAGAAGGAGTTGCTGAGTGGAGAAGAGGTTGAGCAGTGGCAGCTGGAGTGCACTAAGAAGATCGCCAAGGATGCTGGAAGGTTGGAGGAGACTCTGAGGGGCCTGGAAGGAGAAGAGAGGAGAGTAGTCAAGGCGGTTCAGAGGCTGGAAGAGGAGGAGTTCCTGCAGACCAAGACGAATTGGAATTGTGGATTTTGGAGGAGTATGTCGCTCACCGCCGAGACACAGGCGATAAAGACGCTGTCAGCGGCAGAAGCAGAGGAACTCATGAAGCGCGCGGAGGTAGAGGTGGCGACCGGCAAGGGCGTGTTTAGCAGGAAGGCAGGTCAGGAGAAGAAAGGTCCGGGCGGGGTGTTCGGGAAGTGGACAAGCCCCGGGGCTGGCGCAGGGAAAGACCATGGGTTGGCGGCTCAATGAAGTGGACTTCGAGATTCACCCGCTGGAGGGCAACCTGTGGGCAATCAAGGAGGTGGCACGGTGGGGAACATTGTGGTGTATGTGGACGACATGTTGGTGGCGGCCGAGGAGGGCGTCGTGAAGGGCTTCATGCAGAGGCTGCAGCAGGAGTGGAAGACATCTGCCCCGGACTCCGGTCACGTTCTGTGGCATGGAAATCTGCAAGAAGGATGGACATCTTCCGGGAACTCTTTTTGGCGGCGGTCTCACGAAGGCATTGGCCAAGACCCAGTTTGGGAAGTGCCGGAGAGGAATGGGCCTGGAAGTCCTGAGGAGAAGAAGGTGAAAAAGGTGTTGGGGAGCAAGCTCCGGCACGTTCGACGCTGCGGGATGGCTGGTGGTGGACAAGCTGAAGGCAGTGATCGGCATGCTCAGCCTGGCGGCCGGAACAATGGCAATGGCGGAGGAGGTCGGCAATTTCGGTGGAGTTGATCCTCACGGGTGGTGGCTTGGGAGATCACCAAGAAGGCTTGCGGGACAAGAGTGAAGAAAGTAAAAGGAAGAAAGTAAAAGGAAGAAAGGAAAAGACCGCAAGAAGAGGCGGACCGCGTGGAAGAGGCTCGGAGCCCATCGAAAGAGACGGCGGGAAGCGGCCCCGCGTTGGGAACTGAGTTTGAAGGGTCTGGGCAGGGTTTTTTGGGGAAGGACTACCAGCAGTCCAAGAGACCAGGGACCAGCAGAGGACGGGTATACCCTTGGCAGGCACCCCGGGCAAAGTCCCAGGGCAAAGTAGATCCAGGGCAAAGTCCCAGGAACAAGATTTGGCGGTAGTGTGTCGTGTGGGGATGGTGCCGGGGGCCAGCAGTGAGGGCGCCAAGGGCAGTCTTGGGCACGGAGCGCATGGAGTACTATTGCAAGATGGAGGAGAACAGTCCCTCAAGGCAAGAAATCGGGGAGTCCCTCTGTATGGAATTCAGGGAGCGCTACGGCATGAAGGTGGTTGGAATCCTAGGCCCGGCGGAGCTGGTTAAGGGGAAGGTGAACGAGAAGCTGGGCATGGGCAAGAAGAGAGCAAGATGGCCTACGGCATGATTGGACAGAGGCAGTGCTGCGGCAGTGAAGTCAATGTGTGGGCTGAAGGGGGAGTGCGAGCCGTTAACAACACGGGTGCACTCGAAATCGTTGGCTCAAGGAAACAAACAGCGCTGTGCTGCGCACATACTTGCAAAAGCTATACGGACGTCGAAAAGAACCGACGCCACCAAACCTGAGAAACAAAAACTACAAACGATACGCCCCAAATCCCCAAACAAGTCATTTTGACCCTGGCTCAAATCCGTGCAGGGCCAGCTGAGTTCTGACCCTCTCTTCGCAGCTGTGGCTGAAGCGGCGCCGCCGCAGGCAGGGGTTGGCTTCCATCGTTGTCCGCCTTGGTCGGCTTTCTCTCGATTGACGCGTGAAGGGAATTCCCAGGACGACTTGCAACAAGACAGTTGCTTCTTTTAGCTGCCAACTCATGTAAGCGTTCCGAGTTGGGCAAAAGTTTGACAAATGCCCCACGATATACATTTTACACTCAGGCCATCGCTGACGACGTTTGCCTTTGGCGTAAATAGCACCGCGTTGTCCGCAAGTTTTGAAGCCTGGAAGCAAGTCCCCATGCCTACCCGTCCTAACTCCTTGTTTGGGTCTCACACACCTGCGGCGAGCAGCCGTTCCTTGTCCAAGCTGTTTAGCATTGAGTCTTCGCCGGGAGAGCTTGCCCAAACACGAGCCAATATGCTGGCACCGTGAATGAAATCCATGTTCCGGTGCGGCCTTGGTGCGAAAGTCCTCTGCCGAGATTCTTTTCCAGACCTCGCCAAGTTGGCATTTTGAACACGCGCTCTCTCATCCTCTGTCAAAGGCCTTGGGAGCTTCCAAACATGATGCATACCAGCATGGACTTGTGATCCGGACCAGGCGAGTCCTGTTCAATGACGGTGGTCGAACTGATCGACCGACGACGGAGGGACAAACAGAATGTGACGAATTCTTTAACGTAGGCGGCAGAGTCCTGCCAAAAACATCCTGCGCAATTTGCTTGGACGTACACTATCCTTCAGCCTGAAAGAGCGCCCAGGCCGGGAAATGCTGACATCATGATTAACCTCCAATCCACGCCACCCCAGGAAAAGAAGGTGGTTAGACCGCGGCCGCAAACCTCGCTGTGTCCCAAAGCATGGGGTCCACGACGTTGCGGTAACTCGCCGCACCCGCACTGACTGACAGACTGGGATTCCCGGTCCTTGTCCTTACCCCAGGCGATCCGACCGAACGGCTTCTTGCGCTGAAAGAAAGGCAAGACCCAAAGTCTCTTTCCCCCAAAGCGAAATGTCGCGTGGTGACAGAAACCTGGAGCGCATTGCGGAATGGTCCCGGATTCTGCGCTTCCCCCACTCCCCTCAAGGTCATCGCAGCCAAAGTGATTTGCAAAATCAAGGTCAACTGGCTGCCTGCTTGACCTTGGCCAAACATTTCAATATTTCGCCTTTTCGTTCGCTTGGATTCAGTCGCCAACAAAGTGAGCTTTCCTGCGTTTGCGCAGCACTTCCAAGGGTGGCCTCAAAGCTTTTCCTAGTCTCAGCTTGCTCAACCTTGGCGCTTGCTGCCGTACTCTCCTTGAGTTTGCCGATCTGCTCCTGCAAATCTTCTAGTTTCTTGTCCTGTTGCTTCAGAACCGTTTCCTGCAAACTTGGCTGGGCGATTTGCGCACTTCCGTTGGTGTTTCCCGAAAAACCATTCCCTTTCCCCCCATAGCTCGACCAAACATTCCCACCAGAAGAGCTCCCCTTACCGTTTCTCGCCCACGGATCATTTCCCGGGATACTCCAACCGTCGAACCCAGCTCCCTGCTGATTCCTGGTTTTCTCAAGATCACCCGCAATCACTGCCCTGTCTGACCTGGCCTGGGGTCTGGAAACTTCAACCAACATGGGATGATTGTTGCACGAAAGCTGGTCCTCTGGCGCTGAGTCTGCAGCTCCAATGATGTACGCACCGAAGCTTCTGCTTTTCGAATCACTTTGATATTCCAGTTGAGGCCTTGCGCCCATTCCTCAACATCATTTGCGGTGACTCCGGCAGCAAATCCATGCAATCTGTACTTATTTGGAATTTGTGCAAGAGGTCTGGCAGTCTTATATTTGCTAAAATTCCTTGATTTTCACCCTCAAACGGCACGTTGCCCCCTTCTTGACAATGCCAACGTGGTCAATGCATTCCGAAATCATGCCCAACGCCTCTTCTCGTAACTTTCCTGCCCACTTCGGCGTAGCAACTGGTCCCTGCACAGTCCAGGCATTGATGTACACCTGCGGGTTGGTGACTCCACTTCGGCAAAGTGAAGGCAGTTCCTGCTTCTCATCAATGCGGGCAAGGAAAGTGACCGAGTCCAACGTGTGACCGTCTTGCAGTCTGCGATTTTCTCCTTCGATGCCGAGCGACCCCAAATGTCAAGCTTTAATTGAGCCGGTTCCTCAAAAGCATGCTTGAATACAACTCTCACGGGCTGTTGCAAATCCGGCCAGCATGGGTGATCTTGATTGAAAATAGCGTGACTTCCTTGTCTCGAAGTTTTCCCAGAATCGCTTTCTTTTTACCAAAGTGAGTGGCGTAGACTCGCACAAGTCCTGCCCAATTGCCTCCAAAGGACTTCGTTGCCCAATTGCACAAGGGCCTCTCCTGCCTCATGTACGCGCACATCCACAAAGCTCGAAACTTCTGCCTTTGGCCTTCAACAGCGTGCCTTGCTTGTAAGCACTTGGCTGACCTTTGATGCCACCCGTGAGCTGATGTGATGCGAAAAACCTTGTGTCTAGCAATGTGGACTTTGTTGGCAGGATGCACCCTGCGCGACCTCAACCACCGCACTTTGCACACCCATCATTCCCCACTTTGAGAGGCATTCACATTGCCCTCGTGTTCCAATTTTCCTCAACAAAGACCTGCGCAGAACCCGCATCAAGCAGCTGAGAATGATCACCGATTCTGGCTTCCAAATAAATTTGGCAATTGTCCAGAACTCTGCAAGCCGCAAAAGCTCGGAAGAAGTCTGGCCTCGTGATCACACACGTGTCATGTTGGGACACTTTCCAGCTTCTCTCGCTGGCCTTTTCAATCAAGTGCCCCGTGAAAAAGATCGTACCAACCTCGAAATCAAAGAGCTGACTCGCGACGACATAGCCGTCTCTCTCTGACACAGTCTGCGGTAAGACAGTTGCCTTAGTCCGTCCGCTTTTCTCGAAGAAGACGTTGCACGAGTCCTGATTGGCCTGAGTGTTGTGTTCACGACCTTCGTCCTGCAGCATGTCAACATCTTCACAACTCATCGCAACCAGGTCCAACATCAGAATTCTAGCATCATTCAGAATTGCATTCACCTGTTCTCCTATGAGGCAATCAGGCCTCAGGGATCCCAAACCAGGAACGATGACATATATGGCATGTACTGAGGACCTGCAAAGCTTCACACAGGCTGCCACGCTCGCACAAGCACTGAACCGACAAGTCGAGGAAAATCTAGTTTCGACGATGGACCACTTTGAGCGTGAGATGTTCGGCGTTGCGATGAGCGTACCTGCACTTTTGTGTGACCTGCTCAACTTGACCCAAGTCCCTCTTTCAGGAGTTTAGCCGTGTCCACATCAAACAAGGCATCCTCAAATTTTCCGAAAAGGTCCTCGAAGCCGTTGTTCATGTGACCCAAGCTCTTGGTCGCAACCCACAGCAGGCGCCGGGCAAATGCTGTTTCCAATGAATCTCGAATCTCTGACCTGGCTGCATTTGACTGGCAGGGAAACGTCCTGAGTCACTCCAAGGGCAATAGCCTGTTCATGACTAGTGACATACCTAAAACCATTGTCTTGCTCTCTGACCTTAAACGGGATCACGTGCTGATAAGTGTAACTGGCCATGATGATACCGGCAGACATCTGAGCGTTCTTTCTGCAATCTTGACTTTAGTCACTTCAACTGAGCCAGTCCTTTCACGGGTTGCCCATCCTGCGGGGAGAAGCCTGAATTCCTCCAGTTTTTCCAAAGCAGGTGCGTCAACCATCCAATCTCGAATGATTTCTTCTGGCAGATCCTGCTACCACGCACTGGCAAGCGCCAGAGATGGCTTGCTCAGGCATGGCCAACAAGGTATCCTATTCACAGTCAACTGAGTTGACTTTGGGACCAAAGCGCACAGCAAACGATTGCGGAGGCAGGTCGAACCTCGGACAGGCAACTGACCTTTGCGTCCAGCACTCTGAAGCCTATCCAGTCCACTCAAGGAATCCATCCCAAAATTTGTTTTCGCTTCGAAGCTTACGACGATTTCCGACAAGATCAGTTTGGCCAAAGCAAGAAACCACGCCATAGCCGCACCCTCTTGTGACGCCCATCCCTGTCCTCCCCAGCTTGCGAGAAGCTCTGACATGGAGCTGAGACGATATAATTCCAGCCTTTCCAGGTGCTGCAGGATGACCACAAATTTTTCATGAGGTCGGTCCGAATCGAATACTTCTGGGTGTCCTTGATGAAGATGGCTTCTGGTTCTGGAACTTCCTTGTTCTTGGACTCTCTCCCTTGGTTCTCTTGCTTGGCATAATTGTGAAACGCGCAGTACATTTCCAGGAGATTGGCCCTTCCATTTCCTTCTGAAGATTGGTTACTTCAGAATCGGTCATGAACGTTGACGCGAGTGCAGGCGCTCGTCATGTTGTACTCCTCGTCAACCTTGTCCAACTCGGATCAAATCTTAGTGAAGTCGTTGTTGGAGCATGGTTCGAAAATATCCTTTAAGAGAAAAACTTTAGAGCCTCCGGCTCAGTCCGCCGACATTGTCCTCTCCCTTTTCTCCTTCTTCCTCTCTCCCTTGTCTCCCTGGTGTGTTCTGTCGTCCTCTCTCCCTCCCTCCGCTCCCCATCCTCCCCATCCCCCCAAGCCACTATCTCCCCAATCTCCCTCTCTCGTATGTATGTATGCATGCATGCATATATGTATGTATGTAATGTATGTATGTATGTATGTAAGTATGTATGCATGTATGTATGTATGTATTTATGTATGTATGTATGTAAGGTAGGTAGGTAGGTATGTATGTATGTATGTAGGTATGTAATGTATGTATGTATGTATGTAGGTATGTATGTAATGTATGTATGTATGTATGCATGCATGCATGCATGTATGTATGTATGTATGTATGTATGTAATGTATGCAATGTATGTATGTACGTATGTATGCATGTATGTATGTATGTGTGCATGTATTCATGCAATGTATGTACGTATGTAATGTATGTATGTATGCATGCATGCATGCATGCATGCATGCATGTATTTATGTATGTAATGCATGTATGCATGTATGTAATGTAATGCAATGTAATGTAATGTATGTATGTAATGTATGTATGTATGTATGTGTGTAATGTATGTATGTATGTATGTATGTATGTATGTATGTATGTATGTATGTATGTAATTAATATAATGTATGTATGTATGTATGTAATGAAATGTAATGTAATGTAATGTAATGTAAGTACGTATGTATGTAATGTATGTATGTATGTAATGCATGTATGCATGTATGTAATGTAATGCAATGTAATGTAATGTATGTATGTAATGTATGTATGTATGTATGTGTGTAATGTATGTATGTATGTATGTATGTATGTATGTAATTAATGTAATGTATGTATGTATGTATGTAATGTAATGTAATGTAATGTAATGTAATGTAAGTACGTATGTATGTATGTAATGTATGTATGTATGTATGTATGTATCTATGTATGTATGTAATGTATGTAATATGTAATGTATGTAATGTATGTATGTAATGTAAGGTAAGGTAATGTAATGTAATGTAATGGAATGTCATGTATGTATGTATGTAATGTATGTATGTAGGCCCGTCTGTCTGTATGTATGTATGTATGTATGTATGTATGTATGTACATATGTATGTATGTATGTATGTAATGTAAAGTAATGCAATGTAATGTATGTATGTATGTATGTAATGTAATGTAAAGCAATGCAATGTAATGTAATGTATGTATGTATGTAATGTATGTATGTAGGTCTGTCTGTCTGTCTGTATGTCTGTATGTATGTATGTATGTATGTATCCTTGCACTTCCCCTTTGCTCCCCAGTATTTCCCGCAAAATACACGGTTTTCCTTGCGTTTTCGCAAAGAGGATGTCCAAAAACACAGAGTTTTGCCAGATTTTCGGCAAAAGGATGCAGGAAGCCCAAGCCAGCAAAAAAGCCGGCAGGGGGAATCGAGCCTGGGACCCCTGTTTTGCGACACCGGCTCCCCGAAGACTACGTTTAGTGGAACGTCATCAAATTGCCGCGCGGTACGTGGGGGACCCCCCCCCAAAAAAAAAATTAGTAAAATAGGGCGTCTGGGGTAGGGTATTTTCAGTTCAGGGCTTCAGGGTTCAGGGTCAGTTTTCAACAAGCAAACCATTTTGTTCAAAACACAAATAGGGATTGTGGGGAATTTTCGTAAAATTTCTCAACATGTTTTGCATTTTTTTCATTTAAGAACGGTCTGACATTTTGACATTTCCAAGGTTCAGGTTTCAGATGATTTTAAAGCTTTCTGGGGGATAGAAGGGTCTAATCATATTATTTAACAATAATATAATTAAACATACCAAAATCGTTCTTGATATGATCGTGTTGTAATGGTTCATAATCAGTTTTAAACCATCCTCTTTGTATTTTATCTACATGATTGATGATCTTATTGATATCTACTAATGTTTTATAAACATTATGCTTGTGGTTATGGATTACATCGAGCAATTCCTCTTCATAATCATTTTTGATAATTACATTGTTGTATAAGTTTTTGAACATATCATAACGATCTTTGCCACATTTAATTACTTGCCTAACAACATCTATTGAAGGAAACCTATGTCTTGTAAAATACCAACGAATAATATTTACATTGTTAATTTTTTTAATATTGTTAAAGTCTTCTATGAAACCCTTTTAACCTTTGCAAGTTGAACATTCATAAGTCATAGAATAGATATTCTGAATAATATTTTCATCAAAATGCATTTTGTCAAGCACTTTGTAGTTCATATGGTTTTTATAGCATTTACACTGACCGGTTTTAATTTCACTTGTCAATGTGTTTTTATATTCATTGGTTTCAATAAATTTAAGGAATTCATCGATGATGTCATTTTGTTCATCTTCAGCAAAATTATAATTAAGGTTCATTTTTCTCTTAATATATAAGGTAATATTTCTTTAAGTAGTTGTTTAGGGTTCATTTAAGATCAAGATCTATGTTATGAGCTGTTGTTATGTCCATTTTTACGGCTTTCTGGGGGATATAAGTGTTTAATCATATTATTAGATAATAATATAAATAAACTGACTGAATTCTATTTTTTACATAACACTCACTAATTTTCTTTTAGGCTAAAAGTTCCCTAAAGTTCGCTATAATTATAACATATAAGAACATAAATGTTATAATTATGATTTAGTTTTGAATTACACAGGTTCATCAACAATTAGTTTAAACCTTATGCTTTTTAAGCCTTCAAAATTCATTCTACTTCTTTCATCATCAATACAACTGTATATTTGTTGATGTGCCGCTCTCATTACATCAGCTATATTATCTATGGTTATATTATCTACAACATCATCACTATGAAAATTTAAAGTAAAAGTGCTAAATTCATCGTCTTCATAATAGTTGAAATGATGAAATCTTACAAACATATCTATCCTAACTATTATCGTTGCTTCATAACCTTCATCGGTTTCAATGTCATCTAACAAACAATTTTTTAAAATTTTCATTAAAAAGTATATATTCAATGCTTTTAATGCATATTTTCAATGCTTTTAATGCTTAAAGGTCTATTTCTAGAAATGTAATACTTAATTACGTGTCTCTTTATATCATAACTATCTTCAACAGTATAGTGCTTTGTCTTTATTTTTGTTTCAGTTCTGTTTATTTTACAACGATTTTGTATTCTCTTTAATGTCTTAATATGATTATGTTTTATTTTCCACTACTCAGGTTCACCTAATTTATATGAAATGATTCTTTTTAATACTTCAACAGGTAAGTTAGTCCAGTTCTCAACCATAAAATTATTCCCTGTCATTTTACCCTCGCTCATTTTCTTTTATTATATAAGGTATTTTTTCTTTAAGTAGTTTTGTGTTTTGAAGGGTTTGTATTTTGGTTTTCAGTTTCATCATTTTCACTTTCAGACTCGTCCCCATCCACACCAGTAGGAATAGGCATATCTGTAGGAGGTGCTATTTCATAATTAGGTTTTTCTTCTGAGGATGATGAATTAACAGTATGCGTTGAGGAACTATTAACAGTGATAGGCGGAGAACTATGAACACTAATAGGCGGAGAAGTGTTTAACTCAACTTCTTCACTAACATTTGTATTCAACCAACTCACTATAGCACTTGCTATATCATAAGATGACACTAATGAATTCATTGTTAAATTAATTAATAACTCTGAAATTTGAGTTGTGGTTCTTGTAGTGTGATTTGTTAAATGTGCTACTATTTGACCTATACTAAAACCCGACCTCATCAGAATTTCTACAATCCTCATCAACATAAATAATTTCTTTCTATATTTATCAAGGTCATCATCTTTTTTATCACCATCATCATCATCATCACCATATAGATCAGGGTCATATGTAAATGCTAATGCTTCTGCTTCAGCCTTGGTCATCAATTTGCTTTTGAATCTCTTTGAAGACCCACCTAATAGTTTTGTCGCATCATCAAAACTAAAAGTTTGTGTCGCCTTATCATGTGGAAGGTCTGTTTGAGTTGCCTTGTTCTCTTTGTTAAGCGTTTGTGTTGCCTTATCTGCCATCATAACTTGAGCGTTAATATATCTTTCTTTATTTTTATAATTCATCAAATCCATGTTTTCAAAATTAAAATTATTTAATAACATATCTTTCTTGTATTTCTTCAGTATAACTGTTGTTTTAGTTTGCTTGCCATTGCTTGTTTAAGCATTTCATCATAAGTAGGGCGTTTCCTTAACTCGTGTTTGTGGTTGCTAATCATTTTATTTAATTTTTGACAAATTATGAATGGTTTTATCATTCTTTTGTTGCTTTGCCTTTTCCTTTCATACCTCTCCAATATTCCATTCTTTTTCTTAGCAATTCATCATTTACTTTTGTCGTCCATTTCCCCTTTGAAATTAAATCTTCAATCACATCAACTAAGTATTGTTTCTTGGGTTGGTCTTTGCCCTTTCCTTTCGTTTTTAAACTGTCATACTTTGCTTGTTGTTCTGGTGTCATTTGAAAGCCTCTTAAATGTAGTTGAAAAAAGATGTCATCTGTGCTAATGTCTCTGTGTTTCCATCTGTCTATGTCTGTGTTGTAATCTATTGTTTCTCTTGCTTTTCTTGATTTAGGTGGTGCTTTCGTGCTTTCATCATCATCATCCTTTGTTTGTCTGCCTATGTTTTCATTTCCCCTTGTCATTAGTCCTCTTTGCGCCCCTTGTATCCGTTTAACTGGTTCATCCTTTGTAATAATTGGTTCTAACGGTGGTAAGTCATCATCGCTTGACTGAGCGGTTGCCATTGAGTGAGTGCTTGACTTTGACGACTCTTTCTCATCCAATTGTCTTGCCCGTTGTGCTCGTTCGTAGGTCTGCTATTTGAAGGCTGGTAGTTCGTTGTGAAACTTGACTGATTTGTTGCTCGTGCTGTTCCTCGGCATCGTCCATTGTGGCACTTAGTGTTTGTATTGCTCCGTCTCTTAATTCATCCATTTCATCGTCCTTTGCCATATCAAAATGAGCGACTGTTTTAGGTTTTTCTAACATCGTTTGAAAATGTTGTTGTCTCAAATCTACGGTATTATTATCATAAACTGGACTGTCGCGAAAATAATAAGCGTTTCTGTCTATTACATCTCTGATATTCATATTTTTTATATTCTTCCTTTGTAATTTCCTTGATGAGTTCATTATAAGACTGTCTTAATCTTAATTGTGATTTTAGCGTTTTCATCTGGGCATTGTCTAATCTCAGTATTATATGAAATTAAATAGATTATAAGTTTATTAATCTAATATAATTAATTTATTAAAAATCAAAATCTTGTCTTAATTGGTTAATTATTCCTTTCTTATTCTTAATCATTTCCGAATAGGTTTTACTTGTTTCACTTGATGGATGATGTCTCAATTTTTCACCTTCCAACCTTTGGATTTCATTAAAATACGCCTGTGCTTCATCTTGATATCTTCTTTTATTTTGAAATATAGCATAATCTTTTTAGCGTTATGAAATTCTAACTGTTCCTGCATTTCTTTCAGATATGTATAATTTGGTTGATGTGCTTTGTTGTCTCCTTCGTAAGAGTAATGGACGCTTGATTTGAACTTCTTACTGGGCTTCGTTATAGGAATATATAATTTATTTGATGTTGGTAATTTACCTGCTTTGCCATTCTTTGTAAGTGTTGATTTTATATTTTCAAAATCCGACTTATTCACACAATGATAATTAGATTAAATAATTTTACTTGCTAAATTATTAATTTTCTGTTTATTTTTATTTTCTCGCTCTACCTTCATATTAATATATCTATCTTTTGCAGTTTCAAATACTTTATTAGCTGTTGTTTCTAAATGTTTTTCAATCGTTCTTCAACTCTTCTTTCTATTTCTTGTTCATCCACTTTTGGAATATCGCTTTTTACTCTGTTATAAACATATTCTTTGAGTTCTTCTGCTTGGACTGGGTTGATGACCTTTTTTCTATTTGGTTTGTTTAAATCTATAACTTTGTTAGTGCCCTTCTTCACTCCACGACAAGCGTGTTTATATTTATAGTTGTAAGCTGTCATTAAAGTTCCACAAGTAGGACAGTTCATTTTCTCCTTCATTTGTTTTTTAACAGTAAATTCTTGTTCAACTACTTCATTATTTTCAACTGGTTTAACTTCACCAACTACTTCATTATTCTCAACTGGTTTAACTTCTTCAACTACTTCATTATTCTCAACTGGCTTAACTTCTTCTACTGCTTCGTTATTTTCACTAACAACATCTACCACCTCTATTTTACTCATACATTTTATTATATAGTTACTTTTATGATGAATTATTAAGTCTCAACAAATGTTAAACTAAAACTACTGTCCGCTCCGTGTAAATCTACAGTTTTTCCATAAGCATCAACATGTTTAAAGTGTAAGCGTCTTAAATGTCTCATTGAAACATCATTAGCGTCGTTCATTAAAATCTCATTGTCATAAATTACATTTCCAAATCCAGCAGTAATAGGAATTTTCTTTAACACACGGGCAACTCCATAAGGTGCTAGTTGGTTGCTCTTAGTTAAACTATCACTGGTTACGTAAATATTTTTCATTGGTAATAAATTAACAAAACCACTAACGAAAGGGCCAGGCGCAAAATTGATTTTTTCAACAGTGTTTCCTAAAACATTGTTAATAGACATTGCATGACTTCTGTCATAATCAACACTAAAACCATAGTTAGTTTGCAATTCTTTATCCGTATGAATTGTGTAAAAGTAAGAAACATAATTACAACGTATAGTTATAGTATTTGTTTTAAATGAATAACTACAACTAAAAAAGTCACTATTTCCATCAGTTCCATTAGTAGCAGTATTCAATTTATTTTGTAATTCGGTTGCTAATTCACTACCTACATAACTACCTTTATCTGGTGCTACAATAATAATATACTGGTGCTCCTGTTAATATTCCTCCTAATGTTAATATAATCTATTTTTACATTTTCTTCAATCGGATAAATAGTATTAGGTAGTGATAATTTGTGGACGTATAGTTTTGTATTTGGTCCTGTTTCTTGTGTTTCTGGCAAATCTATAACAAAGTCAGAAGCGCTCAAACTTTCGTTTAGATTTCTATGTCGTGTGTCAATGTATATTTTCTCAATCTTGCCATATTTATATTAATTAATTAGATAAAAAAATATCAATAATTAATATAACGAAATATAAATATTATTTAAAAGAACGTAGTTTAAAATCATACAATCCACTTCATCAAGGTCATAGTGAAATGTATAGAGAATTAATTAATGAAATTCAACAAGAAAAGTCATTATTCAAACCTAAATATAATAATAATCTATCTGACACAGAAGGATTAAACAAAGCATATACAAATGGTAAAGGTTATTGTTTAGATAATAATAAACTATATGTTGCTGGGACATTTGGTAAAAACAATATTATATCAAATATTAATGATATTTTAAGTGATATTACAATTCCATTTGGTTTAAGTTCATACAGTCAAAGGTATAGAGATATTAGTGATATACTTGATGAAAACCATAATATTAGTGAAGTTATTAGTCATTCATTGGGTAGTAGTGCGAGTGTTAAATATTTACAAAACAACCCTGATAGAAATATTCGTTTGACAACTTACGGCGCTCCTTTTGTTTCAATGTCAAACAAAAATAATGACAACTACACAAGCCTACGAAATTTTGGAGATATGGTCAGTATTTTAGATAGAGGTAGTATAACAACAAATAGAGGTGGTTTTAACCCATTAACAAATCATCAACACTCATTATATGCAGATACAGGTAAAGATGTATCAAGAAGTATTGAGCCTGTAAAGGAAGTTTTGTAGTCTTATATATAATGCCTAATAATGATATTAAAAACACTATAAATCCTAAAAAGAAAGTCAGTTATGATGACATTAAAAAGATTGTAGAAGACGACGCGAGGAATGAGCCTCGCGTGCTACGCGACCCTAACTATAAGGTTGAAAATAATAATTTTAAAAATAAATCCAAAAACTATTAGATAAACAATTTAGAAAAGAAGTTATAGATTATTCACACTTTAAAATAAATTACTTTCATAATAGAATAATATATTGTTTTCTACTATTAAAATATACAGATGGAAACATTAGATATTGAAGATGTACTCGTAGAGAAGAACCTTCGCTTTAAATTAAAAGATGGCGGTTCTTATGTCCGTTCAAAAGAAAGTAAAAATTTTTACCCATCGTCCATATCAACACACTGCTGACACAAATTCAGTAATTAGATTTAACATTACTGGACCACCAAATCAATGGCTTTCACTTCCTTCACTATTATTAGGATTTACATTAGAAAATACTGACACCAGTGCTAATGTTAATGCTGAACTACGCCCTATATCCGCTGGTTCTTTCTTTTCAAGAGTGAGAGTGATGATGGGGGATGTAATAGTATGTGATTTGAATTCTACATCACGCGCTGATGCTATGAAAGATTTACTTAAAACATCAGAAGCAAAAAGGGCAGATGAAGTTTTAGGTTTTGGAAATTCGTTTAATAATAACGATGTTAGATTCCTAACTTATACTCAATTGGCAACGAACCCAGGCGCTAATAATGTTGCAAGTGTCACGAGACAAGTCACTCCAAGTAATAAACGAGGCGTTGCAAAAGGTAAAAGTGCTAATGTATCTTATGATATAAATTTGAAATGCTTTAAGACTTGTGAAAACTGGATTCCTTTATCTTATTGTCCTATAACCGTAGAATTATATCTGGTGAATGATGCTACATTACCAGTTATTGCGCAAGGTGCTACGTCTGATTTCACTGCTACAAATACTTCTAACAGCTGGTCAATAATCAAGCCAGTCATTAAAGCAACAGGCGTCTATTCGATTGACGATTCACTAAATGCCGAACACAGTAAAATTTTAGAAACTGGTTCTCTCCCAATTACAGTTGAAACTGAAGCAATGCAAGAACAAACCACATCAGCATCTACTGAAATCTTTACAACAACCGTAAGGAATGTATCTAAACTAAATAAAAATATTCATTTCATTTTCTAACACAACGAGTACAGGTTATGTAGCAGGATTTGGTGAAATTCTTAAAGAATACAACTCACTATATCATCCATTAGCGCATCAAGGTAGTGCAGTTGATTCTGGATATTATGATCCTACATATGATTTAACTGCTTCATTGGTAATTGGTAATCAAGTTATTCCATCACAAGAAATTCAAGGTGTTCGCGAAGCATACGTCCATTTAATGCATTGTGCTGACAATCCATTATTGGTTAGAAGCGAGGACTATAAAACACAAGCATTCATGTTCGGATTTAATCTACAAAAGTTAGAATCGGCAGCGTATACAGGTTTAAATGTAGAAAGTAATTCAAATATGGTAGTAAAAATTAAACCACTTGATGGAACTACTTTACATACAAGTGGATTTATGCCGACAAGGATGTATGTTCATATGGTGCACAAATGTATTCTTGAAATCCGTAGCAACAGCGTTTCACCCAATGATTAATTTAAAAATATGATATTATTACTTTTCTAACCAACAATATAATATTATGAGCAAAAACTTAATGAATACCTTTGATATTACCGCAAATAAAATTAGACAAGTAAAAGATGGAGCAGTCATTGATATAGAAGACCTTTACGCGAGTAAATCCGACATTCAAACAGTATTAGATAGTAAAGCAGACCAAGCAAACACTTACACCAAACAACAAATAGATGCTAATTTTATGATATAACTGAAACATATGACAAAACAGAAATTAATGTATTATCAGATAATATTAATTCAAATACATTTTTAATAGGTAATCTGACAATAACTTCAAATACAAATTTTAATGATATTTCATCAAATACAAATTTAATAAATAATTTAAATTCTACTATGACAATTAATTTTAATAACATTAGTTGTAATTCTGTCTTAATTAATACAAATTCTAATAATATTTCATCAAATATACATTTAATAAATAATTTAACTTCTACTATAACATCTAATTTTAATAATAGTAGTTCTAATTCTAATTTAATAACAGGGTTAAATAGTACAATAAATTCACATATTATAGCAATATCAGATTTACAGAATGGAGGTTCATTTAATGAATCAGATTATAATACATCAATATTGAATAATACATTAATACATAATATAACGACTACTACAACTTTTAAAATGGCAAATTTTGGAAATTATAATAATTTCTTTGAAATGTAATATATTTATTTTGATAGTTATGTTTATGGAAGTTTGGCAGGTTCAACAATGTTTTTAAATCAAGGAGGTTTGGAAATGTAGAAATTAATAATTCTTCAACTTTTCAAAATGATAAAATAGTATTAAATCATAATACGATAGTTCAACTACCCCTTCAGTTTTATTATCTATTGATAAGATTTTCGGAACGACAGTAAATACTGGAAGTTTTACAAATAATGCTACATCAACATTTAATGAAAATTTAACAGTTGCAGGAACGAAGAAATTGTTATGTAATTTAATTGAGCCAGCAACAGGGACAAATATAGATTTAACAGCAACAACCGTAACGATTAACGGAACATTTGTTGATTCATCTGATTCACGGTTGAAATTTGACATAGACAATATCAAATCTAATTGTATGAATATCATTAAGGAATTTAAGCCGAAGAAGTTTAAGAGACACGATAGAAATGATGGTGGTAAAACTCATATAGGTTATATCGCAGACGAAGTATTAAAAGCAATTCCTAAAGAGATTGAAAATATTGTGTGTAAAGATAAAGAGTATTTAGGATTGAATTATTTAGTTTTACCCGTGTTGGTTCATAAAGCAGTATTAGAATTAAATGATAAAGTAGATAAACTTGAAAAAGAAATTAAGGAAATGAAAAAAGAAAAATCTGAATAATAATGATACTTTCTGTAAAAATCTATTTAATTAATTAGATAAAATATTATCTAATTAATTAATATAATATGGGTATTGGTCAAAGCAAAAACGATGAAAATAACAGTATGGAAGACATTAAGAATTTAAGAGTAGATGAAAAAACAAGAGCGGATACTTTAATAATTATATCTATTCAAGAATGTGTGGCACGAATAGAAAAGCTAGAAAATCAAAAATCGGACAAACTAATATATACATTACCCAAATTTGCAACTTTGCAACGCTTCATTAATTTGAGTTAATAACATTAAAAAAATATTTAATGTTATTGATTAGTTATTTTCAAATATTGTGAAAACTTCTTCATAAACATCCTATCAGGGTTCTATTCTAAAAGGTTAATATATAAAAAGCTACGTGGTTCATCAGTGGCGGTCTCATATATTTTATAAATAAGTTTCTTGCTTTCGTGTAAATTATCGCTTCTAACAATTGCTGACAATTCATCTTGCAATATTTCAATTTCTTTGAAGTTTCTAACTTTATAATAAAACAAATGACTTATATTTACTCTAATAACTGGTGGCACGGTTGATGATTTTTGAAGACTGACAAGCGTTGATATACCACCATGACGACCTCTACAAAATACAGAATTTAACAATTTGTTATTTCTGGTTATTGATGGACTATCAGATACATCATCCAATATAACTAATATATTAAATGACTTCTTCATTCCTTGTTTTTTCTGATATTCAATTATTTTATTTTGAGTTCTTCAACATTGAACTCATCCCACCAACACGGTTCTTTATCAGTATCTACTTTCAAACCTTCTTTAATGTATTTCTTAACAGGCAACCAAATACTATCCAAATTTACTGATGGAGACCAGATAAGAACTCTTTCAAATGCTCCTCTATAAATATCAAGTATCATTGATACAAGTAGAGTTGATTTTCCAGAACCAGACGGTCCTACAATCATCGCTCTCATCGGTAATTTAGGGACAACCTCGTGCTTACTTTGTTTAAAGTCATATTTGATTTCATCAATTGGTTTTACATCAGGCATAATCAAAAATAATATTATAAATACTTATAAAATAATAATTGATGAAACTTTTTGTTATAAAGTTTCATTAACTTAATGTTGTAATTATATTAAAAAAATTAACTTGTAGTTATTATTAAATGGAACATCATTATGTTATGAGTGGTGGTGAGTAACATAATGGTACAGGCTTTCCATTGCTTCAATCATAAGCATTGAAGATAATTTGTTTGAATTAGTTTGAACCTCGCTTGTGTTGTCCAGTGTGAAGAAAACCCCATTGCTGAGCCCCGAATATTCTAATAATAAGATTAAATAATTATTGCAATAATCATTTAATCTTATTATTTTATATGGATAGAAGTTATTCAGACTGTATTGATAGAATAGATGAAGTAGAGAATATAGAACAAGTAATAATAACTGATAATAAAATTAAAAAACGTTGTTAGTATTCATTAGAATTAATTAAGTTAGGAATTCAATATCTCAAAATAAAAAATGTAAATATTAATATAAATGGGAAGAAAGAAAAAGAGTAAAGGCAAAGAAAGACCAATGCCAGATATAGGAGCACGGAAAGAAACAACAGAAAGTGCTAAATCAGTGGGTGAAAGTAAATCTACAAAATGTGATAAATGTAATCACGTTATGAATTTTAAGAATGAATTGACGATAGATAAAAAAAGGTGGCGTTAAAGTTAGTTGTATTCCTTGTATGTTTCTTATAAAAAATCAGATACAGATTTGAATATTAAGAAAAAATCAGGTGGTGATATGGTGATCGAAACTAATGAAAATTTAATTAATGTTAGTTTTAACCGAGACTTAAGTTAGTATTTAAAGAGTAGATTTAACACTACTTCAAACGCATAAATAAATAAATGTATAAATATTTATATAATCATAATGCCAACTATGAATGGAGAAGACCATAGAATTATAACTTTCGACGATGAAGAAATTAAAGACATATTCAATGGTGATGTAAACTTTGCTAAACAATTGAGTGAAGAATTTTTTTTATTGGTTTGATGCTAAATTCAATGATAAATATTTTATGAAAGGTATAACTAAACCGGATAAATTTGATAAAATGTTGAAGTTTTTTGAAATTATAGGTGGAGATGAAGATTTAACAAAAATTAAAAATATAATTGATGAAAGACTTTTAGAATATGATTTATTTACATACATAACATTATATTATTCAGGTAAATTGTATAATAAAACGCATAAATAAATAAACAAATAAATAAATATATCAATATTTTTATATATATATATAAATGTCAGAAAATGAAAGTTTTACAGTTACCGATTTAATAAAAACTTGTAATTATTAGTAAGAATGTTAAAGCATTGTCCGAACTTGTTAAGACTATTGATGAAAAAATAAACCAACCTAAAAGCAATAACGAAGACGATGGGGAGAAAATGGATAAAATCTTTGAAAAGAAACAAATAGGACGACCGTCTGGCAGTTTTCAAGATAAGCAAAAGCAATATATGCATATGTTAAATAAGAACAAGATTAAAAGTCCGAAGCAAGAAACTATTGAATTTTGCAAACTGTTTAAGAACGAAGAAGGAAAATACGAACTAATGTAGTAAATATCTAAATATTTCTAATAAATGAATTTATTAGAATTATTTTCAGGCAGTCAAAGCGTAGGTAAAGTTGCTCGTGATTTAGGCTTTAATGTAATTTCTTTGGATTTGAAAAATGCTGATATTAATTGTGATATACTTGATTGGGATTACAAACAATTTGATAAGAACCATTTTGACTTTATTTGGAGTTCGCCACCTTGCACTGAATACAGCATAGCAAAAACAACGGGAATAAGAAACATTGAATATGCTAATAGTATTGTGTTAAAAACATTAGAGATAATTGACTATTTCGGTTTTCCGTATTTTGTTATTGAAAATCCGCAGACCGGATTATTGAAAAGTCAGTCTTTTATGAATGGGTTAAGGTTTAATGACATTGACTATTGCAAATATGGTTTCAGTTATCGTAAGAGAACGAGGTTATGGAACAATCTAACAAACTGGAAAGCGAGACCACTATGTAAAAAAGACTGCGGTAAAGATGTTCATAATAAACATATTGAAACTGCGCAACGGGCACCAAGTGGAAAGCGGGAAAGTTGGGGTGAAAATTATGTAAAGCATAAGCAAGAAGATCTATACAAAATACCTGCTGAATTGATTAGTGAGATGCTGGTTAGTTTATATTAAAAACTACTTAAAGAAATGACCCTATATATAATAAGAACTAATGACTACATTAAAACGCGGTTGTAAAATTACAAATAATATTATGGATTTTGAAAAAGAAGTTAAAAATGATAGAGGATTGATTGAAAAATGCATAGAATGAGTTATTACAATAAAAAATACATAAATATATGTGGCAATTGTAGAAGCAAGGCAATAATTGATTTAGAGGAAACAAAACTAAACATTGAGAAGCAACAGTTTAAATTATTATGTGAAGAACGCGAAGCTTTCGCGTTGCTACGCGAACCTGCTAATGAACCTGAAAACGAACCTGATAATGATATTTAATTTAAATACTTCTTAATATTATTGATAAATATTAAGAATTATTTTATTTTATTCTTTTTAAATAATGAGTAAATTATCAAAAGATGGGGTTTTACATAAACTGTATTTTGATGTCCAAACTGGCTTCGGTTCGGTTAATGAGTTATACAAACGAGCGAATAAAACAGAAGCATCATTTACTTAAGGAAGTGGGCGATTGGTTAAAAAAGCAACCTTCTAAACAAGAGAAAGGATACAGTAAATACAACAGTTATTCAGCACCTTTCGCAAGATATGAATATCAATTAGACATAATGGATATGATTTCACTGATGAAGGCAACGGGAACATCAGATTTAAGCAGTCCCAGATATGGATTAATATGTATAGATATATTCAGCAAGAAACTACACATTGAACCGATGAAGGTTAGAGACGGTGAGACAGTTTATAAAGCAATACTTCAATGCTTCAAAGTATTAGGTCATCCGATGAGTATTTATACGGATGATGACGGGGCATTCACAGATAAGAAATTACAAGAGTATTTAGAAGGTGAAGCAATAAGAAGCATAATAACATTGACACTCGCGAATGTGGCTGAACGATCCATTCGCACAGTTAAGAAGATGTTAGGAGACAGAATAAAAGCGACTAATAGAACTTGGACGAGTTTATTACAAGCAGTCCTAAACAAGTATAATCAACAAATGACACACGGGACAACAAAACTTACACCTAATGAAGCACACAAAGACGAAAACGCAGTGGAAGCGAAGGCGAACTCATTAATGAAAGAGAAATATTTACGAAAGTATCCTAAATTACATGTCGGTGATAAAGTCAAAATTTATAACAAAGGAAAAGGTAATTACACATCAAGAAAAGAAACCACTTCAAAGTGGCATAATCATATATACACCATTTCAAATCAGGTCGTGATATGATGCTTAATAAGTATTATGTGTCTCAAACCCTTCTCAACCATATTATAAAGTTCTTCATCGTGTAAAAGTTCAAGTTCAATTCCCGTTTTTAAGAACATCGCGCCCCAAGCAAAGTTAGGTAATGTATAATAATGGGCTGGGTCTAACTCATAATCTGTTTGATATTGTTTTCTGAAATTTTCATATACATCGGCTAATAATAATACATTTGTTTCTAAATATAAATCGTGATGTTCACCAAGGTTTTTAATGTTAAATTGCTTCCATATTAGTTTTGCTCTTTCATAGTCAGCATCGCTTATATCTTCTTCACTTAATCTACTGTAAAAATGTTTCTTTTCTGGTAGTTCAGTGTCATTAAATTTATTGAAGTCATTACAATAATCATAAGGATAAACCCCCTTTTCTGTCAGTAAAAATAAATCTTTTTCATTTTTAATGTATTTACCTTTGGAACTGTATTTGAAATGGTTTTTCCAGTCAGGTCTCAACTTATTCTCTTCATATTTTGCTAATTTAGCAAGTTTTTCTAATGATGATGATAAGAAACTGAAACTATCCTTAAATTCAAGTCTGTTTAATGAAAATGTAATAAACTTCTCATTGTTCTGTGCTATTACTGATATGCTTTCTTTCTTTGTATTTAACTGTTCAAGATTAGATATTATTAGGTGAGCATCATAGTTTTTAAGATGGTGAAAGAATGCAGGTACATGATATTTTTAAAGCCATAGTCTATATTGCATTTCATATGTGCCGCTCCTCTGTATAATCCTGTAAAGTGGCAATGGTCAGCAACTTTCTTTTTCGCTTCTACTCTGTTTTCAAAAGCGCGATTACATAAGAAACACTTTTTAGCTTCTAAATATTTAATTTCATCTAAATCTGTCATATCAATATCTTTTGATTCTTTCATTTGTTCCATAACATCATCTCTAATATTGTTTAATGTTTCACAGAATTTATCCATACAATCTTCGCCTCTATATAAAAATGGTTTCATTTCTCCACTGTAAGCATTAACAAGGTTAAGCATATAACCGCTGGGTTTATGGTTCTGATAAGTCCCTTTGATTCCATCTGATGTTTCTGTTGTTAAACATTCAAAATCACCATAAATAACAAAGGGTGCTTTCAGTTTCTTAAAACGCTTTTCAAACTTCATTGATGTTCCTTCTTCTGGCATTTTGCTTGTTGAATGTCATTTGCCATACAACCTTTTATTAAGTGAGAATTTAAAAGCTTTTCTGTTGTAAAACCGCGTTGGCAGTATCTGCAACAAAAAGTTTTTCCTTTGTATTTATTAACTTGACTACCCATTAATCGATTATAATCTTTTATTAAAACATAGTGTTCGCAAAGCTTGCGAGCCTCTGGTGAAGCATCATTATCATCTTTTTCAATTCGTAATAGATTGATATGACAAGATGGTCTTTCAAGCTTTGTTATTCTGTCTGCTCTGATGGTTTGGTTCTCATCTTCAACATAAGCATTAACTGATATAGAATGTTGGTTAATTGTTTCAATTGTGTCAATGTCATCGTTGGATGCTGGAAAATTCACACCATCCCATTTAATTAGACTTTCAGTAGTTATTAATTTCTTGTAGTGTCTCATATGTTGTGGATGGTCTTTCTTGAAGCCTTCATAAAATTTACATAAAACACAGTATTTTAAACATAATTCATCATCATTTTGAATGTTGATACACGCCTTTTTCTTTGAAATCCATTCTGGTAGTTCCATATATTTACCTGCTCTGTTCGGGTTGTATTTGTCGTAGTGGAAGGTGATTTTGTTAATCTTGTTAATCTTCAAGCCTGAATGTTTCAAAGGTGAGTTTTCAATTTGTAGTTCAATATCTTTCGGTATATTTTCCAATGCCTTTTTCAAATCGCCTACATTCAAAATGTTGTATCTCCTGCTCCTCATATTGTGCTTTATTGTATATTTTCCTCAGTTGGTTCATCTTCTCCATCATCCTCTTCTTGCTGACTAACTTTATCAAAATTAACCTCAACATCAATCAGTAGTTTCATTGACTTTGCTTGTTGTAAAAACTCTGTTAGTTTTTTTTCTTGCCATAAAAGATATGTTAATCCTTTGTATCCCTTGAATGGTATGTTGGATATTGAATATGTGTCGGCGTACCCTTTCAATGCTGAAAATGTCTCTGATGTTTTTGCTCCTGCTCTAATCCTGTATTTTTGGATCGTTTTAATGCCTCTCATTGTGTTTGATGCTTTTTTAAGAAGATTAAATCGTTTGAAACCTTGTGTGTTGCTGACTTGATTGAGTTTGTTTTGAAGTGATGTTGATAATGGTTTGTCTTTGTTGTAATAGTATTCTTTGTTGTTGATGATTAGTTTTTTCAATGGTTTGTTATTCTTCCCTGTTTTTATTTGACCTTCATTATTGGATATTAGATATTCAATTACTGAACCTGTGCTGTATTCCCCTGCCATTTCTCTATACTATATAAGGTATTTTCTCTTTAAGTCCTTTTGGGGGCGGGTTTAAGGGGGAGCCCTGTTAAAAACTAAAAAACGCTCTGAGCTCCCACAACCGAAGATGATGTCGTCGTCATCAACCTGGCGCGAAGCAAAAAGAGCACAAGATCACAATGACACAAATGACACAAATGAGACAATAAGGAACTTGCTGTCAATCAAAAAGCAGGTAATGAGACCTTTTTTTTTCACTCGCGCTTCGTGGATTGTTATTCAGATTAAATTGGATTTGCCACCATTTCACAGTGTCTTATCCACAATGGTGCTACTGACCAATGGCAAAACTGGCATTAAATGATTGGTTATTAAATGAATGGGTCAAAAAGTGCTCCAAACACACTGACCCTGATTGTGAGGTGTCTGTGGTCAAAAACGATTGTCGCAACCACTGCACCATTCCTCTTTAAGGATATGATTAAATGTCAGGATTGAACATCCTATGCATTGGAATGCATACCCCCTATGCATTGGAATGCATACCCCCTATGCATTGGAATGCATACCCCCTATGCATTGGAACGCATACCCCCTATGCATTGGATTGCATAGTATTGACATACATATGGTTAGAATCCTATGCATTGGAATGCATACCCCCTATGCATTGGAATGCATAGCCCCTATGCATTGGAATGCATACCCCCTATGCATTGGAATGCATACCCTAATGTAATGGGAATGTGTCCCTAACTAATTCTGATGCATTGAAACATCACCGTTAGGGAGTGAGGCTTTGCTTTGAGCAATGCCCTTTCTCACACCAACCAAAACTTCAAGAATTCTACACATCTTGTCTTTGTTGAAGTTGTTCTTCTTGTAGCACTGGGACTTGATTGAAGCGTTCAGCAACTGCTCGGTCTTGTTGAAGATGTCGTCAAAGAAGGTCCTGACCTTTATAAGGTTCTTCACCTTCTCATTCATCTCAAGCATTGACTGAAATTTGACGTCATTGTTGGCCTTTCCGTGCTCGAACTTATCAAGGACTGACTCCAAATCGTCAGTGTTCATGTTCTCAAAGACTTCTTGTAGTGTTATTTCCTCACACTTAACGGTCTTCGCAGCAAACTTGTATGCCTCCTCAAGCTCGGACAATGTAGGTGTCTCAATGGTGACAACCTCCACTGGGTTATTCGTTATACTCTTCTTCAAAAAGTTCTTCATAATCTTCTTGGGTGGCATTGTTGTAAGTGAGGGAGTGAGAAACAAAACCTTTCAACCAAAAACGGCTTCAAGTCAAGCAAGTCTCCAAATCAAGATCTCAAGTTGTCAATGACACACAACCTACAATTTGCAGATAGAGCACTTTTTACAAAATGCGTGGGTCTCGCTACAATGGGAAACGCTACATACGACATCACCTTGAAGCTTTGCGTGGTTCATCAGTTAAGAAACACTTAATCACTGTTTCAAAACCTGTTGAACCACATATGCGAATTGGTGGTTTCAAGACCTATTGGTCATCTTCGCTTTCGCTGGAGCTTGTGGTAGTCTTGTCATTCTTCAAGGGGAGCGTCGCATCATCCGCGGTAGTCTTGTCATTCTTCGGGGGGAGCGTCGCATCATCGCTGGTAGTCTTGTCATTCTTCAAGGGGAGCGTGAGGTGGCCAATCACATCATCGTTGAAAGTAGCCTTGAGCGCATCATCTTTCTTGAGACCCTTGATGTTTGGGATGTTGAGGAATGGCTTTCGACCGTTTGCCTCAATCTCCACATCACTCACCTTTAGCATCATCTTTTTGTAGAGCGTGTCTTTAAGCTTCTTCTCAAGCTGACCCTATTCTCCTCAACGGTGGTGTCCTGCTTGTCTTTTGTGATGCCGAGATGGAGCTTGAGCGTCTTTGACATACCCGCCAACTTTGAAATCTCATCCTCAACCATTGTGAGTTCATCTTCTGCCTGTTGCACAGACATCGCGGAAACTCTGGCTTCAAACTTCTCATCTGACACAGGGCGAGTAGGAAACCTCACCGAGTAGAACTGATTATCCTTGACAACTGTCTTCTTTGCTTGAGAAGAAGCTGCCGCCATCTTTGCTGTGAGGTTGAAACAGCAACACTTGTCAATTGAGCCAAAAGGACACTAACAGCAACAAATTGCATCATCAGCTTTTACATCTACAACTATCATCAGGCGCAACACTTTAAAAAACAGGTCGGGCGCACCCCAGCAGGTTGATGGCGTTGAAGAGGATTAAACCCTAACATCAGGAACACAGCGCAACACAAACATAAACGAAAACAACAGAACCCATCCCAGAGAGCTGACCGCCCTGATAGACGAAAGCGTTGATGTTGAATTTCTCGCTGTGGCACCTGACGGGAGGAAAGTCGTGTTTTGAAAAACAACAACTCAACCAAACACAAACATTTATATATCCTTCGTCAATGTCCCCCAGAAAGCCTTAAAATGGTTTGAAACCTGAACCTTGAAAATGTCAAAATGTTAGACCGTTCTTAAATGAAAAAAGGGTAAAAATGTTGAGAAATTTTAGGAAAATTCCCCACAATCCCTATTTGTGTTTTGAACAAAATGGTTTGCTTGTTGAAAACTGACCCTGAACCCTGAAGCCCTGAACTGAAAATACCCTACCCCAGACGCCCTATTTTACTAATTTCCCCCCCCCCCCCCAAAAAAAACCGGTACGTATAGACGTCGGGCGGGGGGGGGGTTAGGGGGGGGGTTATCCTCTATCCTCTCTTAGGTGTCCGACACGCCGAGCAATGTCGGCGGACTTCATTATCTAAAGGCTTGATATGTGCCATCTCCGAACAGAATGAAAAAGGAGAGGTCTGGGCAAGCCTTGTGCGACTGCCCTGAATCTTAGTGTTGCCTTCAAGTGTCCAAGGCAATTTGGGCACCTTCTGAATATTGGTCCCATGACTTGTTTAGGAAGATTACGCATGAGACTTGTTGGATTCAAACTTCTAAGTTTAGTGTCAAGATCACGGCGACCGAATGCGCAAAAACCAAGGGAGCTGAGAATACTTCACTAATTCCATTATGGACTTAGTGTCCATATTTTGGACTTTTGAGGATTCTCAATTATAAAATAGAGTCTTCGGTTCAGCTGGACCACCGTCCACAAACCGGCGCAAGCCATACAAACGTCTGGTTGTTGCTCACGGATATTGCATTGGTGTGCCGACCTTCAAACCTGTTAGAGCTGACAGAGTCGGGTGCCGCCTGCGAACACTTCCAAGACATGGATCTGACCTCCAGTCACGCAGTTCCAATTGGCAAATTTCACAAGTATGGTCTTCTGTGTAAAAAAGCCTGTTGATGAAGCTGGTGCTGGTTCTGCGGAATCTGGTTGGTCTTGGCTGTCTTTTTGTTTATCCGCTGATGAAGCTGGCGCTGGTTCTGCAGAAGCTGGTTGATCCTTGGCTGCTTTTTGTTAATCCGCTGATGAAGCTGGGACACAGGGCCAATAGGGTGGTAGGTGGTTGGTTGGTTGGTTGTTGCTTGGTTGCTTGGTTGCTTTGCTTGGCGCCTCGGTAGGACGAAGGGATGGGAGTGTAGGTTTAGGGTAGGTTTGGTAGGGTAGGTTAAGGCCCGGCATCGACTTAACATCCTCAGAGTCGTTTTCAACATCCTGCATCACCAGGCTTTGGTTCAGGTTGGGTTTAGGGTGGGTTCCAGGTTGGCTTGGATCCGGGCGGCCAGAGCAAATTGGTGCCTGTGCTTGGGGATGGGTTTGGCTGGTTTAGGGTGGGTTTCAAATTGGCTTCGGCCATGGTTGTGTTTAAGCCCACTTGGGTGGTTTAGGAAACACAACCACGAGCGAAGCCATTTTGCAACCCACCCTAAACCAGCCCCAAACCCATCCAAGACTAACCCCAAGAAGCCCTACATAAACCAGTGCTAAACCATCTACCTCAAGCACAGCCACAAGCCAAGCCTGAGCCAACCTGCAACCCACCCTAAACCAAACCTAAACCAAAGCCTGGTGACGCTAATGATGTTGAAAACGTGAGGATGTTAAAAACGATGCTGAGGATGTTAAAACGATGCCAGGCCTGAACCTGCCCTAAACGGACTACCCTAATCCCACCCCAAACCTTGTCCATTAGTGTCTCCTTTTGCGCACGCCGTGGCACAGCCATGAAGCTGGTGCTGGTTGCAGAATCTGGTTGGTCCTTGGCTGTCTTTTTGTTTATCCGCTGATGAAGCTGGTTCTGGTTCTGCAGAATCTGGTTGATCCTTGGCTGTCTTTTTCTTTATCCGCCGATGAAGCTGGCGCCGGTTCTGCAGAAGCTGGTTGATCCTTGCCTGTTTTTTTACATCCGCTGATGAAGCTGGTGCTGGTGCTGCAGAAGCTGGGTGGTCCTCGGCTTGCCGATGAAGCTGGTGCCGGTTCTGCAGAAGCTGATTGATCCTTGCCGATGAAGCTGGTGCTGGTGCTGCAGAATCTGGGTGGTCCTCGGCTTGGTTCTGCAGAATCTGGTTGATCCTTGGCTGTCTTTTTGTTTATAGCTGGTTCTGGTTCTGCAGAATCTGGTTGATCCTTGGCTGTCTTTTTGTTTAGCCGCTGATGAAGCTGGTTCTGGTTCTGCAGAATCTGGTTGACCCTTGGCTGTCTTTTTGTTTAGCCGCTGAGAGTTTTCTTTTCAATTTGTATGTGCTTTCACAAAACTGGAGCTTCCTTTTGAGATTTTCTTTCGAGTTTCGATTGGCCCTAGTATTTCTGGAGCTTAGTTTCCATGTGAATATGTTTCTCTCGGGCTTCCTTTTGAGAATTTTCTGTGGAGTTTCCATGTGTAGTATTGCTGGAGCTTCCTTTTGATATTTTGTTTTGAGTTTCCATGTGATTCAATATTGCTGGAGCTTCATCTTGACATTGTTCTGTTGGGTTTCCATTTGATTTAATGTCCACCTAGGATTAGTACACGGGGGTCCCCCCCCCCAACGATGGGGGCACCTTGAATAGTATGTTGAGATCCAGTTCAAGTGAGTTTCCATTTGACTCAGTATTGGCAGACTTGAGTTTCCATTTGATTTAGTATTGCTGGAGCTTCCTTTTGAGATGTGGAACTGAGTTTCCATTTGATTTAGTATTGCTGGAGCTTCCTTTTGAGATTTGGAACTGAGTTTCCATTTGATTTAGTATTGCTGGAGCTTCCTTTCGAGCTTCCTAAGAGGTAGCTGCAGTTCGGGAGTTGCATTTTTCAGGGGGGCCAATGTATCAAGACTTTATTGTAGGGGCCCCTGGAATAAAGTCTCGGGCTTAAAATTTGGGGGGCTGAAGTACTACCCCCTTTGTGGGTTTGACGGTGGGCAGTTTTTAAGCAAGAGACATGTAAGGAAACTTGAGTTTGGGCAAGGTCTGCAGCTTGGATTTTGGGAAGAAAGAAGCAAGCTTCACCAGCATCACCTTGGATTGTTTTTGAACTTGGCCAGTTGGGTAGCTAAGAGGTAACTGCAATTAGGGAGTTGCATTTTTCAGGGGGGCCAATGCATCAAGACTTTATTATAGGGGCCCCTGGAATAAAGTCTTGGGCATAAAATTTGGGGGGCTGAAGTACTACCCCCTTTGTGGGTTTGATGGTGGGCAGTTTTTAAACAAGAGACATGTAAGGAAACTTGAGTTTGTGGAAGGTCTGCAGTTTGGATTTGGGAAGAAAGCAGCAAGCTTCACCAGCATCACCTGGGATTGTTTTGAATTTGCCTGGCTATCTCTCCTCTCCTTCCTCTCCTTCCTCTCCTTTTTCTTTTTTTGATTTTTGTTTTTTTCTAAATAAAAATGGGCAGGGGTGGCGGGTGCTTGTCTTTATTGTAGGTGCATTTATTAATTATTTTGGGCCCCCCATTTGTCTTTATCACAGGTTCATTTATAAATCCTACGTGGACATTAGTATTGCTTCCTTTTCTTTTGAGTTTCTCCTCTTGTTTTTATTTGATTTAGTATTGCTCGAGCTTCAATTTAAGAACTTGGAGTTTGGATTTGCTGGGCTGATGGACCATACTAAAAAGGGGGTTAAAAGGTACCGGACTTCTAGAAACCCGCAGCACGCAACACAGTCAGCCCAGTCAGCCTCCTTCCCACCCACAACACGGACCGCAGCAGCCGCGCCTCTGTCTTGTCAACGTGACCGTGGGGTGGTGGGGGGAGGGGTGTTGCTTTTGCTTCGCATGTTGACCCTGCAACATCCATTACCATTTTGGCTCAAGGCCCCTCTTGTATAATAGGTAACGCAGTACTCATTCTGCAGCCATTACAAAAGGAGAGCGCCTTGCAGGAATAATCCCCACTATTGGCATATTGGACCCTCTTGCAGAATAGATCCAGGGAACACATTTATTCTCTACTACCACAAGGCACCTGTTCCCTTTTGGGACACGGTGCCCCTGGCAGTGCGGGTTTTCCGCAGAGATCCATACACAATGCCATCCGATGGAGAAGGCTTCATGGAAGCTTATTCAAGGGGTGGCCGATCATCCGGCTACACTGAAGAGACGCTCAATTTATCGATGACCGCCAAGCAGCCGCCATCGTACGACGGAAGAGTCAGCTGGTTTAGATATGACTGGGTACCTTCACCACCATCGAGGCATCAAAAGAGGACCCATCCTCAACAGCCGTCTCATTAGAGACGCTCACATGTAGAAGGCAGTCCTCCAGAATGACCTCTTGCAAGATCCTGACAAAGGAGTCAACTATTTCAAGAACACGCTGATGTTCTTCCTGAAAGGGTCGACCAACGTGTACTCATACAGACTTCTCAGTTTCTTCAATCACAGAAGGCAGATGATCGCATCCAAGTTTGAAATCCTCTTGGTGAGATTGAGGGCAGCCTGGATGGACTTGATGCCCACACATACGGCACAGTCGCCAGAGTTCCTAGCATCAGTACAAGATGCCAGCGCAAAAAAAATTGCCGCGCACCAGCAAGCAGCTGGTGCACGAGCGCCGCCTCCAGATCTGCTACAAGTCGGCAATCCAGAAGTACTCAGGCAGTACCTCACCGGCATGCCGACAAGGCACAAGGACGCTTTTCGCCTCAGCGACAACCTCATTGCACAATTTTTCATAATCCAGAGTGAATTAGCAGATCAGCAGGGAGAAAGACTGATCAGCGCAATGTCATTGAGAAACATCTCGCTTGAGAATTCCACCTACGAGATGATGAAAACTCAGTGCCACGACCTCTTCATCACGACCAGAACATCCATCCAAGATCCATCCATCCAACCTCCCGGAGGAAATCGGAGTAATACCTTCTACATCCTGGAATCGGGGTAATGCCTCCTACGAAGGCTTCTGGGTGGAGGACGAAGAAGGACTAGAAGGTTTCATGTCAACCAACGATGAAGAGACATTTTGGGTGTTGGAGGAGAACGATGCGTTCATTGCAAGAAAGGTGTTTGGGCGGATTTTCAAGTTCAAGAAGAGAAAAGGAAAAGGAAATTCAACAAGCAAAAAGCCAACGAGGTGGCTTCAAACCCTTTTGAACAGGTAGCTCTGGCGGGAAGGCCAATATTACCAATGAATACCAGGATCCCTACGACCGGGCATATTGGGGAAAAGGCAAGGGAAAGACGGGAAAGAAAGGAAAATAGAAATCCAAGATCCCTATGATGGAAGCAAAGGTTATCCATCCTATGACCATGGCAAAGGAAAAGGCGGACAAGAAAAATGGAACTCCAAAACGTTAGCAGCCATCGCAGAGAAGACGGAGGAGCAGCCCGCCATCCAGCGTGCCAGCCCCATGGATCTGGAACATCCATTGTCCAGGGTCGCATAGGTCGGATTGCGCTGTGGGTTGAGGACAGGCGCCATCAGCTTTGTTGCCAAAATTGCCAAAAAGCTTTGATTTGCTGTCGCTGCTCTATTGGATCAGCTTCTCGTGGATGGCGTCTTTCTCATGCTGCTCATATGCGTCATGGAATGCCATCATCGCTTGTCCTGTGCTGGATGTCCATGGGATGAGTACCGGATCCCAATCTTGATCTTCCCAACCGGCCTAGTGCAGTCTGCCCCATAATGCAAACCTCATCTCCTATCAGTACATCCCGGCCGAGACCAAGTTCACTTTTGCAAACAGAGTAAACTGGACCTTGCGCCTCAGGTATCACACGACACCTCCATGCAGCACCAACATCGACATCCTTGAACAAGGCACTGTACCGATCCTCCAAAGCGTCAGTCAGATGCGGAACCTTTACATGACCGTCGAGCACATGACAAGATCACATGTAAGGCTTTTGGCATGAACCGTCAAGCAGTTCCAGTATCCGGCGCAGGACATGCGCTCGTCGATCTTGCTGGAGTAACAAGAGTGAAGGCCCACGGAGATCGCCGCCAAGGGCCTCACCAACTACGTTTTACGACGATGACAACAGCATCCGTTTCCCCTCGAGGGAACACTCAGGGAGTGAACAAGTCTGTGCATCCAAAAAATCCGAGGCGAAGGAAGAGATAGCGACTCCAACAATCATTGGTTCTCTCAAGCAGGATCACTGTATTTTAGACAAGAAGAACAATCAGCTCACCCGTGTGCACATTACGCCTCGCAAAGCGTTGTTCACACCAACGGGAGCGAAGGAGTGTCCAGTTAATCCTGACAACGTCCGCCGAGAGCGTACAACGGAAATCACTGATGCATCCAAAGGTGGAGATATCCAGAAATCCTTGAAGACAATTGGAGACTTACATGCCAGGCGAAAAAATTGCTCAACCTGTGGAAAGGCAAGACCAGAATCCGAAATTTGTCTGTAGTCATATGATGAAGCGCTGAAAAAGCTTCTGGTTTGGACAATCGCTGATGAATTCTGCCTAAGGCAAGCGGAAGTGACGTGGGTTCTTCCCTGGATGGCGTTGCAGGATCTGGCTCAATAGTTGACTGGCCCTTCTTGTCGATGATCCTGTCTGCTGCCGATCCTGAACCTGATTGAGGACTCGTGCGCTTCACTTGCCAAAATCAATCTACGATCTATTTGACAAAATCCGAAGTGAGTGTGAAGTTTGTCAGGAGGCAAACATGCACCATCACGAAGCAAGACGGGTAGACATGACATGAACTGGAGAACACCTGGATGGAGCAACGACATTGCTCACCGCTGAGGCAATGACAACTACGCAGGAAGCCGAGAACATCACTGTCCTCAGGAACTACTTTGACCAGTACCACCTGCAGCCAAAATCAGTTGTCGGCGATCAGGCCTTCATGACGGGGACATGAGAACATTTCTATCAATCCCTCGACATTACACCAGTATCGAATCGAGCTGAATCAGCAGTTCGGTTATTGAAGGCTCAGCTGAAGATCATGCTCCATTCAATTAAGTCGGGCAATGTAGCGGCGACATTGAAGAAAGTGACATACCGACAACTTGTGAAGGCAGCAGCAACTGTCAGAAATCAAACTGTCACCTACGGGGGCGTAACACCTCTGGAGGTCGCGTTCGGACGAAGACCTGCAGATCTCGTCCAACTTGATGTCGCAACACCAACTCAATTGACGATCGACAGGAATGAGGAAGAGCTTACAGCAATCCAAATCAAGCAGCTATCCAAGCAGGCATTCCAAGGCTCGTCAGTCCGAGGACATGCGAGACCTTGCTCAGAACTTCAGGATGAGCTCCAAACCTCTTCAGTTGAAGGACAAGGTATTTTACTGGCAGAAACACAAATCCCAGATTTGCTCCGACGGAAGTAAGGGAGGAATATGGCTGAAGGAAGAGTCATTTCCTTGGAAGGAGCAACGGTTGGACTTGATCTCGGAACAGGACTCATCAAGGTCAACGTGACGAAAGTCAGAAAGGATGAAACCATCCCTCTGGGGAAACCTGGAGTTGATTTCTTATTGCCTGATGAGAAAGAATTCTTGCAGGAAGAACAAGGAGGCTCTTCAACCGATTCCAAGAAGAAGGGATCATCCATTCCAACCCCGAAGCCAGCATCCTCACGACCATTACGCATTGCTGGAAAGTCAAGTCCACAGCCTGCAGCATCAAGACCTGCAGAGAACATGTTCGCGGAAGATATGACATCCATTCCTGAACAAGCACATTGGAATTGTGTACGTAAGGGAAAGATCCACGTCCTCGAGATCTTTGCAGGGAGTGCGAGATTCAGTCAATGCTGTGCACTCACTGGTATGAAGGTTCGGACACTAGTTGACATCCGCAACGGATTTGGCGTAATGACATCCAAGGGACGAGACATGGTCATGGAGATCATCAAGGAGCAAGCGCCTGACCTCATCCTCATGGCTGGTCAAACATGCAGAACATCCAACAAGACCAACAGAAGCTCTGGGAAAAGCAAAAGCACTACATTATGATGGTTGAGTTTGTGGCACCCATCGCGCGATATCAGCTGAATCACAGAAGATATTTCATCATCGAAAATCCTCACACATCCAGAATCTGGTGTTTGCATTGCGCGCAGCAACTTTTTTCAGATCCCTTCTACGCATACGGACTGAAAGATCCTGAGTCCGGACTCAGAAGTCTCAAGCCAACCAGCTTGATGCACTGCTTACCTTCCAAGGTAATGAGACCGATTTTCAGAAAGTGTAAAAATTTTGCCAGTTCAGTAAGACATGAGCATCAACCCCTTGAGGGAAATGCCGGCACTTTCGGAAGCGGAAGCAGAACACTGGCACAGGTATATCCTTACCAGTTCTGCCAGGATCTCGCGCACATCATCCTGCGTTACCTCAAGGTGAAACCGCTTGACAATGAAGTGTGCCTCCTCAAGGACATTTTCGAGCCATTCACCGGCAGGCTGATATTCTTCGAAAGGAGCAGTCAACATGACTAGCAGCAGCGCCGCTGTTAGAATCCAGGACCTCCCGTTCAACAAGAATGTTCAACCATTGGTCATCCGAGAATCGCTAGTCCAAAAAGTTTCAGAAGACACTGAAACGGTGCTCTCCACAGACTGAAACCGACGTTTTCAATCAAGATCCTAATGACTGGCGATGTCAGAACATGTGGAACCGTTGCAAGAAGTTGAGACAGTTGTGCGTCTCATCTACACAGTACGATGCATGCACGGCATACGCCCACACGATTGGCATCAACATGCCTATCAATTCACCTCCGGACGATGCCATCATAGCCTTCTGGCAACCAGATCAGCTAAAGACGTGGCAATCATCAGTCCATCATTCATTCTCAGATGCTCCGGCTGTCAAGCCGATGCCCGCCGAGGTCGATCCTATGGATCCGACCAATTCACCCCGACCTTCTGACACAGAGCAGCCACCTGCTCAACCGGACCTCCAACTTCACCGGACGAGCGCGTGTCAGATCCTCCTCCGGATTCTCCACATCAGCCTGATCAGAATGATCGACCAGATCATCCCGTGCCGCCAGAGCCACCAGGTGTATCACCAGACAGTCCAGTAGATCCACGCTGGCCACGTGACAAACCAGGCGAAGGAAATCCCGCAGTCATTTCGTCCTCAAGTGGGCTATCGACTGGGGGGTGATTTTCCTTTGCCGTCTCAGTCGCAACCATCTCAACCGATTCTTCCGACTGTCGTGGTGCCATCGCCACCTGCAATTCTGACAAACCCCGAAGCAGAAAACGATGATGAAGAGCTTGAACTGCCTAATCTTGCGCAGGAAGAAACAACTGCGCCTCCTGCGCAGAGCAGATCACCCAAGAAGCAGAAGACAGGAAAGAAGAAGCCAGGTGAGAATCCAGACGACGAAGATTCGACTGGATCATCTCCAGGAATGAACCTGCAGCTTCACCCAATTTCAATCCGAACAATCCAGCCAACTTGCCGTGAGGAAGAACTCCTCCCTCACGTTCCAACTTCATCCGGCACTGGAAGTTCACAGAGAACTATGCAGCACACTGGCCGAGACGAAGATGAATCAGAAGACTCTCAGAGGACGAGGCAAGCCGACCTTGTTCTTGATGAGGCGCGTTGGTCACTCATGACATCCGACCAGAAGATCTGTGCTAATACTGGATGTGAGAGATATTGAAGGAAACCCTGTCCTTCTTGGACGCGTAAAAGGGACCTTCAAACCATCCAACAGATGTGGATTCTCTCATCAGAATACACAGACAAGAATCATGTTGACCGGCTTTGCAAGAACATGACAGACAATGACCGAGCACTCTTGGTATTGTACTCACCCAAGCAAGAATCCTTGAAGGCTTCATCCACATCCGCACTTATCGGTAAGAAGCGGAAGGAAGCAACAGCTACTGAGAGAAAAGCTTACCAGAAGCAATTCCTTGAAGAGTGCAAATCTTGGCTTAACAATGAAGTGTTCGACTTAGTCGACACACGAAAGATTCATGACAGGAATTGGGTCACCGGTCGCTGGGTTCTTACCCTAAAGCGAGACAAAGACGGGAACTTCCTCCCGATGGGTCCTCCAAGGTTTTCAAGATAAGCAGAAGAACGATCAGCAGACAGACAGTCCTGCTGCATCCAGGAGTGGCTTCCGCCTTGCGATCGAAGCAGCCGCAAATAAGGGCTGGAAGAAATTTCACATGAACCTGAAAACAGCATTCCTTCAAAACAAACCATACGATCAGAATCGTGACATTATTTGTCAAATCCGTCCTGAAATGGGGTATCCGCCACACATCGGCGCGCGTATGAAGAAGCCTGCTTATGGGCTGAATGATGCACCACGCAGATGGTGGAACATCCAAGACTCGGCGCTCCGTTCGCACGGATTAGTGCCAACACAAGCAGACCGTTGTACATATGTTTACTATGGTAAACAGCTTCCAAAACCCACACCGATCAGTGAAAAGAAATCATCCAATACATTCGATCTTGAAGGAGCAGTCGATTACCTCATGGACCCCGTTTCCGGCAACAACGCCAAGAATCGACAAGTTCATGGAGCACTTTCTCTTCATGTACATGATCTTCTTATGACCGGGGATGACGTGTTAGAGAAGGAAATCATGGGACGACTTCGTAAAGATTTTGAAGTCAGTTCAGAAGACCACCGTGCACTTGAGGTTGTTAGTGCACATTCGCTCCGCCATGGTGTATTTCTTCCGTAGCGCCGCCCACATCCTTTGATCCAGGATCAGCGCAGAGGTCCTCGGCTTCGGACTTGGCCTTCAAGTACGGCTTGGACTTGCCCTTCTGGTTCCTCATGGACGTAGCGGTCATCTAACTCCTTGGTCCGTCGATCACCACCTTCTGCCCGGCGCTGACCAAGTTGGCTTCCGTCTTCCTCCAGGTTCGGTGACCTTGTATAGGCTTTCTGTATGCTCCGGCGCGAACAAATTGTTTGTCTGCTGGAGATGGATTCGGACAACTGCCCGTCCTCGTTCAGCGTACAGCTGTCTCGCTGCTCTGCCCGGGGGTCACCTCTATGGCTACGTTGTCCGCGCGAAGCGGTACCTTGCCAGCGCATCCCGACGATCCTGTGGCTCGCTCTTGCCAAAAAACAAAGCAGAAGTACTCGCAGTACTGGGTGGCCTGACAAGTCATTCCTGCTATGTAAGGGATAGAGGTCGATCAGCAACCCAGCAAGATTCCCACGCAACGGAAGTGAGCCAGCAGATCAGCGACGCCTGGCTGCACCAATGGCCGTGTACCGCAGCCCAACTACTTGCCCCGCAGCAGCACACAGACAAGGTGAGGCAAGACCACCAGTCAACTATCAGCCCCATGGGCCGTTGAATCAAGTGATCGTGCACATGGTGTCAATGGTAAAGTCAGTGTGCTGTGAACTAACCAGTGAATTCAGCAGACAAGAAATTTATCCTTGGCACCAAATAATATGGTGCCCAATGTGCCGCACTTGAGCTGGCGCCAGACCTCAGCTGATTTTTATCAGCTAGCCAACCGATGATTGAGCTGTGTTGTGTGTGTGATCATGAAGCACTTTCACACGATTCCCACAACAAGGCAAGTGCTGTGGACTGGCGTGCTGCTTGGGGTTTTCGAGGTATGCGTGAACGCATCGCACGCTTTGGCCTGGGGGAGCTCACACGATCCGGTACGTGTGTTATAAAACGGGCGCCGCGTGAACGATTAACATGGTTTTGCAATATATGTGGCGATCATGCATGGCCGGATGTGCGCTCTGCGATACATGTGCCGCCGATGCGCTGGCGTAAGAAATAGTTCGACACATATGGATCCTGAGCTTCAGTGGCTGTATGCATATACCCACTTTCACTTAAGCGATTGTCTTGGAACAAGATAATGCATAATTAAAGAGCCAATATCCCAATGCTTTCACGTTGAATGCAACATGACCGTGTCGTCCACATTGGAACTTCCACCTCCAAGCCCTTGAAGTAAACCTTCTGCTGCTTCATGTAAAGGATCGCGCCCAAGGCATCCCATGCGGCAATGGACAACAACAAGGGGGTGTTGCCGGTCGTCACTTCGGCAGACTGAACCCCCCCAAGGCGACCGCCCACAAAAATTGGAATCTTCCATACTCGCACTCGGCGCGAGGCGCTGCTGCCGTGGAAGATCTTCGTCTTCGCGGTCTCCTCGCATCTAAAATTCTCCGGCAAGTGCTGCTCATAGGCAAGCCTCCATGCCGTGCTACGCATGCAGGAAGCGCAGGCGGTGTCGAGTGGGGCTACTCGAGACATCTAATTCTCACCTCCCAAATTGGTGATTTGCCCGCAGCGCCAGCTTGGTTTGGACATCAAGGGAAAGGGGGCTCTCTGAATTCTCATGCTCCGCCTCAGTGGTCATGAACGACCACGTAGGCCCTTGCGGAGTGGGCTCACTCCGGAGAACCGCGGCCAGGAATGGTTGCCTTTTCGTAGGACAACGAATCCAATGAAGCATGACGACCAGCACGGTTGGTACATTAATGTCCACCAGAACCTTGCCATCGACAAACTTCAGGAGATCACCTTTGACAAGTATCTGAAGGATGATACACCACTCACTCCTCAATTGAGATTCTGGCCCCTTCGTGGGAAGACCCGAATAACAGGTTCTCCAGACGCATCCTATCGCAATAATGAAGACAAGTCATCCCAACGTGCACATGTTATCTTTCTTGCAGAGCGGAGACATCTTTGCCAGGGCTCATCGAATTCGAGAGGCTCACTGGTCTACAAGATCACCGCTACAACCATGTCCACAACTGTTGCCGAATTGCACGGACTGATGCGTTGTTACGGTTCATCCGTATTTCTTCGCGGACTCTGGTCAGACATTACAGGCGAAGTCGCAGATGTTCATATCCGCACTGATGCTAACAATCTTGTCACAACAGCATCCACAACTCATCAACCAGAACAGAAAGAAACAATGCACTTAATCCAAATGGTGCGAAAGGAGAGCAATAGTGGACAAATGCCCGATCTCGCACATGTACGAAGCGAGGACTGCCTAGCGGACTCGCTGACAACACACTCCGCGAAGGCAGATGAGTTTATCAAGGCAGTATTGTCAGGCAACCTCATGAATGTGGACGCTCATCCACCATTCCGCACCATGTTGCAGAACGAAGCATTTTGGGTGAATGGCTAGCGCACAACACAAAGCACGGACCCGACATAATTGCATTCGCAGGAGTCGGTGTATAGCAGAATCCATGTTTGCTTATTGGGGAAGATGGGCATGATCCACATGTCCATGATTATCAATGCATGAATTCTCCATTTTAGTGATTTTCAATCCCTCAATGCCGTGATGAGTATTTTGCATGTGACCTTTCTTGAATCTCAAGAAACATGTGTCTGCATCCGCAGCCAAATTGGTTTACATCCCATTCGACCTTTTGCGATCGTGTATGTTCAACTCGATTGACAACGACATGCCGCTCCTTGCAGGCATTTTCGGAAGCAGCAAGTCAAAGCCATCCACTCCGAAGCCGGCTGGAAAGAGACGAGCGTCGCCTCTCAAAGATGCACCTGTCCCGAGTGATGACGATGATGAATCATCCGACTATGTCATGGGTGAGATCAACGATGAGAAAGCCCGATCTCCCCGAAGAAGAAGACATCCAGATGGAGCAGGCCGACTATGACCGAGATTCCGACACCGATGATTGCCAAGACGACCGACAATGAAGGCACGCCCGGCCAGGTTGGAATCATGCTTCTGAAAGAGACCACGAATCCTTCGCCGTTCTGGAACAGCAAGTTTCTGAGCTTCGTGCAGCAGTACTACCGTGAGTGTTGCGCCATCCAACAGAAACATCCAGACTTCGATTGTGTTCCTGAGCACTTGCGAAGACCCCGCAAGAAGCCATGTGGGTTGAAAGCCAAATTCAATGACTTGTGGGAACCAACCATCCGTGGAGAGGACGCCCAAGGAGAGAGGGCTAATATGGCCTACATCAAGAAGATTTACAGCATGTGTTGCTTTAATGACGATCCCAAGAATTTCAGTACCGAGGTCATTCCAACGGTATCCCGCAATGGGCAGATCGACATGGACAAGACTATTCTCAATGCCGAATCCGTTTGCACGTATTACGGAATGGATCCATCCTATGCGAAGCCAATTGTCCATCACACCCTTTGGAGAGTGGAGAGAATGAGCAGGTTGTTCTCCGAATGCCTTCGACACAATCTCCGAGAAGGACGAGAAATGAAAAGGGCAATCCAGATCAACCTTGATGGATCATGCGAACTGTGTGAGGCATTGTGCACGATCACCCATGCGAGAAATTTCAAACCAGGCGTGTTGCTGATGACTATGCTTCCACTCTTTAAAAATCCCGACACGAGATAGCGTTCGTATATCCGAAGTTTGATGGAACATGCAAGGAACGAGAAGCAAGGAATGAGATTGTCCCGAGAGACCGATGGATTGACAGCATCACATCCAAAGCCGCATTTCATGCACTCAGGCCTGATGGCAAGGCATTCTTCAACAACAATGACATGGAGTTTATGTGAGATGCAACAGTGGTCATACACGGTATGTTGAATTGGAAACCATTGGAACACCCTTGTGGAAGCATCAGTACACTTGGAAAGAGCCATCCTACGATTTGCCCAATTCATCCAAGCATCGTGATCAAGACCATGAAGATGAGAGCCCGGCGAACCCGAAATCCATCGATCAGGACAGGAAGATTATTCCCTTCAGGAAGAAGGCCATCACCTTTATGTTCCATGCTACCTATGGAAGTTAGATAGAGAGCATCATGCAGCAAGCTGTCAGTGCCAGGAAGAACTCACACCCCTCGCGCAAGACAACATGTTCACATGGCATGCATCGACGACATCATCTACGATGACGAGGAATCAGGCGCAGCGCTGACTCATGTCCCCAAAGGACGCGATGCTTTGTCGATCCTTGCTTTTACACGAGACAATGATTACAACATCCGAATCACTGAAGAACGAACCGCTTTGTCAGAACATACCCTGCAGACCAGCTACTGGATCATGAAAAAGAACCTCGACCAAGATGACCGAGAGCAATGCGGATCCAAGATCCACAGGAGTTTGCAGAGCATTTTTTTGAGCACATTGACAAGGGCATTTCCCACGACAAGCGCAACAAGTACCAATCTGAGCAAGAACAATCCAGCGAGACCAAGGAAAGAAGACACTCGACAGATCAAGATGAAGAAAGCATGAGCACAAGGGCAGATCGATCCGTCAAGATCAAGGTCATCGTGGAACCTCCTCATCCGGCCAATTTGACGGAGTTCAATCGGGAATTTCAGGACCGGGATATGACCAAGATCGAAGCCGCAGCAGAGTTCGTCGGCATTCAGCAATCATTCACGGCGTTCATGGAGAGGTACACCGAAGATCCAAGGAAGGTACGTCCAGACCTGATTGATTGCAAACTGAGGTCTTGGGCACACGTGAATCCAGATGAGAACATCGAGGACGAAGAGTTCTATTTTGAGCACGCGAGTGCACATCCGACCATGGAAGAGTTCAGAGCAGCACAGGACCCTTCGGGGTATCCACTCAGACTTCCAATCGTACTCAAGAAGTTGAAGAACCACGATGAACTGATCTCATCAAGTCATTCGCGGACATCCGGGGATCTTTGATGCAAGGAACTGATGGCCCCATTGTCGACTACCTCAAGGGAAAAGATTATCCATCCACCAGTTCACTCAACATCTCATGCAGATGGTGCAGAACAGTGCAAACATCCTTTGCATCAATGAGGCAGATCCGTTCTACTACCCGAATGATGAAAAGACCATCGACCTCATCAAACTGTTCACTTGATGACGGATGCAAGGGCATCGTTCTCAAGCTACAAGTCCATCGCATGCTTTGTCCGAGGCAATAAGCACGCCAGAGCCGAATTATTGGCACGATAAATTTCAACCAAGAGCCAATGTTGGAGTACCACATTCGGCATGTTCAGATGCTTCTTCGGACTCGAGGAAGGTTGCGTTGATCCGCACTACGATACTCCCACATCCGACTGCCTGCCATCCACCGGAACACCCATGTACGACAACAAGGAGAAGTACGTTGGAAAGAGATTGCCACTGCGCACGGCCGTTGAATGGCATGGCAAGAACTGTGAGATTGTCGTCATCCATAATCAGCAGAATAATGAGATCCGTGGAGCACTTCCGAGATCCACCCAAGATCCTGTTCTATCCTACGACGCACGCCATGTTACCCGAGCTGATTTTGCATTTGCCACCATCGGAGTATTCCATATCTATCCATCCGAACATCAGCCACGGTGCAGCAAGAGAAGACATGCAGAAAGGTATCACGCCGCGTGTTACGGAATACCAATGCGATATGATCACATGTGATGCCAACAAATCCGCGAACACGTTCGGCAAGCTGCAATCTGTCTACAATCCTGAAAACCGCCTCATGCACTACATCATGGAGAATTTCAAGAGAACTTGGAATGAGACACAAGATATGCCGTTAGCGAACCGAATGGATTTTTCCATGTCTACTTCACGCACAATCAAATCCGTTGCTCGCCATCATCTTCATACGAAGACAGGTTCAGGATACGACCGGACGTTTCCAGATTGTATGATGACTTTCGTATTCAGTTGGGGAAAGACCAACATCCAACAAGAATTTCGTCATTCCGAGATTGCCAGACTCAATCAAGAGACGTTGGAATCCACGACTGACGATTTTGACAAGGCCATCTCCGACTACAAGGTCACATCCGCCGAGCGCTACAAGCACATCAATAATTTGACGAATGCCCTTCTGCATAAACACCGCCCTCGATATGCGGGACAGCGTGCGGGACAAAGTGCCGGACAAAGTGCGGACAAACTGCTGGACAAACAACTGTCCGGCAAGTTGTCCGGGGGGTTGTCCGGAGGGTTGTCCGGCTGGTTGTCCACGCACTTTGCCGAGATTTATGCTGCAAACCCCCCCTCCCGCGAGAATACTTCCCTCCGAGTGGTTTCCGAGTGGTTTTGAGCGGGTTCCGAGTGGTTTCCGAGCGGTTTCCGAGTGGTTTCCGAGTGGTTTCCAAGTGGTTTTGGAGTGTTCCAAACCTGTCCGAAGACTTGTCTGGGGGTTTGTTCCGGGTTTTTTGGGCCCTCAAACCTGTCCGGAGGGTTGTCCGGGAGTTTGCCCGGGGGCTTGTCCCGCGCTTTTGGACCCTCAAAGCTGTCCGGAGGGTTGTCCGAAAATTTGTCCGGGGGTTTGTCCCGGACTTTTGGGCCCTCAAAGCTGTCCGGAGGGTTGTCCCGGGGGTTTGTCCGGAGAGTTGTCCCGCCGATTTTGGGCCCTCAAAGCTGTCCGGAGGGTTGTCCGGGGGTTTGTCCGGGGGGTTGTCCGGGGTTTTAAGCCCGTTTGGACCCAAAATGTGAAAACAGGTGTTTATGCAGACCGCCTCTGTCAATCAATAATGAGATGCTAATGCTAGGGCAATGCGATTCAGATTCTCACACCCCATTGCTGGTCCATGTCCGCAGCCTTGCAGCTGATCAAGAAAGAAATCTCAGGCGCAAGAAGGAGTGCATCCAGAACAAGAAGGATAAGGAGACCACATGGAAGCAGCAGGACCAATCCTACAAGCAAGGATGGAAGCACTCTCGCTATCAGGGATGGAAGGATTATGGCGGAGACTATGGAAGCCAATCCGACAGCGGCTATTGTTGGTACCCGCAGAAATGATGAGATACTATGATTGCAATGAGAAGCTATCAGAATCCACGCTGAGAGCATTCACAATCAATTGATCCTCCTGCACATCAAGAATATATGCCAGTGAGTGACCAATAGTTTCACACCATCCCGCGTGTACAAAGTGTCTTGCACATTTCCGTTTTAGATGCAACTAGGTGTCTCATCCATCCAGTACAAAGCCATTTTGCCAACAAGACAGTTCATCCGCGCAAGAAAAAGGATGATTCAATTTAACTATGGCTACGGCAAGCGCACCATATCCAATGGCTACGGCTGAAGGCCATGAAGCCAAGAATGCAATTTTGGTGTTCAGGGTCAAAAGAAATTGTGTCTGTTTTGTGTTGCTTTTGCTTCGCATGTTGACCCTGTAACATCCATTACCATTTTGGCTCAAGGCCCCTCTTGTATAATAGGTAACTCAGTCCTCATTCTGCAGCCATTAGAGCAGCAGAGCGCCTTACAGGAATAATCCACGAGTGACCAATACGTTCATGAGGAACCAGAAGGGCAAGTCCAAGCCGAAGCCGAGGACCTCTTTGTTTTTCCTCTTGAGGCGGAGTACCCGGTCAATGAGGAGAGCCTTGCCTACCAGACCTACCAGAGGGTGGCTCTGGGACCAAGCAACTATATGAGGCACGCATGGATGCGCTGATCCTTGGGCATCAGGATGCCACAAGCTCACAATTCGGGTGGACATGACGGTGATGAGGATGAAGGAGCTTCTGTCCCTTTCTGCTGTACTCTACGCCAGGCTGGCCAGGAGGATGAAGAAGCCGCAGCCGCACGGAGGCCCTCTTGATGTACCCCTCGAAGACGATTTGGCGTCTCCTTCCAGATCTCCGCTGAGCTCCACTTGTTTCGAAGATGCCTCACCTGCTTTGCTCTCCACGCTGAGCAAGGTCGAGATGACGCTAAGGCGCTTCACTGGCGCCAGCCTGCACAGTCGCCTGCACCGTCTTCAGGAGCTCCCCAAGCCCCGGAAGAGGCCGTACTGCGCCGCGTTGTTGTAGGGGCAGGCTCGTAGAGCACACCGCGCCTGAATGTACTCCGTTCTTGCCGTGGGTCTTGATCGCACAAGGACCCCCGCCGCAAGTCAGGCACCTCCGCGGCTTGTGACAGAAGCAAGCTCTGCAAAGCCCGCCATGCTCTCCAAGGAAGCTGCATCCTCCACCCAAACCCGCTGCTGGCTTTCAGATATCTCAGCCACTTGCCTCCGCACCCTGCAAGGGGCCTACTCTGGCGCCTTGTGCGCTGCCTGCTTCCAACCACTCTTTCATGCCCGAGCTTCTCGACCTGGCTTGCCGGAAGTTTTGCCACCCGAACTTTTCAGCAGCTCCTTCAAGCGTCTGATCTCTTGGGCAGCACGACAAGCTAAACATCATCTGAGATCTGAGCCGCTTCATGGCTGATGGCAATGACATGGCACTGACACGGTCAACGACAGGATGGCGTTTTGCAGTGTGGGTTTCTACCCAGTTTTGGGAGTGCAAGGGGGCTCCTGCGGGGCACCCCTTGAAACCTTCTAAACTTTCATTTCGAGTAAGGGACTGAACAAACCAGATCTTTTTGTGGCTTGGGCAGGCGCCAAAGCATCCATAAGAGGAGGGTGCAGATGGGAGACTGCAAGAGATTAGGAAGGGCCAAATCTGCAGAGCGTGTGAATTGCCCGTATGAAAAACATGTCCAGCCATTTGTCTTGAACTGAGCTCAAGAAGCAATGGAGAAAATTTGTTAGCAGCAGCTCCGGGGGTGTTTTGTGTTGCTTTGATTTTTCACATTTTCTGAGTTGTGAATTGCTAAGTATTAGAGGGGGGCGCCAGGACCGCCTTCTTAAAGGGAGGGGGTGACAAATATGAAGCTAATTCTACAGGTGTTCCTTAAGTTTTTCCCTTGCAGCTGCCGTGTCTGGTTGAATCAAAGCTACCTGGTTTGTTCCGACTATGTCAAACTATTTCAGCTCCAGTCGCATGTGCTTGTGAAAGATCTGCAGGCTGCGGGCCGCTTTCAGGCGTTTGATGAAGGCAGGCTCCCAGCGCTCAGCGTGAGACGAGTTTGATTGACGTAAGGCCCAGCGTTGGGAAAGCCGTCAGGAAACTGTCAGGCAGGGAAGGGTTGTGGCGTTGAGCCTGCGTTGTTGGGAAGAACCAAACGCCATAGGTTTGCGCTGGCGCCGCTCTGGCTCTTTGGATAGCAGTCTCAATTGCTGCTGCAGGAGCGCCTTAGACGTCTCACATGGCAGTGGTCTCGCGCGATCAGCTCCTGAAAATAGGGGCGCTTTCTAAAACGCGATGCGATACTTGGCGGCGCTTGGCATAATCGACGCATTGCATTTTCAAGGCTGAGCTGAAAGCTCGGGCCGCGGCCCAATTCGGCGAGCTGCGCCAGCTTTGCCGAGCCAGCTATGTCCGGGAAGTCACCGATGCCAGCGCAGGAGGCCCGACCGGCCACGAGTGTGCGCTTGGCGTGTTTCCAGAGAAAGTGTCACGTTGTTTCGGCTGATTCAGAAGGGCTCGCTTCAGACCCCTTTGTGATCAGCCAGCGCTTTGGCTCTTGTGCCCAAACTATGCTTTAGCGTTGGTTGGCCAGTGTGCAGATTTTCTTGACGTGTTCGTAGCAGCTTGGCCAGTTGCGCGTTGGGAGTCGCCTGGGGTTTGCTTTCCATTGAAAATCGCTGGCTGTTTTCTTTGCTTCGCAGTAAACCAACCATCTCGGCCCAAGGCCTGTCTTAGTCGTACAACTCATAGATCGTTGGATCTGATACAGATCCGTGGCCGGCCTACTTCACTGAAGAGACCCCGATGACTGCCAAACTGCCGCCGTCGTACGGCGGAAAAGTCAGCTACGAGGAACTTGTGGATGATTGGACGACATTCGCCACAATTCAAACGTCCAAGAGAAAACCTCTCCTCAAAGGCAGGCTCGTGGGAGATGCCGACAACGCGCAACCTTGACAAGAGTTGCTTCAAGATCCCGCCAGGCATCCTGGAATCGCCTGATGAACGTGTGTACGGCGCTTCTTGCAGCTGCCTCCAGTTCTACTTGCCGCAGATGATCCAGAAGTATTGAGACAGCAGTGCATTAACGACGCGCAAGCAAGACACAATTCTTTGTCGCCGAGAGTGAGTTTTGAGGAACATCTCACTCGATCACTACTCCTACAAGATGCTGAAGACACAGTATTATGATCTCTGCGTCACGACCAGAACATCCATCCAAGATCCGTCCAACCGCCAAGAGGCAACCGCAGCAACACCTTCTTCATTCTAACAGAAGCCTTTTCTGGATTGAGGATGAAGAAGGATGCGAAGGTCATGGCAACTGAAGTTGAAGAGACATTCCGGGTTCTCGGAAAGGAAAGAACGCGTTCATTGCCAGAAAGTGTCAGGGCGACAATTTCAGATCTGGAACAAGAAAAGGCAAGGAAATCAAGAAGCAAAAGGGGCAGTCGCCGACGAGCTGTGGCTTCAAGCCTTTTGCAAGAGCGCGTCCGGCGGGAAGGCCAACATGGCCAACGAAGACTATGCTTCCTCCAACCAGGCATCCTGATTGCTGACCATCCATGCCCCAATCATGGAACTGGAGTGAAGCAGGCTGGTACTCATCCAATGAGATATAGTGCAGGACACGCGATGATGAGAACGAAGTCGTTACAGTTTCTGCACGCAACAGTCACCACCAATGACAGCCTTTTTGCAACCGCGCCTGAACCTACGCAACCCTGGACAATGGATGCGCCAGGTCCATGGGCAGCTGGCGCGCAATCCAGCGTTTTACACAGGCCATCAAACCAACGAAGAACCTAAGACCAAGTTCCTTTTGTGCCAACAGAGAGACAGCCAAGGTCAACTGGACTTTGTGTGGCAACATCAAAATTGCTGGTAAGGGCCTCAACAACTATGTCTATGACGACGATGACAGCGTCGAGCTCACCAAAGGATGAAGTTGTTTGCGCACCCAGGCCACCCGAGACAAAGAAGGACACGGCAACCCCGAAGATAGTCGAATCTCAGAAACAGGACTTGGCAAGAAGAACAAGCAGCTCAGTTGTCTTCGCATCGCTCGGAACACATGGTTCACGCCATCAGAAGGTCAAGCAGACCTACCCAGGCAAACAAACCAATAATGAACCTGGTGGAAAGGTAAGGCCATCTTCACCTTCTCCGACAATTTACCCTTTCTTGAGAAACCATTTGATGGCCACTATACTTTGTTCCAATCCCAGCACATGCTTGGAACAAAGTCACCGCCATGAACTGCTCCTCGTCAATTTGCTGTCGCGTCGCGCAATAAGGCAGGATTTGCAAAGCCAGTTGCGCGTCCCTCTCCACATGGAAGCTTATGCCAGTCCTCCATCCAGCCGTGGCTCGCGTCTCTGTAACCATACCTTAGTGCAACCTCCAAGCTGCGCCCTCACCAGGGCCTGTTGAATGTCGCCAAGTTCAGTGAACAACTCCCTCAACGAGCTCGGGGAATAAGGATTAAGAGCGTCGGCCTCTACGACAAGTTGATCGCAAGGACGTTCTGCAGAATTGAAGCAGGGACGTGTGTGTGTGCACAGGTGACGCCCGCAAGCACGATGTTCGGCGCCGGATTGTCGCAAAGAGCCAAAAGCGGCGTGTTGACACGTGAGCTGTTTACGGCGACCCCTCCTTGGGAATTGCTGTAGGCTTTTCCTTGCTGGCTGGACCTCATCCAGGATCTGGCTATTTCTGTGCTCGGCGCCAGCAAACGCCGCGCCTTGCGAAAGTGCCGCGCCTGCCGCGCAAACCAATGTTTCTCCAAGCGCGCCGGAGAGCACTCTGAAAGCTGACAGGCGGCGATCAGGCTTTCGACCATCTCAAAGATTTCACTTTCTGGTCTTTTTCCCCACCCCCACCTTGTTTTTTGCGCGTGCAGATTCTTCTAGCTTGCTTTTACTTATTGGCCGCACCCCGCTCAGTTTCCCGTTAAACTTCTTTGGTCAATGGTTTGTTTTTGATGGTCAATAGACAGCCCGCGTCTAGATCCTGCTTGAATTGCTTTGTTGGGTTCACGCACAGATCATCAGCTAATGCTATGTCATGCGTCTCAGAGGACACTTGTGTTTGGTGGTCGACGAACTCAAATGGCTCGGCGTGTCTTCACCTACACAAAGCCTTGGAGCCTTTCAGGGCAATGGGTGCTGGTGTTGCTCTACACAGATGCCATCCAATGCCATCCGATGATGAGGACGTCCAGCTGCCAGGGTTGGCGAATGCCTCACAGCTTGGGAGGCCCTGGGCCGAGGCTGCCCGGCGCTTCCCCAACATAAAGTTCATGAAGGGGGTTGCGTCTGAGGCCTGAGTGCAATGCTGTTGTCCTGTCTTCTCTCTTCTGTTTGTTTGCAGATTATAGAAGACTTTCCAGACCACTTGACTCCAACAGTCATCATGCTCTTCCCTCAGCGATGTCTCTGGAAAGCAGAACGCGTGAGAAAGAGTTCAGTCGAGAAAGGGTGAACATGCTGAAGGTACAAAGACAAAGAATGCGTGAAGCAGGTTCAGGGCCTCGCAGAATGGGGCGGTTGTGACATGAGCCTGGCGCTTGGAAGCGTGTGGCGTGGCATTGTTGCCTCCCTCAATGGTCAAGAGTCAATGGAGGTGTGGATTCCATCGAGCGGGTCCTGGCAGAGCTTGGCGTCGTGCTGGCCTCACAGTCTGAAGTGTTTTGCCGACGGCTGATAGGTGCTTGGGCTGAGGTGGTGGAGACCGTGCTCGAAGACATGCAGGAGGTGTGTGTGAGCCGGAGGGACAGCGAGACGTAGTATCGCGAGAGTGGATGTGTGTGAAACCTGCGCAAGACGTGCTGAAGCTGTCTTTCCACTGTTAATGGCAGGCGGTGTTCCAGGCGCAAGGGTTGCGTAAGGCCCACGCCGCGTTTGCCAACACATGGGTTGCGTGAAGCGCGCGTAGCAGCGTCGCGACATAGTGAACCAGCGCGTTTTTTGATTTGGCTCACAGCTGGAGACACGCGTAAGACACACTTGAGACGTGAATGAGTTGCGCGTAAGACAACCGCGATTCACGCAAGAGAGTTGCGGGTAGTCTGAAATCCAATTGTGGTCAGGCAAGATGTGAAACACGCGCGAAACATGTTTCACACACCGGAGGCAGACACGTCGTGAGACGCGCGTAAGACAATTGCGACGGTGTTTGACACATGGGACACGGTACGCGCTTCCTACTTGCGAGCAGCGAGCAGGCGCGTGCGTGTTTTGTAGTTGTTCCTGCGCGTTCTTTTTGTGGTTCGTTGGCTCGGCTTTCTCTGCTTAGCCGGCCATTGCCCTTATGACTTTTCACACATGTAGCATTGTGGCCCCCTTCTAATAGAATTGAACTCGTTGCGCTGGGGTGGAACGGGCTCGCTGCATTTTGCTTCACGTGTGAAACACCAACAATGCATTACCAGGGTGCAACTCATCCTTGGTCGCGGGGTCGCTTGTGACCTGCCGTAGTTTCACGCTTTTGATGCACGCACCCGCGCACCTTTGCACCCAGGCACCCAGTCACCAACGCGCCCGCACGCCCACACAGCTGCCGAAACACCCACGCACTCGCGGGTTGACGGACCCACCCACCTGCGCATCCAATCACGCGCGAGAGGGACCGTCACGCGCAGCATCATGCGCAGCATCACGCACGGCGTCGTGCGCAACGTCACGCGCAGCATCATCTGCAACATCATGCCTGCGGAGCAACATACGCAACATCACGCGTAGCCTCACGCGCAGCGGCGTCAAAACACAGCGTAGAGCACAAGAAGTTGACAGGATAATTTGTGTCGAAGCGCGGTGCCAAGCTTGCCCATCAGAACTTGCAGAAGCTACGAAGGGACATTGATGTGTTTACGCTTGTAGTGGGAGAGGCCTTCATTGCAGAGGTAGACTAGCTCCATAGCTTATAGCGCACCAGCAGAGAAAGCAAAGAGAACTTGGTGCGCACACCCATACGTGTGCCTGGGGGGCCCACAACCGTTCAGGTGCGTGTGAGTAGGTGGTAGCCCACCCAACGAGCGGGTACGCGCGCAGTGCAGTGATAGCAAACGTGACCATTCCCCCACCCACCAGTGCTGGAGTGTCCAACATAACATGTGTTGCCAATCCTCAAGCATACCCTCTCGCGCCAACCCCCAACGTCACCATCCCTCCCTCATCGGTGGGCCCCCACCCTGCCCCCCCAAACACCTCCCAGACCTGACTCACAGGTTGCAGGTGAACCGATTTCGGGTTGCAAGTGACCGAACAAGGGTCGCAAGTGACTGGACGGGCGGGGGTCGCAAGGCGTCAGGTTTTTTCTACCACAGAGATGGCTACCACACTGGCCTTTTAAATGGTAGGATAAGCTGTTGTCAGATGGAGAAGGCTTCAGACCTGGCGGCACCGCGAGCTGCTTGATACACTTTGCTCCAAGATACAACCGGAAAGGTCAACTACTTCAGGTGCTTCCTGAAAGGAGCAAAGAGCGTGTGTCTTTGTCGACTCCGCAGCTTCTTCAAACCGAGGAGACGCAACACACAGTTTCTCATTTCCAGCTCCAAGTTCGAGATCTTGCTACGAAGATAATTTACACATGCCCTGGAAGGATGGGCTTCCACGGAGGACATCGAGTATGTATGGATCCAAGATGCAACATGAGGACAAAACGGCGCGGTCTTTCGCGCTGGACCCCAGCCTCCTGCCACGGCTCCTGCCACCAATGGCTCTGCCAGCCCTCCCAGCCTTTACAGGCTTCATCTTTCAGGGCTTGGTTTTTCAGGCTGGCTTGTTCTTTTCGCCTCTGATTTTCTCGCAGCCTCCAGTAGAGCAAGTCCAAATCCAAGCCTTGCGCAAGCTCTAGCCCATGCCCAGCGTAATTGTACATTTCAAGGTCACAATCCATAGCCTCTTTCAGGCTCTCCACCTCCCAAGGCTCCAGGAGGGCTTGCCATTGGCTGGCATGGTCAATGTGATAGTAGTAGCCATTCAGGAACCGCACGTTCCACCATTCAAAGTGGGCAGCCTTTCCAGGCTCATCAAAATGATGGCCACAGCCTTCCACAGGCTCATGTGCGCAGTCATGGTGGTGGAGGAGGACCTAAAGGCGTGGTGCGTGAGTCTGTGTGTGTGTGCCTGCGATGGTGGCGTGTGAGGTGTTGCTTTTTAATGATGGGGACACATGCTCTGTTCAACCATTTGCGTGAAACTCGTTTTTTGCAACCGTTTTGGCTTGAGCCGTAAAAGCAAGAACAGGGGGTTGAGTTTATCTCTCCCACCTCAGAAAATTGTAATTTGTTTTCGGGATGCTCCCTGAATTGACGCGCATGCTTTTTCTTTTTTTTGCAATGTGACGCTTTTGCGATCTTAGCGCAGCCTTGTTCAGGCTCACATATCTCAGCCGTTTCCAGCTTTAAGCAATTTGCATTTCTCAGCAAGCAGACTTTCCTTGGTCCATCCAGGCTCCAGTGCTTTCTTGACAAGCGCATCCATGACTTCATCCTGCTTCTGGCCTGTAGGGAGATTGACATTCACCAAGCAGTACGCGTTCGCAGCCATTTCTGGCTTGGCTCTGATATAAGCTTTCTGGCTAGCCCTGGTTTCGTGCACATTTCCCAAAGCCTCTTGTTAGTCTTGGCGTTTGCGGGCCCATCAGCGGCTGGCCTTTTAAGCCTTCCTTGGCTGGCAGGCTTCTTACACGCAGCCTTTGCAGGCGCTGCCTTCTTCTTTGGAGACATGAGTTTTGCAGGCACTAGTTCGCCGCTTGAAATGGAAAGAACAGATTTTGCACTTGGAGAAGTTTCACTTCATTCCAGGGGTCAAGAACAGCATGCCACAGCCTTTGCAGGCTTTGCCTTTGGAGTTAAGGGGTGCGTCGAGGTTGTCTTCTTTCTCAGCCTTGCGGCAGGCTCAATTTCTCCAGAACGGGCAATCTTGCCGCTCACCTGTTTTCAAGTTCCTGTGTTTCTTCAGCAGCCATTGCCTGTAAGCACGTATGTTATTGACAATTGACTTGACCTCTGCCACCTGCAGCCTCTTCCATACTTCTGCAACCGCCTTCCTTTCACAGTCCACCTTATTGTTGGTGGCAGGGAACTACAAGCCTAAGAAGGTGTGAAGCCTCTTGCAGCCTTCCTCAGGCTCAGGCTCAGGTAGAAAATCTTCAGGTTTGCAATCTGGAATGCATCCTATAATTAAAGCCACCAAACTATGGTGCAGCCCTTTGTCTGCTGAGCCTTCAGCAGGCTTTTTCAGCATCTTGCCAAGCTCCTGCAAATTCATTTCGCGCTTTTTCAGAGGCAGCATGGCAACTCAGACATGCTGCTTGTAATAGCAGCTTGCTGCTGTGTATGCTGTTTGTCCGCCTTCTCACATGTATATGTTTGCTTGTTGGCTTGCCTCGTGCAACTGCTCTTTGTTTTTGAGCAGAAAGGGCTCTGAAAAGTTGACTTCTAGAAGCCAGAAATTCACACTTCCAGAAGCTAGCTTTAGAAGACAGATTTGTTGTGTTCTAGAAGCTTGTTTTTTGCAAAAATGCTGGAAGCTAGTTTTCGAGCTAGAAGATTGAAATTTAGGATGGCAGCCCTCAGATAGCAGTGTAAATGTTAGGCGGCCAGCTTGAGTTTTAGGCTGGCAGCACAAAATTCTGACTTGCATTTTCGACTTCTAGCGAGCTAGATTGTAAATTTTAGGCTGCCAGCCTGAAAACCTTGCTGCTAGGAAGCTTAGGGTTCTTGCCTGGATGAGTGCGAGACTAGACGTGTCACGCGCTTGCAGAATCGACGCGCGTGATTCTTGTTGGTATAAATCTGATGAGAGAAGCCGTACCTGACTTTGCTTCAGCAAACAAAATTTCCTTCCATGTCTCTCAGAACTGTGATGGTCCGGCGTTGGCACATATCTTCTGATGAGCTGTCATGACACTCTTAAGACTCTTCGGTCTCACCGTCTTCTTGGTCAGTATATCTCATGGTTCTCTGTGAACTTCCAGCCCGACGCGTGAGGGAAAAGTTCATCCCAACTGTCAGACTACTGGATTGTTGGGAGTGACAGGCAGGTTCACTTCTGGGGGGTGAGAATTTAGATGATTGATTATTTGGCTTCCTCCAACCGGCAGAGTTGCTTCTTCTTGCTCAAGATGTTCGAGCTTTTATCGTTGTCCTCGTCTGCGGGGTTGGTCAAAGTTACTGGCGGCGATGGCGCCTCCGCTTGCTTTAGGCAGAACCCAGAAGAGATTGTCACAACCAAGTGAGTTGAAGGAGCTTCACCTCCAGCATCATTGCATAAGTGTCGGCCAATTTCGGTTTCGAGCCTGCGCGCCGGCTTCTTTGGAACCAAAACAAGCGCCATCAAGAAGCAAGACAAGTGGGCTTCGACCAGACACATTTGGTGGATTGGCAACAGCGTTGCTCGCTGCACAGTCAGTCAACACTACACAACCAGTACATCCGTGGAAGATCAGGCCTTCATGACGGAACACTTTTAGTTTCTCAGTATCACAACGGCTCTGGAATACCGCCAAGGCAGGGACAGCGCCTGCCTCACTCAAGAAGGCTACGCGCCAACAAGACCGTCACCCACGGGGTGTAAGAGCACCGGGGCTTGCAACTCCGGCAGCCCGCAGCGAAGACACAGGCAGGGAATATGCTTGTGACAGACCTCCCTTCCATTCCACAGCAAGCGCGTTGGATCTGCGCCCTCAAACAGTTGAGAGTCGAAAACTGCTGGCGTCAGAACCGGATTTGTTGTAACGCCTTCCAAAGGACGACAAAGGTCATGGAGATCATTAAGGAGCAGGCTCCCCATTGGCACTGGTGCGCAGACCACAGAACAAAGCAAGGGGCAAAAGAAAGTCAACCTCTCCCTTTTCTGAGGCTTCCTTTCGCGATCTTGTCTCTGTCTCTCGCGCCCCGCGTGCTTCTCCCACGCCCTCTGGGGCGCGCTGTGGCTCACGTCCTTGGCGAGGGTGGTGATTCCACTCTACTCTCACTCTCCTCCTGTCTTCAAGTCTTCTCTCTTTCTTCCTGCGCTTCTCTGCCTCTCTTTTCGGTTCTGTGGTGCGTCCACGTTGTCTTCGCCCTTGCCGGATTCCACGTTGCTGAGAGCGCCCCTGCCACCTATCTCCTAGTTGGAAGGGAGACAAAGGAGACAAAGAAAGACAACTAGAGGACGATTGGCCCGAAAGCATTTTCCCCCAAGCGTTTCCCATCATGTGCTTTTCCAGCCGCGGAGACGCCCTTTTACATCGATGCAACAGCTTCTGCAAAGCAGGCTCGTGCAACTTGGCCCTACGTAGCTTGACTCTATGTAACTTGGCTCTGTGCAACTTTTCTCTGTGTAACTTGGCTTTGTGCCACTTGGCTCTGTGCCACTTGGCTCTGTACAACTTGGCTCTGTGCAACTTGGCTCTGTGCAACTTGGCTCTATGTAACTTGGCTCTGTGCAACTTGGCTCTCTATGTAACTTGGCTCTATGTAACTTGGCTCTATGTAACTTGGCTCTATGTGACATGGCTCTATGGTAACTTGGCTCTATGTAACTTGGCTCTGTGCAACTTGGCTCTGTGCAACTTGGCTCTGTGCAACTTGGCTCTGCGCCACTTGGCTCTGTGCAACTTGGCTCTGTGCAACTTGGCTCTGCGCCGCTTGGCTCTGTGCCACTTGGCTCTGCGCCACCTGGCTCTGTGCCACTGGGCTCCGTGCAACTTGGCTCTGTGCCACTTGGCTCCGCGCAACTTGGCTCTGTGCGACTTGGCTCTATGTAACTTGGCTCTGCGCAACTTGGCGCGCTGCTACCTGGCGCGCGCAAGCTACTTTACGCGAGTGGCTCTGCGCAACTTGGCTCTGTGAAGCGTGGCTCTGCGCAAGTCTGCTCAGCGCAATGTGCTTTGCGCAAGTTGCGCTGCACGATTTCTCACGAAAGTGGTCTGCGCAAGCTGCATTGTTCCAGGCTGCTGCGCGTCAAGTTGCTCTCTGCACGCTGCTGCACGCAAGTGCTCTGTGCAGGTTGCTCTGCGCAAGTGCTCTGAGCAAGTTGCTCTGCGCAAGTGCTCTGCGCCAGTTGCTCCGCGCAAGCGCTTTGCGCATGTGCTCTGTGCAAGTTGGTCTGTGCAAGTACTAAGTTGCTCTGCGCAAGTGCTTTGTGCAAGCGCTCTGTGCAATTCGCAGAGCGCAAGTTGCTCTGCGCAAGTGACTCTGCGCAAGTTGCTCTGCGCAAGTGCTGCCGGAGCTGTGGGAATGAAGTTCTGTTCGTGGAATTTGGCCTTAAAATAATTAGATTTGTCCTATTTTTTGTGTTGTGTTCTGTGTGCATGGTCTTTGTGTGTGTGTGTGCATGCAAAAAGTGCGTGTTGTTGCAAGTGTTGGACACAAGAACAGTTTGGGACAGCATGTGGGGCGAGGCCCTGAAAGCAACTGAGGCGGCTAGCCGCCATGCATGGCAAGGACCAAACTGTGGAACACAACACACTGCAGCTAAAGTTCTCAGAAGGCGGCTAGCCGCCCTTCATGGCCCTACACCCTGGCAATGCAAAGACCTTACGGGGGCAAGGGCCTCAAGGGGGCAAGGACCTTAAGGGGGCAACATGCCGACTCTTTTTTTTCACACTTCAAGCGACATGTATGCACGCATGACCTCTGCGGCTAGCCGCTGCTTGGTCATAGTGCCTTCGGCACATGACCTGCACCCCCTGCAAAGGTGCGACCACCTGCCAGCATTCTGCTCCAGGTGGTTCACCCTCACACGCGCGCCCAGCCGGGCCAGCACATGGGCAAGAAGCCACAAGACCGCAACTGAACGGTGGCGCCCTGCTCTGCAGAAGATGCCTAGTCTGGCCTCTTTCTGGGCAGAAGACAGCTGAGCCACCCAGGCTTTGACCTCGCCGAGCAGCACAAGGAACTCCGCATGCGCAAAGACACGGGCAAGGGTCACATCGTGATAGCCAGGGTGGAAGCCAAGGTCGAAGGCACGAAATGGTGAGATCCAACTCATCAGGGCACGCATTCACTCCTCGGAGGCCCGAGCTGGCCAAGAAGATGGTCTTGCCCTCCAAGGGCAGAGGCGTGACACAAGCAGCTCCTGCAGCAAAAGGCCACAAGAGAAAAAAACACAAAAAACAAAGGGCCAACCACAGTATCCAAAAAACAAGCTGACAGTTTGGTCAAACAAGCTGCCTTCGCCACGTGCTCGGCAGGGACCAGCGCCAGTGCCTCAAGCTAAACAGCTGCCAACTGCCAACCATTTCCACTGAAACACCAACACAAAACAAGATGGCTAGCCATCAACAACACACAAAACAAGATGGCTAGCCATCAACAACACTGCAAAGTTCATGCCATGAAAGCTCAAGCTGCTTCGTCGCCAAGGCGGCGACCTGCTCCGGCTAGCCGGGGCTGCAGGTGCTTTTGCGGAAGCCTTTGTGGTCACTCCGGGCACTGAAGGTTCTCCAGGTGGCGGCATCGCTGCTGGACCTAGCAATTTGGGAGCAAGGTGGAGCAACTAACTTTGTTCCCACAAACAAAATTGTCAAAGCCCAAAAACAAGCACTTGCCAGAGCAGTGCCAGGGAGCCTGCCACGGTGCTGACACAAGTCCCAGTGATCACCTCAAGGACGCACCGCCGTGCCAGTTGCACCTGCACATTGTTCTGGCCTGTGATGCGAAGCACTCGCGGCCCATTGTTCCTGGAGCGAATGCTGACCTCGCAGGACGTCGCCAAACGGACGTTCGCGCGGTCATCAGCAGTGAAGGTGACCTGCTCCATGCCTTCAATGACCTCCTGGTGCGTAATGGTCATGGCTGCTAAGCAAGCTGGCGGCTAAACTGCTTACATGATGCTTGCTGCATGCTGGTTGTGATTGCTGATGTCTGCTGAAAGCTTGGCAACTGGACATCAAGTTTCCATCCCCAGACTTGAGGGTGCCAAACACCAAGGCTCCAAGTTCCAAACTTCAATCAAACTCATTGCCAATCAAGAAAATCTCAGAACACATGATGGGCTGACTTTCTGACAAGTTGCGGCTAGCCGCAGGTGAAGTTGATTCAACACAGGAGCGTGGCTAGCCACAAGCTCCACAGCAACCATGGCAGCCTGGAAGTCACGAAAGCTCACAAAACCTAGCCCATGACATGAAGAATCATTCTGACATAACCTCCCATCTAAAGGATTAAGGTGAAAGGGGGGTATATTGCAAAATGTGGCTAGCCACAGGTCAGTTACACTTCAATGTGTTTGTCAAACAAGCAAGCTGAAACATCACCTGAGTTGAGCAAGACATGTGAAGAGACATACTGCGCTCAGGACACAAGCTAAGCAGTACCTTTTGGCTCGCACTCATGCTGGCATCTGGATTTGGATTCCTCGGAATCAGGCCAGCAGCCCCAAGATTTAAAGCAGAAGGACAAAAAGGTGGCCTACAAATGAACAGCTGTGCCGGGCTGGATCTCAACATCGTAGGTCAGGGCAACCTGCGGCTTGATAGGCATGAGGCCCTTCGTAGCCCATTTCACTGCCCACATGATGCTGCAGTGCTCGAACTTGCAAGTGGAGAGCGGCACCAAAGAAGCCAAGGATGATGACCCCTTGAGCTCCAGGTTGGTGGGGTCATCACCCGATGCCTCAACTTGCGCATTGGTCTTTGAAGCAGGGCAATAGTAAACCTCATGCTTGCGCTCCAGCTCAAAGTGCTTTGGGTCCTCGGATGGGGCAGGCTTCTGGCTGTGGTAGCAGATGTCAGTGGCAGCACGGTTGCCCTGCACTGCATTCACAATCTCGCCCAGCGTGGTCAACTTGCCATTGTGGAGCACATGGGTGTTGGCATTCTTCATGTCGAAGAGGATGTGTTTTTCCACATCTGCAGGGCCAAGTTTCCCCTCTGCAAGGCGAGGCACATGTTTGAATGTACCTGGCCCAAAACCAGCCAGAACAGTGCCAGCTGGCAGTGCCACAACGTTCTGCGACACATTGACAAGAAGCCAAGAGCGATCCGTGGACACACGGATCATGATCTTGCCCAGGAGCTCCTTCTTGAGGCCAACCACAGCTGCTTGCGCAAGTTTGACAGCTGGCAAGTTGTCAACCAACTCAGACTTCAGGGGCGCAGTCGTTCGCCGCTTTTTTGGCGAAGGCTCAGGGCAGCTGTTGGCTTGGCCTGAAGACCCGGCTTTTTCAGGCGGCGCCTCCCCAAATTCTGCAATGTGGTCGGCCAAAAGCTGCTGGAACTCAGTGCCAAAGGTCGGATGGGCTGCCCACTGCTGCACAACAACTTGGGGCACTGCCAAGACTCCTTGCTGAAGGACGCAGACATTGAGCTGTGGGGGAGGCGGGGCGCTGGCAAGGACCTCGGCTGGAGCATCTTTGGGGCGAACATGGAAGCCAGGCAAGACCACATCACCGCTCAAGAGCTTCTCTGTGAGCTCCTCCTGGATGGTGTGCTGCACCCACTCCACAGCTGTAGGGTCGGCCGAGGCAGCAACATACAAGATTGGGAACTTCATTGCCTTGACCCTTTCAAGCCAAGCCCAGAACAGGTCGCCCACACCAAGAAACAAGTCCAATACAAGCAGGCCGCTGATGTTGCCGGGCAAGTCATTCTCCAAGAGGGACTCCAGCAACTTGCAGGACGCAGAGGGCCCGATCTGCTCAAGCCGGCGCCCACCACGCACAGATCCATCAAGGTCGGTGCTGAAAGGGACAGCAGCATCAGAAAGGTCCTCAACAACCTTGAGCTTGGTTGCTGGCACATGGTCGGCCTCCTCAGTGCGGCGGGTCCGCACCAGCTGAGAGGCTTGCCAGTAGCGCCCAGCTGGGTTGCGCTTTGACCGGCTTGTGCGCTGATCATCCTCAGCCTCATCATCTGACTGGACCGCCTCGATGTAGGGCCGGATGATGCGAATGGGGTACACTAAGGGTCTGGTGTCTCGGGAATCTTTGCGATCCTTGAACATCAACGAGGCTTGGAGGTCCACATCCACTCCACGGCAAGCAAGTGACTTCAAGAGGAAGTGCTCCAGGACATGCATCTGGTGCTTCTTGTAATGGAAAACTGGGCACAGGAGGACTCCGAGGTTGCAGAAACTTTCTGACACTGTGTGGGCAAAGCAACAGGCTTGGGCCTCCTGGGCAAGCTGGCTGTGGACCGCAGGTGCCGACCAGTTCAGCACAGATAGTGTGGCCTTAGATGAGCAGGGAAAACCACAGCAAGGATTCAAGAAGGCTTTCAAAAGCAAGACGACCAAATAACAACTTAAGTTAACATGAAGTTGAGCTGCAACTGCAGGCTTGGAAAGGCCAGCGCCCTTGATCAAAGTCTGGGCATGGTCCGAAACCAGCTTTGTGAGGGCACCAGTCTGGGAAGGGTCATAGGTAAAAACCTTGCACTTCTTGGCTAGCCAAGAGTTGCACCACTGCGCAGCCTCGGAACGAAGCTTCTGCTTCCATTCAAGTTTGGCATGGTGGACTGCATGCTCATAACTCTGGATTTTGGACTGATGAACTTTGAAGGCGGTCTGGTCATAGTCCAGCTGCTTCTTCAGCAACTCAAACTTGCTCGCGGCCAGCTCTGTCAGCTGGATCTCCTCAGAATTCTTGGGCACAGGGATCTTGCATTGCAGCAGGTCGGCAACAGCACGGAAGGCCTTGATGTCAGTGACCACCAAGGACTCCCTCTTCTCAGTGCAGACTTCATGAAGCTCAAGGTCCAGGCCAGGACTGCCCTCGACCCACTTGTCGTAGATCTCGGTTTCCAAGTCAGCCTGCTTCAAGGGGAAGAGCTCAGCCAGCTGCTTGGACAGGTTCACCACCAGGGCTGCAAGTTCAGCAAAGCCTTGTTGTCAGCCTTCCGGCGGGCGTGTGGGGACATCTTGTCAAAGTCCCGTGTCAGCCGGCGAAAGGTCAGGGTCGTGGAAACAACCGACATGGCAGCGAGCTTCTTCCACGATTTGTGCGGGCTCTTGTGGACATAGTTGGGCAGGATCTTCTTGGTGCTCAGGTTGTCATCACTAAGCACGCAGCTGCCCCAGCCATACTTGGAGACATGGGCCTGCAGCAAAGTCAAGAGATCGGCCGGAAACAGGGACATCAAGTTCCCAATAGCTGTGGCCTTGGACCCTACAAGCTGGAAGCTCTTCCCGACCCCAGAGTTGAAACGAGAGATCACAGCCGCGCTGTCTTCATAGCCCTTCTGCTTGAGCTGGCTCAAAGTGCCCACCCAGGTCAGCAAGTTGGGAGGGCGACGGATGGATCCTCGAAGTGACACACGGAAGTTGTAGAAGACCTCATCTTGCAAGCTGAAATGCTTGATGTGGTGCACATAGACCACCCCGCACGAAGTTCTCAAGTTGCTGAAAGTCTCCAACAGCTGCAAGCCCTGCCCATCTTGCCAGAACATGTAGAGCAGGGCAAGGATTGTGCTGCCACGAAGCATGCCCTTGACATACCCCAAGGAGAAAGGATGGATTGGCAAACCGTTGGCAGCTGCAGCCCAGGGCGCTGTCAGCGGGACATCTGGCGCAACGGCGCAACATGCTTGATCTGCAGAGGCTGGCTGCTGGTCACAAACCCATCCATCAGCAAGTGCTGCACCAGCAAGCGGGCACTGTGAGCAGAAGGCATGGGCTTCAAGGTGCACAGGGCCATGTAGCCCAGCATCGAGATGTGAGCTTTGCAGGGGGCCTGGTCTCCAAGCTGGCTTTCTTCAGCAGAAGGCATCGGATTCTCCAAGTTGTAGAGCTTGTCCTCCTGCAAAGGGAAAGTGCCCCACAGCCACTGCAAAAAAGCTGTCTGTTCAGAAGGATCTGCCAGCTTGTGCTGCAAGTACTGGGCTGGGCCACCATAGGGCTCGAGCACTTCACTGTCAAACGCCTTGAGCACATGCTCCATGGAGTCCTTGAAGGCAGTCTCAGTTTCATCTGGCTCTGCAAGCTTGAAGGGAACCGGGGTTGGCTCCGAGCTGAGAACATCACCTACAGAGGACATCACAGCTGGGCAGCTGGCACACCAAGCCAAATGCTGGCAGCAGATGTGGGTATGAGGCGGTTTTGGTCAGATGTACCCCCCCCAAATTCTGGACCCCCAGATCCGGCTAAAAAAAATTTTCTAGTCAGATCTCCCTGGGCTGACGGGTGTTTAGCCAGATCTCCCCCCCCCAAAATCTGGACCCCCAGATCCGGCGAAACACCCGCCAGCCCAGGGAGATCCGGCTAGAAAATTTTTTTTAGTCAGATCTCCCCCCCCCAAATTCTGGACCCCAAGATCCGGCGAAAATTCGAATTTTGAGGGGCCCAGAAAATGTCCAAAAGTTAAGTCTCAAGCTGCCTTCTGGCAGGAAGGTAGAAGGCAAAGGCAGAGCACCTACAGACTGTTCATGCCATGCCTGTTCACCAGGATTCCCAAAAAGAACACACTTTCTTGGATTCCTACCAAACACATGCGAAATTTGAATTTGGCAGCTAGCTGTCAAGCAAAGTGGCCTCTCGAGGAACCTTGGCAGCTTGAGTTTTTACATCCTGGCTAGCCAGGAGCACAGCACAAGACTACTACTGTTGAAAAGCCTGGCTAGCCAGGAAGCAGCACAAAGCAGCAGGACAAGTGCTGTACCTTTTTGGACTGCAATTGCAATTGCTGCAATTGCTTCATTGCCCAGACCCAAAAGCATCCAACCACAAGTTCCAATCATTGACCAGAAGCTAATTGCGAAAACATGTTTGAATTAAGTTCTGTCCTCCCTTCCAAAATGAAACAGTCTGAAAGCAGAAGGCTATCACAGCTCATGGTCGGACGCATCCCCTGGCAAGGAAAGCATGTCAATGTCAGATTCCTGCTCTTGCGTGCAGTAGAAGTGGACAGAGGTTGCAAGGTTCCTGCACATCTGCTCAGGGTAACGCTGGGCAGCTCGTGTCAGACCAACGCCGCCTTCAGAACCTTGAAGCCAAGCATGTGACTCAGGGAAATGGTTGCAAGTTGCAGGCGTGCACCTCTCACTGAAACAGGCAGGAAGCCCCCAGTTTGTCATCAGCTTCGTCCTCTTGCGGGCCGGAAGGTTGCTGACCGGCGTCCTCAAGCCCACCAAGCATTGGTCAAACACTTGCACTTTGACAGTCTGGTTGCTCAGCAAGGTGGCATCAAGGTTCCAGGATGTGGCTAGCCATGGATGCTCCAAGACCGCCTTCCGGCCAGCCCGCATCTGGATTGCAAAGAGCTGGAGTGCGAAGAGGAACAATTTCTTGCCATCCTCATACTGCTTGGCCCATTTTGATAGGTCTGCCCTGCGGTGGGTCATCGTGGCTTGGACCTGGGAAAATACTGTACATGGGGGACTCAGCATGATCACCAGCGGGCTCAGCCATGTGATCAACTGGATCAATCGGTGCTGCGTGCCTTCATCAAGCAGGTCCCATCCAGTTTCCACATCGATAGGTGGGCCAGTCCGCAATCCCAAGTTTTGGCAATGAGGGCCAACCCTTGGGTTGGAGAAGATTTCCATGAAGGCGACTTGGCCAACAGGTGCCAGGGCCAAGTCTGCAGTAAGCCCAGATTCATCTTCAAGGTCTTCAAGGTCGCTGCCAATGGACGAAGGGAGAGAGATCGCATCAAGGTCGGCCATGATTGAACAACTCAAGAACAGGATCTAAAGCTGCCTTCCTATCTACTAAAATGACTGCACACAAGCCCAAAACACAGCATAACATTTGCCAATGACATGCTCGCAACCGTACATGGAAGTAAATGTGACTGTCATGTCAATCAACTTGTGCTTTGTAACCCTTTGCTTGCAACACAGCTTTTTTGCGGCTAGCCGCACACAACCCTACACAGCCCTGCACTTGATTACTGGCGGCTAGCCGCCCTGACAAGCCAGAAATGCGCAGGGGCAAAAGGAAAGCAAGGCCGGCTGTCTGAACACAAAGGCGCACATGCGGTTTTATACCTTCATACTCGGTCAAAATGCCATCATTGCCTGAGTCAGCCGAGCCTCAGATCAACTGACGGGCAGCCCGGAGTTTGCACTCCCAGCACCCTGCCAATGAGTGCCTGCACTTGCTGCAACCAAGCCTTTGGCCCGGATTGTTTGACAAGATCCTGTGGACAGCCGCAGCATCCAACTGAACTGCCGCAGCCTTGGCCTTGGCCTTGGCCTTGGTTTTGGCCTGGGCCTTGAATTTGGGCTGCACTGCTGCCTTGGGCTGCACAGAAGCCTTGGCACTTGGCCTTCGCATCACCTCATCTTGAGACATGGGCGCTTCATTGCTGGGCCACGATGAGAGGAAGGGCCATCATCTTCATGTTCTTGGTCAGGCTCATCTGAAGGTGGGTCTGAAGCAGCTTCATCTCCAGGCTCAGGGCTGATGCTGTCGGGCAAAGGAATCTCTTGGTGCTGAGGCTGGTCCTCATCAAGGAGTTCCTCACCATCATGCTGTTGGGCAACTTGCTGTTGAGAAGCCATGTTGCTAGCAGCTTGGGCCCGGCGACTGACATGAGCCAGTTGTGGCACAGCACGAGCAGCTGCAGGCCGCCGCATGACAGCTTGTTTCTTGGGGACAGGCCTCACAGGAATAGCCCCGTTGGGTGCAAAATCCTTCCAAGTGGCAGGAGCAACAAGTGATGCTGGCAAGAACTCCCGACCCTCGACAATGAAGCTTATTTCCGGCAATGGCTGCTGCTGGGCTTGTCCTGCATTCCTTTGGAGCCAGGGCATCAAATAAGCAGCAGCTGCTTCCAGCTGCCAAGGTGCTTCGAGAACTTGCGCGGCTGTCCGCCGGTACTGCTTGGCTGACTCATCAGTGAGCAAGGTGCGAGGGGCCACCATCCTAGGGAGCTTTGAGAAGTCCAAGCCCAAATCACCTTCAAGAAGAACAGTGGGTGGTTGGCTCAGCGCCTTTGAGCAAAGCCAATGCTTTGCAAGCAAGACTGGGTCACTGCCTTGGCCTTGGCCATCCTCCTCAAAGGGGGGATGCCTGGGACACAGGACTTCACTGAGCCCCTCCGAACCACACGGAGTAGATGGGCTGCATCAGCAGTGGTGCGGGTGCCGGTCAATCCTGCAAAGTGCATCCCCAAATGCCCAAAGAACTCACGCCAATGATGTGCCCCTGCAACTTCTTCAATCACAAGTTTCACATTGCGAGCCGGCTTGTAATGTTCCTGCAAGAAGCTGATGTAGTCGGCAGGGGTTTCTAAGCAAGAAGCTCGGGCAAGCAGCTTGGCAACGCAAGAAAATCTCTGATCCAGCCGATTATGTGTGTGCCCAACTCTGAACATTGCAATGGACACCTCCTCAAACCGCTGTGTTGCTACCAGGGCAGCTGCAAATTGCAAAAGCATGGAATTGCGCCCTTCCTTGGATGTATTGTCATTGTGCAAAATGACCTTTGGAGGCATTGATTTGCCACGACGACGCAGTTCCTCTTCAGTCAGCTCAAGGGCACGGCTAAGAAGGGTCTGTTGGGTGTCACTGTCACCTTTCACATCGGCCTCCAGGACAGCAAAGTACTCAAGGACTCCAGCAACAATAACTCCAACAAGATGCATACACGGGCGCCACAAAGCTGACAGCTTTTTTGTGTTGTCCAGTTGTCTTGGCACTTGCCATTTCGACTTGTCCATGGCATCAATGGTCAGAACCAAGTGCGGCAGCTGCAAATCATCATTTCTGGCAGCTTGCTCAGCCATGGTTTCCAAGCTGGTCAGGATGCCACGGTCCGCAAACACTTCTCGAATGTGCTTGTTGTAGGCCAAGGTCACGGCCTGTGAATCTGCTGCGCTCGTCTGCAGGCGCCTGAACTTGCTGTACTTGGCACAGTCATCGCAACGGCTGTGAACTTGAGGTGGCCGAATTCCAAGGATGGCTTGCCAACGTGTCCAAACACGCACAAAGGTGGACCAACTTGCCAGCTCCTGGTGGTCACAATGCATGTCCTTGTACAGGTCAAAAATCTCTGACGGAGTCATGGTTGGGAGCCAAAGCTTCTGAATTGCTGGCTTCTCACCTGACTTCAGTGCTGTGATTGCCAATGACGCTGTATTTAAGAAGTCCTTGCAAACCAGCCAGTCCGGGGCAGACACCACTTGCGACTCATCTGCAATGTCTGTCTCATCTGCAATGTCTGCAATGTCATGGCCACCTGCCACTGATGCCAGAGGTTCGGCCAGGTTGTCATAGATGAAACAGAAAAAGGCATCGACATCATCAGTCTTCGGCTCAGCTTTCTTGAGCGGGGCCTTGCGGCCATCAGCAGGGACGATAACCTCGCCTGCAGCAATGGCCTGCAAATAATGCTGAGCCTTCTTTCGTGGACAGCCACTGACAAAGCAATAGCCACGCAAGCATAGATCATGGCCATGCCATTGGAAGACCTTGCGGCGGGCGCCTTCAGGGTTATTCTTGTTCATGTTGAGCAGCTGGCCGAACCAAAGGGTGTTCTGCCCTGAGAGGTCAAGATCATCCAGGCGGAATGTCAACCTGCTGCTGGCTTCCTTTGCAAAGGAGGAGAGCTGGTCTGTGCACTTCTTTGCGCAGCAAGGCTCTGCAGCCAAGATCTGGTCTGGCAACTCCACTGCAGATTCATCTGAGCCATCATCACTTGGAAGGATGGAAGGCGGCAGCTCAATGTCAGAGCCAGCCGACATGACTCAAACTACTGGCCTTCCCCACCAACTGGTGCCAAATGAAACAAGAATGCCAAATGAAAGCAATCAGAAACCGGAATGCAAAATGCACTGCTGGCTGCCCAAAAGTGAAATATCAAAGGGCAAGAGCAAGCCTGGCCACTGCAGGGAACAATTTGCACTACTATGGTGGCTAGCCACCATTTGCAACACACAGCGCAAACCACAAGCAGAATGACTGGCGGCTAGCCGCTTCCATGAGACACATCCATGACACCAGGATGCAAGAAACATGCAAGATGGGTCAATCACAAGTTGCTCAATGTGACAGTGGACACATGACAGTACAATACTGGCTAGCCAGTGTTTGGTGTCAAGTGGCAGTTTGAGACCAAACCTGCAAGTAACACAACCAAGAAAATTGAAGGGGGACATTTTGGCAACCTTATGTTTCATGTTTGCTGCCAAACCCTGCAAGGCTGATGGATCAAACTGACAGGTCGCAGCCTTGAAGTGCGCTATCATTCATTTTTCTCTTGGGTTCGAGGCTCCCGAATCGGACATGTCCATATGATACTGCTGCATGCAAAACATAGGCGGAATGAAAACCTGAAACATGTTGAACATTGAATTGTACATACCTGATCCAAAGCAAAACAGTGTAATTAATTTCAAATGTCCACCCATGTCATGTGCAAGTTGTCAGGAGCTTCAGCCAAATTGCCATATTTGCGAATCTTCCGCTGAATTTCCTGCAGCAAGAAGTGGAACTCAGTGCCTTCAGTGATCTTGAAGCTACTTGCGCCATAGGCGGACAAGCGAACATGCAATTGCCGTGGCAGCAAAAGTTTCAATGCTGCAAAGTAGGAGCGGTACATGACTTCACTGCTTTCAAAAGTGCATTTGTACGCCAAGGTGATATGAGGCACATGCACAGGAATCGCATATGAAGGAAAGTCTGGCCACAAGGAGATGTAAAAGAACAAGGCGCCGTCATCATCAGTTCGCATGGTGTAGCGGAGCATGCCAGGCCCAATGGAGACTTTTAGTCCCTGTACAAGGGCAAGCTCCAGCCATTCATCACGAAACAGCGACCAGTACGCTTGGCTCACATGGTCAGAGGCCACCACTTGCCGCGAGCGCATCCAAGAACTCTGCGCAGCAGGTTCACCTTGCAAAGGCAGAGTCGCAGGGCGATCCTCACGACGAGCCATGATGAGGGGCAAATGGATGAGAGGGCAAATGGATGAACCAAACCAGCTGCCAAGAATCTGACAAGATCATGAAAAAATGGAGCCAGCCACAAAACATTTGCATCAAAGCTTTTGGCTGGCTAGCCAGCCTTTCTACAGGGTGCGGGCTAGCCCATCCAAATCTATTTGCATCATAGCACCAGAAAAAAAAGGACATTTGTCACGAAAAACAGGCCAAATCCCACGAACAGAACTTAATGTACTTCGCGTACTATTTTTGTACTTAAAAGTTGCGATTTTCCAGCCGGAGCTGCGGGAGTTTGCTCCGCGTACTACGTTGTACTTAAAAGTTGCGATTTTCCAACCGGAGCTGCGGGAGCACGCTCCGCATACTACGTCTGTACTTAAAAGTTGCGATTTTCCAGCCGGAGCTGCAGGAGCACGCTCCGCGTACTACGTTTGTACTTAATTTTCAAGCCGGAGCTGCCGCGGACCAGGGGGGAATCGAACCCGCGACCGTGGGATTGCAAAAGCAGGCGCGTGAGCCACGAGACAACTTCCAAAGGCCATTTCGCGAGCAACAAATTCGCACGGCGCCACAGCGAGAGCGCTTCGACACGCACGAGCCCCGCAGAGGGTCGCGCGCGGCTTGCAGAAATCGTAAAAAGTCCTCAGTTTTTGAACCTCGACCACGCGGATCTCCGCAGAGGGTCCCCCGCGCGCCGCAGAAATCGTAAAAAGTCCTCAGTTTTTGAACCTCGACCACGCGAATCTCCGCAGAGGGTCGCGCGCGCATGTTAAAAATCGTAAAAAGAGTCCTCAATTTTTGAACCTCAACCACGCGAATCTCCGCAGAGGGTCGCGCGCGCACCGCAGAAATCGTAAAGTCCTCAGTTTTTTAACCTCGACCACGCGAATCTCCGCAGAGGGTCGCGCGCGCGCAGAAATCGTAAAAAGTCCTCAGTTTTTGAACCTCGACCACGCGAATCTCCGCAGAGGGTCGCAATCCCGAGCGACGATCAAACTCCCGCCCCGGCGCCTTAGAAACCTAAACTAACTTACATAGCTGCTTCGCCGAAGCTCTACGCAAGCTCTACCTAACCTTGGCTCTGTGCCACCTGGCTCTGTGTCACTTGGCTCTGTGCCACTTGGCTCTATGCAACTTGGCTCTATGTAACTTGGCTCTATGTAACTTGCTATGTAACTTGGCTCTATGTAACTTGGCTCTATGTAACTTGGCTCTATGTAACTTGGCTCTATGTAACTTGGCTCTATGTAACTTGGCTCTATGTAACTTGGCTCTATGTAACTTGGCTCTATGTAACTTGGCTCTATGTAACTTGGCTCTATGAAACTTGGCTCTATGTAACTTGGCTCTATGTAACTTGGCTCTATGTAACTTGGCTCTATGTAACTTGGCTCTATGTAACTTGGCTCTATGTAACTTGGCTCTATGTAACTTGGCTCTATGTAACTTGGCTCTATGTAACTTGGCTCTATGTAACTTGGCTCTATGTAATGTACTTGGCTCTATGTAACTTGGCTCTATGTAACTTGGCTCTATGTAACTTGGCTCTATGTAACTTGGCTCTATGTAACTTGGCTCTATGTAACTTGGCTCTATGTAACTTGGCTCTATGTAACTTGGCTCTATGTAACTTGGCTCTATGTACTTGGCTCTATGTAACTTGGCTCTATGTCACTTGGCTCTATGTCACTTGGCTCTATGTAACTTGGCTCTATGTAACTTGGCTCTATGTAACTTGGCTCTATGTAACTTGGCTCTATGTAACTTGGCTCTATGTAACTTGGCTCTATGTAACTTGGCTCTATGTAACTTGGCTCTATGTAACTTGGCTCTATGTAACTTGGCTCTATGTAACTTGGCTCTATGTAACTTGGCTCTGTGCAACTTGGCTCTGTGTAACTTGTCCAAGGGCTCCGCACGGAAGAACCGTTCGCGATGCTTTCGGGAAAAACAGACAGCTTGAAATGGCATATGAAAGGAGACAAGGGGAGACCGCCCAAGCGAACGCAATGTGTTAGCACGTGTGCACGGGGACAAGAGGAAACACAGGGAGACAAGGCGGGAACCCGTCCAGGCGAACCCACATTTCTTTAAGTAGAGTCCTGCTGATAGAAAACAGCGGGCTTCCTGACTTCGATAGTGATCCGTCTAAGCTGGCCGCAGAGTGCTCCGTCGGATCATGATGTTTGGCGCGGGCCGCGCTTCCTCCAACCTTCGTCCCTTGCTGCTCGTACGCCTTCCTTCGACCACGTAGACACTTTTAATCTTCTGCGCAGGCCTCCATCCCACTCATTTCTGCAAGCCGCCTGGATAGCATTTGGCCCTTTGGCCACTGATGGAAGATGACTCTCCGTCGCCCCTCGCTTCCCGGCAGTGTGGCGCAAGTTGGGGCGGCCCAGCGCCAGCTCCCCCAGGGGGTGCGGCAGTGCCTGCAAAAGGCGTGCCAAAAGAGGCTATGAGGCAAGAGGCGAGCCAGTGCCTGATCACCTCAAAACAGATAGAGCTTGCAAAAGCTTTCAAGAAGCAAATGGCCTGTTTGCTTTGGAATTACAGGCGCCGCTGAAGCTTCTTCTGAGGACGACCTGCCTGAACATCCAAAGCCTCAGCCAGAACCGCCGAAGCCTCGTTGCAGCCCTACGAGCCCGGCCGACTAGGAAGGGCGCGCTCCATGGGCAAGAAAGGCCCTAGGCTTTCTGAAGAGCCTGAAAAAGCAGAAGAGCCTGCAAAGGCCCAAGAGCCTGCAAAGGCCCAAGAGCCCCAAGAGCCTGCAAAGGCTGAAGATGTCAATGTGAAGGAGGAGCAGACAGACGGCGAAGATCAAAAAGATGATTCAGGCAAAGAACAAGCAGCAAAGAAGAAAGAAAGAAGAGGAAAAGCCTGATTGGGGTGATGGGCCTGACAAAGGCCCAAAGTCTGACACAGCCACAGGCTAAGCCTGAAAAATGCTGGAGAGCCTGCAAAGGCTGTGCTGCCACCTGAGCAGCTGGGCAAACGACGCTCACGAGTTTTTGAAAAAAGCGCAACTTGCAGCTGGCGGGTGCTCCCACAATTTCTTTGGCTAGCACGATCCAACCCTAATTTTTCAGGACTGGACGGGTGTCACTACTAGCTTCTCAGGTCGGAAATAGGGGGTCCCAAATGGGCCCTGTGCCCATCCGAGCCGGGGGCACCTAATAAAGCATACCCACTGTGGCAGCAGTCTCTGTGGCCTTGGACCTGTTTCAGGCAAGAGTTTGATGTTACAGATGGATTGATGGGATACTGGAAGTCCCTGTTGTATGTGGTGTAGTACCTGGAGAGCAAAGCCGCAAGTCCTTTTCTATACGGGCACGGTGTTAGCTATACTGGGGCCTTGAGCCAAAAGTGACTACAATGATTGCCATGAGGTCAAGACTGGTCAAAACAGAACACACCCCGCACCACACGCCAAACAGGGGAGCAGCAAGATCCAATCCTAATCCCTAAGGAATAATTCCTCACTGCGGTAGCAGTCTCTGTGGCCCTGGATCTGTTTCAGGTAAGAAGCTGGTGTTACAGATGGATTGACAGCTTGACCCAACCCCAATCCCTGTGGGCTGGTCCCCCTACTAAAAATGGTCAAGGTTTTCAACAATAACTAGACCACGGTTGGCCCGAAAGCAGAACATCGCAAGCGAGGTCGGCCCAACGCTGCATCCCTACACGAAGCATTTGTGAAGCAAGCGCGAGACAGCACCAGGCAAGGTGCTCTGCGCAAACTGGTCGGTGCAAGTTGGTCTGCGCAAGTTGCTCTACGCAAGTTGCACTGTGCAAGTTGATCTGCGCAAGTTGCTCCGCGCAAGTTGCTCCGGCAAGTTGGTCCCTGCAAGTGGCTCCCTGCAAGTTGCTCTGTGCAAATTGCGCTCCCTGCAAGTTGCTCTGTGCAAGCTGATCTGTGCAAGTTGCTCTGTGCAAGTTGCTCTGCGTAAGTTGCTCTGCGCAAGTTGCTCTAGGCAAGGCGCTCTGCGCAAACTGGTCGGTGCAAGTTGGTCTGCGCAAGTTGCTCTGTGCAACTTGCTCTGCGCAAGTTGCTCTGCGCAAGTTGCTTTAAAATGCAAGTTGCATCTTGCGACGCCCGCCCGCGGACCAGGGAGGAATCGAACCCGCGACCCGCCGGTTCCGGGAGCAGGCGCGCGAACCACGAGACAACTCCCGAGGACCAGTTCGAACAACAAAAGTCGCAAAAAACCTCGAGTTTTTGCACCTCGACCACGCCGATCCCCGCAGAGGGTTGCGCGAGCGCCGCAGAAATCGCAAAAAAGACCACGAGTTTTTGCACCTCGACCACGCCGATCTCCGCAGAGGGTCGCGCGGGCATGTTGGAAATCGCAAAAAACCATGGGTTTTTGCACCTTGACCACGCCGATCCCTGCAGAGGGTCGCGCGGGCATGTTGGAAATCGCAAAAAACCATTGGTTTTTGCACCTCGACCACGCCGATCCCCGCAGAGGGTCGCGCGGGCATGTTGGAAATCGCAAAAAACCATGGGTTTTTGCACCTTGACCACGCCGATCCCTGCAGAGGGTTGCGCGAGCACCGCAGAAATCGCAAAAAAAACAAAGGGTTTTTGCACCTCGACCACGCCGATCCCCGCAGAGGGTCGATTTTCGTGTAGTGTCGTCGGCACTACCCCGCCGCCCTAAGAAGAGATTTTAACTCCTCGCAAGTCAATTGCACTTGACTCCTTGCACTTGCAACTTGCACTCGACTCCTTACACTTGCAACTTGCACTTGACTCCATGCACTTGCAACTTGCACCTGACTCCTTGCACTTGCAACTTGCACTTGACTCCTTGCACTTGCAACTTGCACTTGACTCCATGCGCAGCTCGCAATGACTCTCATGACTCCTTGCAATGACTCCTTGCAATGACTCCTTGCAATGACTCCTTGCAATGACTCCTTGCAATGACTCCTTGCATGACTCCTTGCAATGACTCCTTGCAATGACTCCTTGCAATGACTCCTTGCAATGACTCCTTGCAATGACTCCTTGCAATGACTCCTTGCAATGACTCCTTGCAATGACTCCTTGCAATGACTCCTTGCAATGACTCCTTGCAATGACTCCTTGCAATGACTCCTTGCAATGACTCCTTGCAATGACTCCTTGCAATGACTCCTTGCCACGACTCCTTGTCATGACTCCTTGCAATGACTCCTTGCCATGACTCCTTGCAATGACTCCTTGCAATGACTCCTTGCAATTACTCCTTGCAATGACTCCTTGCAATGACTTTCATGATGATGATTCCTTGCAATGACACCTTGTAATGACTCTCATGAGAACAACTCAAGTGAACCCAGCGGAAGAACCCTTCGCCATGCTTTCGGGAATAATAATCTGAAATTCAGACTTTCAGACTTTTAGACTTTTGTTAGTTTCGATTGAAAATGCAATATAAATCAGATAAAGGGCAAAAGTCTGAAATTCAGACTTTCAGACTTTTTAGACTTTTGTTAGTTTCGACTAAATCAGATAAAGGGCAAAAGTCTGAAATTCAGACTTTCAGACTTTCAGACTTTTAGACTTTTAGACTTTTGTTAGTTTCGATTGAAAATGCAATATAAATCAGATAAAGGGCAAAAGTCTCAAATTCAGACTTTCAGACTTTTAGACTTTTAGACTTTTTCTAGTTGTAATTGATGTTAAAACCCTCCTGGCCCCGTGCCTAAATTGGGAAGCCGTTCTGAGGTCCATGTTCTTGTTGATTGAAGTGTTCCATTGGACGCCACGTTTGGCTCAAGTTACAAGTAGGGCTCAAGGTCTTGCATGAACAACGTTCACCTGTGATCGATCTGTGTGAGAGAAAACAGGTTCAATCGCGCTGCTGATATCGGACGTGTGTGAGGTTACTGGACAATACCCCCTTACAACAGTTTGCACTGGTTTGGCTATAACCGTTTGGGCCGTATACCCTTTCTACGTGGTGAGTACATTCAGCTTGAGGCTCGGTGTACAGCGTCCCACGGGACGTCACCTTGCCATCTCTTGACAGGTTATCAGCCGTATCGCAAGCTCTACACTGGACGGAGAGACAGCTGGTTTATTGCGAGTACAGGAACTACAGAAGTACAATAACCCACACAGTACAATGGCGTCTTCAGCGAGCCCAAGTACTGCAACTTTTGGGAACGACAGTTCGGAGGGATCCAATGGATTGATGACTCTTCCTGCGGTAATGGATATGGTCGCAGGATGAACCTGGGAGCGGTGGATCCGCACTATTCAGCGACGTATCTACGCCTGCGAGATCATGGAATCAAGTCGCTATTCATCAGGAGCCGAAGCAGAGAGATTCTCCGCCGAGAAGATCATCATCTTCGCCAGCGACCCCGCGGGCGTCGCAGAAGAGCGTGAGGTCAGCATCAAAAGGTGGGAGATCCAAATCACCCACTAGTGCCGATTTTCGCGCTGCAATCAAAGAAAAGAACAAGATGGAGATGGAGATCGGGGAATACCAGAAGACACTTGATGAAATGTCAGCGGCAATGGCTAATCTTCATCAAGAAGACTATGGAAGCACCATCCGGATCCAGGAGCTTGAGAGACGATGCGAGATTGCCAGCAAGCAAATCGGGGCATCTTGTGTGAGTCATCACCAACACCGCATGGCGGAAGCCTGGCGCAAGTTTGAGGCGGAAGCCCAACGGATGCGTGAGGCAGAGATGAACGCATATCAGTACGGGGAGAAGAAGGACATGGAGTCGAATGCAATGATGCAACAGATGAGACAAGCCGAGGGAATGATCATGGAGCAGAAGCAGGAGATTGCAGTGATGAGATCCTACATGGCAAGCGAGAAAGCAGCCGCGCAGGAATCAGCTACACATGCAACTCAGATTCACCGTGAAGCTTCGCAACAGATTTCCGTTTATCAACAACAGATCACAGGGATTGAATCGTCTACGTCTATCGAGAAGTTCAACGAGGAGGAGATGGTTCAGAGCCTAAAGTCACAGTTGGAACATGCACTTGTCAAGCCTCCCGAGATGTACTCGTTGGAGGACTCCAGGGAACAGCTTCGTGAGAAGGAAGAAATCGTCAAACAGTATGAATTCGATGTGTCAAAGAAGGATCAGATGATTGCGATCGAGGGTGGCCATCGACAGGATGCTGTCTTTGAATTGGCCCAAGTCAGGGAAGCAACGCAAGAAGAACGATGTACGATGAACGAGAAGTTGAAAGAAGCCGAGTTCTGGAAGTCGACAGCTAAAGGAATGCGTGATGAGTACCTCGAGGAAATGCGCAAGCTTCAGGAACAACTGAAGGATCGGGAGACGACGCTCAAACAGGAAGAGAGCTTCGTTCGCCAGCTCGATGCGGACAATGAGGAACTCAGGACATTCAAGAAGCTGGAGATACAGGAGGCCTCGAGCAAGAAAGACGAACATCGTGAACGAGCAGTAGTGAAACGCCTTGAGGGAGGACCCCAAATTAATTCGGTTAGGGAAGACAAGAGGATGGCCGGGACATACCCGTCATCGTCATCCAATTCGATCCCTAATTCGTCACTAGTGCCGGGTTCGATTCTCTTTCCGTCTTTTGGCGATCCGATGATCGATGTACACCTATCACAGATGCAAGGGGTTGTCGGGATACTCCCACAACCTACGACTACAACCGGTGGTGGTGAGGAAACAACGGTACTACGCCTCCATTGGATTACAACGGATTCTCACCCAGCGGGAACCAACAGGGACCTGGTCGACGTCATTTGAGTCTGACAGGTGGTGGGGGAGGACCTCCAGATGATCCGCCCGATGATGAGGACGAAGATGACGAAGACGAAGAGGATGAGGAAGACGAGGAAGAAGAAGAAGATAGTCGGACGCGGAGGGGACGCAGACGATTGAGGGATGATCGTGGGATCAAGAACGAGAGACCGAGGATTTCAAGGAAAGAGGCTGAAAGGGTATCCATTCCCACTTGGCCGAAGATCCATCAGCTCGATAACTGGAAGATGCAATTGCTGATGAATGTGCTGAGTGCATGCGCAGATCCAGATACCGACGCGTGGACAAAATGGCTGGAACAGGCACTCGGGTGAAACCCAGACCTCAATCTACTAAGCAATTCAGGCGGTGACAGATTCGCTACAATCGACATCAAGATGGCCATGGGCATGCAGAACATGCTGAGACAAGCACCTGACGAAGCTAAGGATGTATACCTCGATGTCACAAGACATTCGGAACTACGACACCAACAAGGAGTGATCGTGAAGGGACGAGAGCTGGTGGCATTGGTTATGCAATCATTCAGAACGTCTGATCGAACGGACCTTGTCTATCACATCGAGCACTTATTCAACCTTGACTTCCCTGGGGACAAGAATTTGGTTGTGTTCAGGAACAAGTGGTATGATTTGCTAAAGATGAGAAACGAAGACAGACCCAGTCCATTGGCACTGAGAGATATCCTATACAGGAAGATCAAAGGGAGCAAGAAGATGGAGTTCGGCCTCAACGCCTATCACAGGTTGCCGGACAAACATCCTCAGAAGTCGTACGAATTCTTATTGGCATTGATTGGCCACCAAATCAAGCCGGATCGGGAAGATCTGATGCTTGACATGAAGGAGAAGTCGGTCAAATCAATGATGAAGTCAGGCGGCAAAGATGCAGCCCCGGCTGCTGGCAAACAGGAGGGCCAGAATGGCAAAGGGAAAAAGGGCAAGTCCAATCGACCTGATGCCGCTCCTGTGCTCCCGAAGGCCAAAGCAAAGGGTCACGCTGGCAAGAACGGCAAACCCGATGGTGCCAACGACAGGGGCAAGAGTCCGAGTACCACTTCAAAGCGGAGAAAGGGTGCTTGAAGGGAAATGAATGTCCATTTTCTCACAGCAAGAAGACGGAGCACAAGCTGCAGAACATGCCCAAAGGAAAAGGGAAAGGAAAGTCAAATCCAGATCGTCCTCGCCGAAGAAGGAGGATGGAGTGTGCTACGCGTTCCAGAAGGGAAAATGTGAGAAAGGGAGTGCTTGCAAATACAAGCATGAGCTCATCAAGAACAACTCGGCTCCGGCAACGTCAGGAGACAAGGCACAAGCCAAGTCAAAGGCTGCCCCCAAGACCGCGGCGCCAGCGATTGTGAGAAGGGCCATCGCCATGCCTGCGATAGTCTTGAAGCAATCGGTCCCTGCGGATAGTCTTGAAGCAATCGGTCCCTGCGGGAAAGGTCAGCTTCAAGAAGGACGTTGATCAAGTTGAACCGGATGAGACCGACCCGTCTACCACGAGCGTGATGACGATGTCATGAGTGAGTCGTCAAGATGGTCCGGCGAGTCCGAGATCTCCGAGAAGATGGTATGGTTCAAAGAAGTACTCGAAGTCGACGAGAATGGGGAGGTCACCTATCTTGAAGACGAGAGTAGGCAATGGGAACGAAAGGGAGAATGGTATGGAAACGAGGATGGTTCTTACCAGTACGTGCACATCGATGAGAAGAAGTTCAAGGATAGTGATCATCGAGAATTATCAGCCTATCAAGTCCAACGATCATTGATAAGAGCGAGGATACTGGAAGAGGTGGTGGATGATGTTTACAGAAAACACTACTTTCCGGTGACCAAGGAGAACACCATCGTGTTTGAGTATGATCGGGTTGAGGACGAGATCAAGGAAGCGGTTATCGATTGGAAGAAGCAACATGGTATGCCGAAGAATGTGTTCGCAATGTCGACATGTATTAGCAGAAGGGTGAAGTGGTTAATGGACACCGGATGCGGTCATGATGTCATTGAACGAGCCAAGGCGAAGAGCCTAGGCGTCGATCTCGTGAAAGATGACGATGAGATTGTGTTCCAGACAGCAAATGGTTCCACATCCACATCCGATGTGGCCAAGATAGTCGTGGATGAGTTGGGCGAGACTGTCGAACCACGTGTTGGATGACTGGTTACACCAAAGCAGGGATTCGTACACCTACAGGTCAAGGACGACATTCCGTACCTCGTGAGCGATGGCAAGCTCCGGAGTAACAGACATCGCCCTACGATCGACGACCTCAAAGGACACTTCTCAGAGCTCCTGGCGTTGGTCACGAACAATGAGGCAGATCATAATGATGATGATGAGGATGACATTCCCGCCGCTGCAGGAGAATCAGCAGAGGTCGAGGGTGAACATCATCATGGAGCATTCGATTCCGGTCCGGTACACCCGCATCCCGTAGCCGAGGAACCACCGGAGGATGTCGGGCTAGACCCACGCCGCCAAGGTGATGTCGAGGCGTTGATGAGGAATCCAGATGCTGGAAGTGAGGTTGATGTGTACGAAGGATCATCGATCAAGAGGAAAGTGGGAGTCCTAAAGAGGGACGCCAATTCAGTTGCCCACTTGCATACCCACAGGTACCGAAATCCTTTCTGTGAGTCGTGCGTCAAGGCGAAGATGAGACACTTCAGATCACGAACGGGAGCCTTCAAGAGGGAGGTCAAGACGTTCGGGGACCTGGTAACGTTCGATTTCGTGACGGCGTCAGGAGATCATGAAGTGGAGGGCAGATATGCGCTCATCATTCGGGATATATACACCGGGATCATTATGGCTTATCCGACTCAGTTGTCAGGGCCATCAAGCACTTCTGCGGTAAGAGGAAGATAAAACAGGTGTACTCGGATGATGGACCAGAACTGATCAATGCCTGCGTTGAGCTGAAGCTGAACCATGACTTGTCCTTGCCGGGACGACCGCAGAACAACTCCCTTGCGGAAAGAACAAATCAATTCATCATTGACCAGACTTCGGCTTGTCTTGTACATGCCGGTCTACCCACGTGCTACAGGGTGCAGGCCATCACCACGCTGTGCCATTTGATGAACGTTGAAGAGGTGAATGGTTCGAGCACCTGGCTGAGAATGCACGGTGAAGAGTTCAAAGGCGAGAAGATACCTTTTGGTGCGCTAGTGGACTTCAAGCCGAGCGAAGCACGAGGGGAAAAGAGGGAGAAGTTCGAGCCTAGGGGGGAAACTGGCATATTTGCCGGTTACGTGCTGAGTACCGGGATGCATTGGGCGAACGAGTATCGTGCTTGGGCCCTCACTGCGTTTGCAGGTGCAGAGCTGAACATCAAGAAGGCAAAAATCCCACCTCGGTTGAGAATGCCACATCAAACGGAGAGGATGATTCTCAAATCACCTCTGACATTCCCAATTCAGCAGAAGTACAAGGCTGCCAACGAGACTTTGGAGGGGATTGAGATGTCTGTCGATTCAATCGGTCTGGATGCACGTGATCGCCTAATCAAAGATGAGGACTACGAGCCCGAGTTCTTGCAGAGTGACGAAAAGCGACTGCTTGACGATGAGGTCGATCAGATCGCTGGTCTACTGCTTGATGAAGGTCCGGAGTTACTTGTCGGAGATCGGGGGGGTCGTGTAGGTGAAGAGGATGCCGACCCGAGCTCGTCAAAAGGGAAAGGCGATGGACATGTCAAGGGTGATGAAGAGGTTGTGAAGCCCGACCTTCCGCATGTGTCAGCTGCAACACCTGGGGATGGCAGAACACACATCAACGATGATGGTAAGGAGGTTAAGATCGACAAGGCCGGAAGACCATATCCCGTTGGGAAGGATGGTTTCAGGTTGATGAAGACAACGAGACCTCCAGAATATACTCCCGCAGAATGGGCAATGATGAGAAAGTACTACACCGAGGAAGAGAAAGCCGAGGTGAAGGGTGGTGGCAAGAAGAAGAAAGAAGAGCCCAAGAGCAAAGAACCTGAGATTTCTACGCCAGCCGAAACGCAGACGTTGCAGATGCCCGGTGCTAAGAGAATTCGGGCTATGCTTCGGAACCGATGGGGTGGAGTTGATTGGCAGTACACTTGGGGATTGCGAAAGAACGTGTCAAAGATCAAGAACCCACAAGATGGGAAGCGCTTGGCTGCCTCATGGATTCCAAGCAATCCCAAGATGTCTTGAGACAGAGTGTTCAGCTTGAGAAAGAATTTGTATGTCTGGTAGTAATATATGCCTGGAAGTTCATGCATGAGGAGCGGTCGAGACCGACTCCAAATTGGACGAAGGCGGTTGCATCAGTCATTGAGCGTCATGAGGACGAAGCTGAGCTGATATCGGGGCCGGATCCTACGGATGATATGCCGCCGGATTTTACCTGGTATGAATGGGAGGAATCTGCTGAGGTGGTTTCGGGAAAGGTGCCACTTGCGCTACCTGCGGTAGGAGAAGACGGCGAGGCTAAGAAGTACCCATCGATGCCGTGTGTGACCTCTGAGCTAATACAGCACAGAGAGAAGGCCGTGAAAGTTGTTCGATTCTTCGACGCATTGGTGTCCAGACCGGTTGGCCGAAAAGAAATGTTGACCAACCCTGATGCTCTTGCATCCATGGTGAAAGAATGGTCGGGATTAATCGACCAGGGCGTCTTCGACCTTAATGCAGTACGGGAATATGACGCTGTAGTCAAGGAGGCAAAAGCGAAAGGGGAAGAGTTACACATGGCTCGCGCACATGGTATTTGCGTAGAAAAGCACTCACAATTGCCTGTTGGTGACCCTAAGAGGAAGTTCAAAGGTAGAGGCGTGTTGCTGGGGAACCAGGTGAAGAATCAAAGCTTTGAGGCTGCGATGTTTCAAGACCTGGGGAACTCTCCTGCTTCGTTCGAGGCCTCGCGTTGGGCGGATTTTCTGGGTTGTCATGATGGTTGGGATGTGCAGATGGCCGATGCTGTGCAAGCATACATTCAGGCCACACTGCGAGGCACGCCATGTTGGATTGAATTGCCACCTGAGGCTGCGCCGAGTGAATGTAATTGGGGTAAGTACAGGAGGCCTGTGGTTCCACTGAGGAAGGCGCTGTACGGGCATCCCGATGCTGGAACATTTTGGGAGCAGCACTGTGATGAGTCAGTGCGGGCCGTTGGCTTTGAACCCATCGGCGAGGAATGGCCATCTGTGTACATTCATGAAAAGCTCCAGCTTGTTCTGGTTGTGTATGTCGATGACTTCAAAATGGCAGGGTCCCAGAAGAACCTTGCCCAAGGACGGAGCATGCTGCGCGCACGTTTGAAGATTGAGCCTGAGACGGGGCTTCACATGTACCTTGGTTGTAATCGAAGCAAGGGGAGTGTCACCCTCGGGAATGGACACCGCGTCACAACGGTGACCTATGACATGGAACAGTTCCTATGTTCCTGTGTTGACCGCTATCTTGAGGTGGCGGGCGACGTAAAGTTGAATAAGGTTGTCACTCCTGAAATACATGAAGAAACGAAACATCACGTCTCACGTAAGCCTGCCAAAGAGGGCCCGTCAGTCGTGTGCAATTGGTGTAGCAATCTTGTGCCCACCGACGGTTCTGCCTCTGTGCCGGACCAGCGGGGAGGGACTCCTGAGTTGGCCACGAAGGAGCCCGTGCGTGGACACCTTGCTCCGCACGCCGCTAGCGTACTGATGAAGTTGCTGTACGGTGCGCGGATTGCCCGTTTCGATTTGTTGCGGCAAGTGAATCGCTTGGCACGAAATGTGCACAAGTGGACTGACTCCGATGACCGGGGTCTTCACCAAGTGATGTGCTATGTACATCATACGAAACATTGGCGCATGGTCGGATCGGTCGGAGATCCCATGGATGATGTGCGCCTGGCCTTGCACGCTGACGCCGATTTTGCAGGATGTGTTGAATCGTTGCGTTCCACCTCTGGTGGGCATTTGAATTTACAAGGGCCCAATACACGGTTTCCGCTGTCTGGCAGCTCAAAACGACAGGGTTGCGTGAGTCACTCAACTCCTGAGGCCGAAATTGTTGCGGCCGACGTTGCCATGAGAACCATGGGTATGCCTGCTCTTAAGTTGCTGCAGCGGATTCTCAAGAAGTCACCGAACTTTGTGTTCTATGACGATAACAAGGCTATGATCGGTGTTGTGCGATCGGGGAGAAACCCTACGATGCGCCACCTTGAGAGAAGCCACGGCGTTTGCATTTCGTGGATGCATGAGATGTTCGCGCGTGATTACATGTATTTGGCGTATGAGGTCACCGACCGGATGGCGGCTGACATATACACCAAGGCGTTCAATGATGGACGCAAATGGAAACATGCATGCTTGCAGATTGGATTACTTGACCCGAGTTTGCTGTCTGACCCGGATACCCTCAAGGCGCTCACACCTACGTGTGATCCCATCAAAGGGACCATGCAAACAGCTTCGGGGACGGTTGACGGAGTTCCCACATTTCCGTACACACATATTCCGGTCATTGTGGTGGCCCGGCCTGACGTCTAAAGAAGGATTGCAGCATGACGGACATGATCCGGTGGTTGTTGCCAAAGGGCCCAGGCTGACGCGTGTGAAACCTCCACTCGCGGTCGTGACACCGTTCGGGAGCAAGTGGCTTCGTTCCACTTGGTTTCTGAAGAATGGGTCATGGCTTAAAGTTGAGGACAGGGTTGATCCTGGGTTGCAATGTGAACGGATTGATGGGTGGGTTGAGCCCGCGGTTTGGCAGTTTCATCCTGTGCCGGTTGCTGCACCGGCGCGGGAGCAATCTCCGCGACCACGACCAATTCATGTTGGGTCCGGTGATGTTGACGCGCAGTCTGTGCTGGCTGCATTCGTTGAAGAGTTGTCAGACGAACGTGTTGAATTAAAATGCATCAATCACCTTGCGTTGGACACTTTGCTCCGGTTGAAGCTGCTTATTCGTTGTCTGCATACCAGTCATGAGCAATTTGTTCCCGGTCGTTGTTTTGTTCCATATCGCATTGCGGTGAAGCACAAACCACAGTTAGCGCCGGGCATTGAGCTCGCGATGGTTACCCATGACGGTGGTGTGCTTCGCGCTCCGTTGCATGTCTCGCTTCCTGGTATGAGAATTCGCACAATCGTCACCTTATATAGTGTTGACTTGGCTCGACCCGTTGTTCTGTTGGCATGTTCCGAGCCTCGCAACTGGTTCACTACCCTTGCCCGGCATAAGGGCCTCAGGTCGTGACCGTTACTTTGATCGATGACTTAATGAGCGAGTGCGGGGGCTTTGTCCTCAGATTGGCTTTCTTCTGTGCCAACCTTTATGGCTGCAGCCTTCACAATCTCCTTCATGGCCTCGTCCTTTTTCTCCATGGCCGCCAGGTGCTGCTTGTCAATCTTCTCGATCAGCTCCTTGTACTTCTGCTCCTGCATCAGCTTCTCCTTCAGAATGTACTCCATTTGCTCATTGTGCTGAGCCTCCTTCTTTTTCATGGCTATCTTCATCTGCTCCTCATAATCTTCCTCCAGCTGGTTCACTTCTGCTTGCCATTTGTCATTGACCGCCTCAGCCTCCTTGAGATAGCCCTCCTGGTGTGCCACCTGGGCAGCAGTGAACTCCTTCTCGAATCGCTAGACACTAAATCTTCCGATTTGTTGTTCTTCGCCGGGCCTTGTACGGGGGGATCATCATGGGCACGCCTCAACAAGACTCGCGGAGTTGACACCGCAGAGAAAATCGAGGCCAAACAAATTGAATTTTGGAAGTTATTTGGACGTTTTGTGGAAATCAAACGACATGCCATGACGAAACGTGCTGCTGTTCTGTTTGAGTTGCCCGGAAGTTGCGATTATTGGAAGGATGAGAGACTGCATGAGGTTGTTCATGATGGCACCAGTCATGAATTTGATGGATGTCGCTACGGTTTGAAGCAAAGGTACGCGAAGAAACCCCTGCCAATCAAGAAACCGTGGAGAGTTGTTTCCTGGATGAGCTTGGGAGTTCGTTGTCCAAGAAATGTAACGGGAATCATGAACATGGGCCTTGTGCTGGTCGTGAAACTAAAGAAACCCAGTTATACACGTCGTTGATTGTGAGTGTGATCCTCCGGCGTTTTCTTGCTCGAGCGAAGTGCCTTCAACAGGCGCGATTGAAACCCGCTCTTGCTTGCATTGTGAGGGGGAACCCACGGCGGCGACAGGCTGCTGCACGTGAAGGTCACACCACTTCGATTGTGCCAACGAGGTCCCGGGCCAGACCCGGACCTCAGGTAACAGCTGGGTGCAAGTTCAATCCATTCGGTGGATTTATATATTGCTGCATATTTTGGGCTTTCCTGGTCCTGGAGAATATCATCAAGATGACTGCCAATACGACCGTCGTCAATACAAATGAGTTCTTCTGTGTGCCTGTTGGGAAATCCAGGCAAGCGGCGATATTCCTGGGGAACCTCGTGAAGAACGCGGTTGAAGAGGGCAAGAGGATTCCCAGGAGAATGGAGGCGAGCAGTGACCTGGGTACGTGCATAAAGTGGGTCGAGGACATTGGCGTCCCCGTCATATATGCTTACTCAGCGTATTACTCTGCAAAGTGTCGCGGTATGATGAAAGGTGAGGGGCAATCCATGAGGATTGCATAGGAGTTCCTCAGCAAGATCTTCGGGCTGCTTTCCGCCGACGAATGCATGCTGGGAGAGAGTTCTGCAGTAAGGGAAAGAAGATAGTGGCAGCACTGAACCAACTTTGTGGGGAGGCTTCGCTACTAGCAAAGAACCCGGAACTGCTGAGCATCACCAAGTACTGCATTGAAGGGGCCGACATGCTGAGATCCATTGCGGATATCTGGGACCTCGCACCAGGTGTGGCCGAAGACAATGAGGAGCGATCCTTTAAAGCCGCATTTCACCAAGATACTCAGGTAGGGGCTGTGTACAAGGAGTTTATCAATGATGAGCCGACGAGGGCGTCGTCATCGAGGCGGTGGAGGAGCTCAGAGGAATTCCTGACAACCGCCGAGCTCGAGAGGGCCGATCGAAGAATAGCAAAGTTCAGGGATTGGAATTGGGGGAAAGTGTTTACGCTGAGCGTAATCAAACCTCCCAAGATTGACGCCTACGAGCGGAGCACAAAGGCCGACTACCAGAGGAACTGGGACCTTGGATTGGTCTACCAGAACGAGCTGCGCATGTCAATGAAGAACCTGGCATTTGCGATGAGGAGATGAGCGCGCCCACCAGCACAATCTTTTGCGCTGGATGATTTGCGGATCAATTCCCAATGATATTTTAGATGCATGTGTCGGGGCGGTGAACTCACTCATGTGCATATCCTTCATCCTGAGGAGGCTACAGCCATTGGTCGGGGAGAGGCATGTTTCGGATCAGTCATACAAAGTCTGCTTTAGGCCGGACAAGTCCGAGTTGAAGGACCTGTACTGTGAGATCGAGGCGGCAAGGGATTTCTTGTGGTGTATTGACATGATCTACAAGTCCACGTTGCCCGCGATGAACATCAACTCCATCAGCCTAGCACCACATGCAGCAGACAGAGTTGCTGAGAACCATGATCGGCGCAAGTGGGTCAATTGGATGAAGGAGATTGAGGAACAGGCAACCAAGGGGCACGTGATTGACTTCGACCAGAACGACTATTGCTCCTACAACGAGAAGGAGAGGAACTGGATAAGTACCCTGAGGACTTCGCGGTCGGCGAAGAACCAACATGGTGGGTGATGGGCTCGTCGAAAGCCGAGCCACCGCGGAAGACAGAGCGACAGCAGAGGTCGTCATCCAGTTCTGAGCAAAGACAACAAACCCCTGGCGGGTCAAACCCCCAGCAGGGAACTTCGGGTGGGTGGTCGTCTTCCAGCGATGCTAACATCATAGACTCCATCTTCCGGATGAACTCTGGCGGTGATGATGACAGATGGGAGATCATCAGCGCCGCGGCTGGACACGAGACATACACCTCATTCGAGGGAGGTGTCACACTGGGTGGCGCTACAGTCAACGTGAAGTTTAACATCGACGCCAACACCGGTTACCCGGTCATACAAACAGTGTTCGGACCATGTCTCGCCGAGGGGAAGAACGCAACATATTGGGAGTGCATGCTGAGGAATCTGACGTCATCGCTGGTACACTTCGTTGAGAAGACTAGTGCTGAAAAGATCGTCCTTTCCTATGTTAAGAAGAGCAACACTGCGTGGCTTCAGCCATATGCGTTCTTATGTGCTCAGACAGGATGCTTGATCACAGGGCGCCTCCCGGGTGCCAAAGCCATCAATGCGTTGAAACAGGCGGAGAAGAACCCCGACAACGCGCCTGCACGGTTGAGCCGGATCATCAAAGATCAGGGAGGGCGCCGCATCGACGGGGCCGCAATCCGCGACATGATGATTCAGAAGAAGAACTTCTTGGTTCTGGATTGGCCCCTGAGGGCTGTCAATTCGAAAGGGAGCACGAAGACTTTCCAAATGATGGTCAACGAGCAGGGGTGAACGAACATCGAAAAGAGATGATCGTATTACGGATCGAGCGAGCCAGCCTCATCGACTCCGGATACGGTGAACATCATCTCCCGATTGCAAAAGCTGGAGAATCTCATCGTTGAATGACGGAGGCGCGATATGGATGCTTCACCTGTTTCGGTGCACATCTGGATGTCGCTCTACGACTGGATGTGCATGAGGGGCTGCGAGTGGCGTGGAAGGCGATATCAGACCTCGTCAACGTGTGCAAGGGCATGGTCGTTGTATGCGTGAACCGCGATGTGGCTTTCCATGGTGGAAGAGGCGACTTGGGTACGATTGCCAACAAAGTGAGCGAGATCTGCACGGCGGCAGGTGCGTTGGTGACCGAGAACTACAAGATCCCCGGGAGCTCAAATCTGCAACACTACCTCCTGAAGCGGTTGTTGGTGGTGTGCTTGCACCAAGCCTGTTATTCATCAACGAGCTGGAGGAGATTTGCATCAATGAGCCTGACCTTCAATTCAATATTCCCAAGAACATGGAAGAACCGAAATTGAGATTTGAGTACAAGCCGACCTTCACCGCTCAATCAAGAAGGAAGCAAGAGCGCCGGAACGAAGGTTACAGTGGACAAGATGCATTCGGAAGCGTTGATGCCAACGATCTGAGTCTTCGATGGTACACGGTCTCTGAGCTCAGCGACTTTATCTGCGAACTGTGCAAGTTGCACGAACTGGAATGCATGCACGAACGGTGTCACGAGATCAACCAACGGGAGAAAGCTACACACACGACTTTTCGCAGAATGCAAAGTCGCGATCCCGGACCTCCAACATCTCATGGCGGACGTCAACAATGTTCAGGCCATGACCACGATTATACGGGAACTTGCGTATTCCAAATTGAAGAAGGAGCTGTCCCACGTGGGTTTCGTGAGCATGACGGTGGATCAGGCGGCGCAGTATTACGGATACAAATGCGGGAAGCAATTGTGCGCGACGAGAGATGTGGTCATGTGCAGAAATTCCGAAGGGTTGAGGAGAAGACCTCCATCTTCGTGATTGACAAAGATCTTGGCAACGTGGCCTACTCGTCATGGATCAAGAGCGTGCTTGATCAGGGGACGATGTATGAACTCCTGGGACAAACTACCAATGAAGAGTCTTTGTAAAACATCGTTGAAATGGTGTTGGGATTCTTCGAAGTGATGTCATACTTCCAACATGAACTTCCATTGTGGAGAGACGTATGGAAGATCAAGAGGGAGTTCGAGCAGTCCATCGTGCGGCATCTTGCGGGGAACGTGAACAACACGACGGGACAAAACCGGAAGCGGAACAAGCCTTCTGCTCAGCTCGGGACACCCACAAAGGAGGTGTTGGACATCATGAACGCGATCAAGCCCAAGCTCCCTGGTAATCGAGCAGGCCAACCAAGGGTCCAAGAGGAAGGCGTCAGAAGGTGGAGACGACGATCGCGGTCCAGAGCCCGATCAGAGTCGAAACTCTCAGCCCAAAGAAGAGAAGGAGGAGAAGAAGCAGCGCGTGATTGATGGGCGAAAAGCTGCACTCGAGTTCCTTGACTCAATGGAGAAGTGCATGAAGGACAATGGGATTTGCGCGAAGTGCGCCAACTTAGCCCATGACGGCGACTGCAAGAAGGTAGAAGAGGCTGCTGGAAATGAGAAGGCGATGGAGAAGATTCGTGAACTTCTCAGCAGCGACCATGTGTCCTCAGATGAAGAAATGGGGGCTGCGGATGAACCATCGTCATCGACATCCAGGGAACACTGGGCTGGAGAGCAAAAGGGGAAAGAAATAATAGAGATGTATAGCTATACCATCAATCTGGTGGAAATGGCCGAACTACATTGCGGAGGTGTGGACCTTACCTTCAACCCGTGCAGGGATCACAGGACGTTCAAGACAACGCTGGAGCGAGGATGTGATACCATCCCATGCTATATCCCAAGGTTTGGCGACGTGAGTGATGTCGACATGCCATGGGCTTACGCTTCGATGACGGATCCCAAATTCTTCCCCAAGGGCGCCATCTTAGGCAGATCGATGTACAACAGCTTGGCAAGAGCATCAACTTCTGCATGTACCCCTTCGATGACGTTCCCTTTTGCAAAATTGGTGATGAACATTCCGTGTTCGGATCGAGAGACCAGGCTAACAAGCTATCTCATGATCTTTGCAGGAACCTCCGACACAAGATCGGCAATTGCCGAGGAAGTGCTTTCAAGTGTGACGAAGGTGGGTGGGTCGATATTGACGCAATACTCGACGACCGACAGGAGAACATGTTTCCACCGAGAACTTCGAGAGCAAGACGATACATGGGCATCATGGAGGTGATCAGATGGCAGGAATCTGGATACAAGAAATCGAGATTTCAGATCCTGGCAGCAAGGTTTCCGAGCATCATGAACCCGAGTGACGCAGGAGCCGCCAGACAGGAGTTGGCCCACATGGGCCACGAACAGGGCGAGATCGACGCGGTATTTGGCAGGTGCGATGGATGGTGCAGACCTTGGTGTATTCGGGTCACAACTGGTCACAGCGACTTTGGATTCATGAGCTCATCCGCACTGGCGAATAGGTATTCCGCGAGGATGGGTGATGCTCTTGGAGGAGCATTCCATGTGACATATGTGGAAAACCTTCCAGGCATCGTACGCTGCGGGCTGGTCCCCGGCGGAATCGGTGGCGGGAACAGATTGGCATTGCACTGCGGGGCATTCGCTCCATGGGACAAGGCGAACCTGGCGACGAAGACGACGCTGCGCAACCTGCGGGTTGGGGGTCCGATCGCAATCATCTACAGCCCCAGTGCGACTCTCGCACGGTATGGAGCTGGAGTTGCGTTCAACGGGACGTTTATGGTCTTCGATGTGATCCCGTTCTATGAAGTCAAGTCCATCTGGATCGGCAAGAGCAACGAAGGAAAATGCCTGGAGATCGAGGACGTCAAGCGTGCGTACTCGAAATGCGTCGAAAACGAGATCTGTCCTGGTTTCGTTGGCTCCTCCCAAGAGTCGGCTATAATATTCCTTCAGAACATTGCAAAGGTCATCGAGGAATCGCCGGAAACAGAGGCGGGCGCCGACAATCTACACTACATTCGAGAGATGGTGGATCGTGCCTGCAAACTGTTTCGGGGAGGAGCACGTGAAGAGCTGGAGACTCTAACCAACGATATCAGAGATGAGATCAGCAAGACCATCATCCTGAATGACGAGACATGGGAAGGGCTCAGATGCCGAATTTGTCCGTCATGCGCATTCGCAATTCCTACTTACTTCTGTATATGCCTGGAGTGTGAAGCGCAACTGATCTCGAGTGGGAGATTCTGCGTCAACATCGACTCCGATGATGATGATCATAAACCCAACGTGTCTGGAGATGCCAGACGGGCTCAGGAGGAAGCGAACGACAATGCGGCAGCACAGGAAAAGGATGGTGGAATGGAAGATGATCCCGAGGATGATGATATGGGCGCACAAGAGGAAACATCCGGCTACGTGTCCGAGGAGGAGGACAACGAATGGAATTACCGCGACAATGCACGGGATATCATCAACTGCCAAAATATGGCAATCTGCATGGATGAGCCGCGTGAGGCTCAATACATGGCAGGGTTCATTGCGCTGCAGATGTCAAGGTTGTGGGGGATGTTCGAGGCTGGCGAGAAGAGCACTATCCCAACATTACGGAGGTTGACCGAGATGGTATCATTTTACCATCCACTGAACATAAGATTTCTCAATCTCATAATGTTCGGACGAGGACCTACAGAACGATCGGAGAGCGCACCCAATACATTCGTTACCTCGACGTCACCAGGGATGAAATGAAGCTATTGGTCAGCGAACGCAGGCATCCGGTGGGGGACATCGTCTACAGATGCTTCTCCCTGGCATTCAACTGCAAATATATATCCTTCGCGAGGACCGGGCTGAACCTTGGTAGGCATGGATATGTGGTCAACGTGAGCGCTTTTTTGCGGCCCCTGACCCGGGCAAGTGCGACGGACCACTGCTTGACTGGTGTGTCCGGAAGGGGCATTGGCTTACAGAGGAGCACCACAAGAAGTATGTCCGAGCACGAGAAGCCCAACACAATTTGGACGAGGAATTCCGTCGACGCATCACCAAGCTGGCCATTGTGGGCCGACCTACGTGATGCAGAAGTGGATTAACGTTGCACTTACGGCATGATGCGGGCCAGTCCCCATCTATAGCCAGCAACATATTGATTTCACGCCGATGGAATGAACTACGAAATGAAGTGATTCGTCCAATGAACATGATTATGTATGTATTTACATATTCCGACGGCTATGGCATTCCGGATATTCATGGATGTGCACTATTACCTCATGGATGATTCCGTTTCCTTAATTTTCATGATATCTGGAATGGCTATTTTTGCATACATATTGCTCGCCATTTTCTTTGCCGGTTATGTACGGGTGGCTTATGATCGTGCACTGCTCTGGATTTCTTTGGCCAACCCATTTCTATGGATGACGGCTGCGCGACGCGCAAATGCGGCAGCTGGGATATCCGATGGCTGTGTTGTGTGCAAGGCATAATGCCTCTGCCTCCGTGTATAGAGATGTATCACGATCTGCGGATGCATGTTTCGATTAAATCGAACCCGGCTAGGCTTCACAATGAATGAACGGCGTTGCAGTAGAGAATGAAAGGATGTTCGACACAGTTTCGTAATCGGAGCCGTGGCCATTGGAACTTGTTGTGATGTTTGGACCGCATGATGAACAGTGCGACCCAAATGGGGGATGTTAAAACCCTCCTGGCCCCGTGCCTAAATTGGGAAGCCGTTCTGAGGTCCACGTTCTTGTTGATTGAAGTGTTCCATTGGACGCCACGTTTGGCTCAAGTTGCAAGTAGGGCTCAAGGTCTTGCGTGAACCACGTTCACCTGTGATCGATCTGTGTGAGAGAAAACAGGTTCAATCGCGCTGCTGATATCGGACGTGTGTGAGGTTACTGGACAATACCCCCTTACAACAGTTTGCACTGGTTTGGCTATAACGGTTGTGGGCCGTATACCCTTTCTACGCATTCAGCTTGAGGCTCGGTGTACAGCGTCCCACGGGACGTCACCTTGCCATCTCTTGACAATTGAAAATGCTATCTAAATCAGCTAAGGGGCAAAAGTCTGAAATTCAGACTTTCAGACTTTTTGGCTTTGAACCATGTCTCCCTCAGCAGTGGCTTGTGCAGATCTCGAATAAATGAATAGTCCAGCAAAACCTTTGAGCGTCCAAAGCTCAAACACTAGACCCAAAGCAAGCAAAAAACAAAAAGCAGAGAAACAAGCTTGAGCCTAGCACAGCCGCCGCATAGGATCGAAGCCATGCCACCAAAGAAGCGGCCAGCTGCCCAGGTGAAGCTGGAGAAGCGGACCCCTGAAAAGAAAGCGAAAGTTGAGCCTAGAAAGGCTGAGGAACTAGAGCCTGGAGAGGCTGAGGAACTAGAGCCTGGAGAGGCTGAGGCTAGGGCAGAACAGCAGGGCTTAGATGGCAAAAAAATCAGAGCCTGCAATGGCTGAGCCAAGTGTTCAGCCAGCTGAGGAGAGGAAGCCGCGTCTGCCAATAAGCTTGATAAGGCTAGTCGCAAAGCAAAGGCAAACCCCGAGAACAAAGCCCAGAAGCATCCACCTCCTCCTAAGCAAGCATGGAATGATGTCAATTACCAAAGAACAAGCTTGAGAAAGCTGGGAAGCCCGAGCTTCCTCAAGCTTGGAAAAAGGCTCAAGCTGGCGGCCAGCAAGCCAGGAGGGAGTTTTATTACCAAGTCTTCCTGCTTGACCCCACTGTAGCTAAAAAGGAGATCCACAAAGAGAGCCTGGAAAGGCTGAAGGTGCAGAACACCCTCACCAAGGGGTGGTTCACCAAGTGGGACATTGGCAAAATGGAAGGCGCTGATCCAAGTTTGCCAATGTTCGAGGATCTCTGCACGGCAGCCGTGGAAGGCTTAAAAGAAAGGGACCACGAGGTCCTTGCCTGGGCAAAGCTAGGCATCAAACAATACTATTGTGAAAAAGAAGGGCCTACAAAGGAAAAGCAAAGCAATGAGAGCCTGACAAAGGCTAAACAAAGGGTTGACATGGAGGATGATGAAGATTTTGCCAAAGCTGAAAAAGCTTTGATGGCTGATCAGAAGCTCAACCAAGTGTTCTTGGGCAGGAAGAGCCTGAAAAGAGCTTTGGAACCAGGCCTGCCACAGCGCCACAAAGAAATCACAGAAGAGGAAGCCTACACAAACGCATGGGGGAGCCTGAGCAAGGCTATGAAAGCTTTCACATCTGCAGTGGACAAGCTCGTCTTGCTGAAGGACACTTTGGAGGCAAAGGAAAAAACGAACCACGCCAGCAAATGGCTGCTAGCTTGGAAGCCTTGAAGGGCTTGCGCGCGCTACACGAGGAGTCGAAGAAGAAATACGTCAGCAAGGTGGCCGCCTACTCCTCCACCCTGCCTGCTGGATCGACAGAGGGGGCCACATTGATCAAGCAAATGCAAAGCCTGAAGGAAATGGTGGATGAGGAGCAGAAAGCCCTGTGTAAAGCCACCAATCCACACAGGCTGTGGGCAAAAAATGCAGGGTTTCTCTAGCCTGCTGTGGGCAAAGGCAGCAGTGAAAAATGAAAGCGGAGCCTGACAAAGGCTGTAGATTTCAGTAGCAGTACAAAGATTATCTAGACCCAAGCAGCGGATAGAAAAACAAGAGCGCCATGGCCTGCCTGCCTGCCCACCTGCCCGCCTGCTTGCCTGCTCACCCACTTGCCCGCCTGCCCGCCTGCCCGCCCTGCCCGCTTGCCTGCGCGCGTGCTTGCCTGGTTCAAGCTCCATGAAGCGGTTAGTTCTAGGGGTCTTCTTGTTGTGGGTTGGCGCACAAGGCGCCCCCAAGCCATGGAGGGAGCATGGAGAGAAAAGGCAATGGTTTCATACACCAGAGCCTCAGAGCAAGAGACAAAGAAAAGCTGAGGAGGAATTTGGAGAAGCTTTGAGGGAGCTCTTCGAAAACAACAAAGTCTCAGCGCAAGAGAGCTTGAAAATTTTGGAAAAGGCTAGAAAGTGCGGCTTGAGATTTTCAAATCCTGTGAAGGATAACAAAAAAAGCCTGCAAGAGGATGAAGGTGAGACTGAAAAGGCGAGAGACCACAATGCCTCAGGAACCATAAAAAGATTTTTAAGGAAAACAATCGGCGGGGTGTTTTTTTATTGTGCAAAAATTCCCATGTGGACTCCGAAAACCAAAGCCATCAAGCCAGTGTGGCTGCCCTTCCATTTGCCCCATGAATGGCTTTCGAGTTATTTGCATCAAGCAGGGGCAAAGGAAGAGGCTATGCCTGAAAAGGGCACGTACAAGAGCCAGAAATTGGCTGAAATGCGCGATGCGTGGGGTGAGCCAGCAAATGGCATGGTGCCAGTGGGCCTCCATGGCGATGGTGTCCCAGTGCAGGGGAGGATGAACCAATCCACAGTAGACTTCTGGACTTTGAACCTTCCCTGCTCGGCCACATTCCAAGCACAAAGGGTGCCCATTTGTTGCCTGGAAAGCAAACATATCGCAGGGCAGGAAACTTGCAACGCAATCTGCAAAGTCATTGCTTGGAGCTTGCAAAAGCTGGGGGAAGGTAGGTTTCCCACTTGCAGGCATGATGGCCAGCCTTTTCATCTCAGGAGCGACAGTTGGAGACTGCAAATGTCTGGCTGCGCCATGCCTGCAAAGGCTGCGTTGATTGAGATGAGGTCTGACTCGGACTGGAACTGCAAATGGTATGGGGCCCCAACCCACAACCAAACTGCAGGATGCTGCTGGCTATGTTCTGCAAAGCCTTGCGAATGGAAGGCTTTAAATGCAGAGCAGAGGCTCAGAATGAGCCTGACGAAGGCTGATTTTTTTGCTGGCCTGGAAGCCAGAAACAAGACTCACAACCCCCTGTTTCATTTGCCAGGGGTAAGCAACTGGACCGTCCTGCCTGACTGGATGCATGTGGCCGACGAGGGCGTGGGAGCCTTGGCTGCAGGCCAAATCTTGTTTGAGCTGCTGCCACATTACCCAGCATCCAACCAAGAAGATCGAGCCGCGCTGCTGTGGCAACACAACAAGGCAATTTTCGGGGCTGGCAATTGGCCCGGCGACAAACAATTGCCGAAGCTCTCATTGAGAGATACAAAAAAGATTGGCAAGGCTCCTCAGCTTGCTGTCAAGGCTGCTCAGTGCAGGCACTTCATCCCTGTGCTGGAAGTTTTGACACGTGAAAAAGGGCTGGAAGTTTTGACACGTGAAAAAGGATTTAATCACGGCAGCAACAGGCAGAAGG